>JAAGEH010000417.1:28937661-28972214 GCA_011751065.1 Lasiurus cinereus | reverse complement strand
CTCTCTCTCTCTCTCTCTCTCTCTCTCTCTCTCTCTCTCTCTCTCTCACACACACACACACACACACACACACACCACACACCTTCCCTACAGGGAGACAGGTAGCAGAAGAGTTGGGATTGACAGCTCTGAGTCATCCTAGTTTCCAGGCCCAACACAACTCCACCATTTTTCTAATCAGAAACCTGGTCAGGTGGCTTTTCTCTGCGCCTCATCAGTGAACGGTATGATGATAGGACCTTTATGGTAGCCTTCCATCTTAAGGATGTGACATGAGGTGAGTCCTGAATGAAATTCCTAGACGTTACTTCCAGCTACGGCTGTGATGGACATTCTTACCCACACAGGTCTTCCTGGAGCCAGACTCACCCCTCAGGGTTTCCCTTGCCTCCCAGGCTTTTTCATCGGGGCTTCCTGACCTGTCCTCCGGAAGGCCCAGTCCATGATGGGATTGGGTGTCAGTGCTCTGGTGTGGGGCTCTCCAATACTTGGGACAGTTGTATCATCCTAGCCATCCAAATTCCTAATATATTCCCTTGATCTCGCTTCCAGGAGCTGGATATGTCCCCTGGAGACTCCAAGTGGCTGGATGTGATCGAGCGTGACCTGCACCGGCAGTTCCCTTTCCACGAGATGTTTGTGTCCCGGGGAGGGCATGGGTAAGCAGGCTGGGTGTGGTAGGCTGGTAGTGGCTTTAGGCCCTGTCCCTCAGGAGCCAGAGGAGGTAAAATGAGTTTGGGTGTATTATGGGGCCCAGGAGCTAAAACTATATTTTTAGAGTTTTCCTTCTTTGGTCTGGGTCTGATGATCCTCTTAGCATAGCATCTCTTACCTCTGGGACAACTTTCATCTTTTACTCCACAGAGTGTTAGAACTTGCCCAGCCTGACCATCCTCTGGAAACAAATTTTAGTGGGAAGAAAGAGTATTAGCGACAGTGGGGTATGTAGGGAGAGAGCTGGAAGGCCAGGGGACCAAGACAGATACCTGGGATAAAGATGGGCTGGCTGAGGTGCCCCCTGCTTTCTCTTTGAGGCTCTGCTCTCACCTATCAAGTGGGGAAGCCCCTTTCTTCCTCCATCCTCTGGCCACGTGAGAGCTTGTGTGCTGCAATGGGAGACTGACCCCTTCGTGACCATAACCAGGTCACGGCCCCTCTCCAGAGAAGTACAAATTCTGAGACAGGTCTGGTCTAGTGCGGCACAGATGAGGGCAGTGGCTGGCAGAGTCACACCTGTCATTCCTGCAATGCTTGGCATTTCTACAGTCAGCAGGACCTATTCCGTGTGCTGAAGGCCTACACGCTGTACCGACCTGAGGAGGGCTACTGCCAGGCCCAGGCACCCATTGCCGCTGTTCTGCTCATGCACATGCCAGCTGAGGTACCGCCAGGCCCGGGGCAGGCAAGCGGGCGGGCAGGGAACACCCAGCAGCAAGGCCTTATGTCTCTCTCACCCACAGCAAGCATTCTGGTGCCTGGTGCAGATCTGTGAGAAGTACCTGCCCGGCTACTACAGCGAGAAACTGGTGAGTGCTTGCAGGGCCCAGGACATCTCCAAGCCTCTCCACAGCACTGCCGCCTCTGCTTGAAACCTTTTCAGCCTTCTGCTGCTTTCAGGCTAAGTCCACACGCCTGCAAGGGCCAGTCTCCCAGGCACCAGCATCATCGGTTCCTCACTTGTTTCCATCTCAGCCTTCAGCTGTCTGGCCCCTCCAGTGCGCCATGTGCCTCCCTGCCTTGACCTTGGCATAGGCTTAAACCTCTGTCCCTTTCCTTCCCTGCCTTCTTCTGATAACTCCCCCTTTCTGCCCTCAGGGAGCTTTCCTTGACCCTTACAAGTGGGGCTCTGGCACATGCTCACCCAGGGTTCCTGTGCCTGCCATGTTCTAGGCACTTAGTCCCCCTTCGACTCCCCCTGTCTGTTTGCTTCTGTGACTCATGTCTTCACTACATGCTCACAAGGGGGACTGACTGACTGTTGGCTCATCATTGTATCCCAGAATCCAGCATGAGGCTGGCTCCCTGTGGGAGTAGCTACCTGAGGAATGAATGAAAGCTTGCCTGGTGCTGGGGCCTGGGTGTAGTCCCTGCCCCGCTGATGCTGGCCCATGGTCATGGTCTCACTGTTCCCCCAGGAGGCAATCCAGCTGGATGGGGAGATCCTCTTCTCTCTGCTGCAGAAGGTGTCGCCTGTGGCCTATAAGCACCTCAGCCGACAGAAGATCGACCCCCTGCTCTACATGACAGAGTGGTTCATGTGTGCCTTCGCCCGCACCCTGCCCTGGAGCTCTGTGCTGCGCGTCTGGGACATGTTTTTCTGCGAAGGTACCAGGTTGAGCTCTGGAGTCCAGTCCACGGGGGATCTCTATTTTCAGAAACTCCCTGATGGCCCTCTTGCACTCACTGCCTGCTCCCCCACACAGGAGTCAAGATCATCTTCCGGGTGGGCTTGGTGCTGCTGAAGCATGCGCTGGGATCCCCGGAGAAGCTCAAGGCCTGCCAGGGCCAGTACGAGACTATCGAGCGCCTGCGAAGCCTCAGCCCCAAGATCATGCAGGAGGCCTTTCTGGTCCAGGAGGTGCGGGCCACCTTCCCCTCACCACCTGGAGGGGAGACATGCGGGCCCTTCAAGGGAAGCCCGTAGTCCTCTGCCCCTGAGGGTGGGTCGTTGGTGCCAAGCTCAGTGTGGTCGATGTCCTCCTTCTATCTGAATGAGAAGAGGGGTGCAGGGAGGCCTCAGTCTGTGGGGCCTTCCCAATTTGGACCTCTTGGGAGTGAGAAGAGCTACAACCCGTCACCTCTCTTCCGCTGGTACCACATCCACGACTTTGGCTTTAATTTCCCCTTTTCCTTTCTTGTGTGGATTTTTCTCTTTCAGGGGCTGTAATTATCTGACATATAATTAGGCAAGTGGAGTCCCCAGTGCCTGGCTCACCACCCCTAGGGGACTTGTGACCACCACAGGGGCCAGACCTTCATTCTTCCTATGGTCAGCCTTTAGAGACCAGGACTGGGGGACTCTAAGGCAGAGCCAGGACCAGGCTGGAAGGCAGAGGAGAAGGTTCTTCCTGGTGCCCACCTGCCTGTCACTGCTCCCACAGGTGATCGAGTTGCCAGTGACAGAGCGCCAGATTGAGCGTGAGCACCTTATCCAACTACGGCGCTGGCAGGAGACCCGCGGCGAGCTGCAGTGCTGCTCGCCACCCAGGCTGCATGGTGCCAAGGCCATCCTGGAGGCAGAACCAGGCCCCCGGCCCATCCTGCAACCATCACCGTCCATCCGTCTGCCCCCAGATGCCCCACTCCCTGGCTCCAAAAGCAAGCCCAAGCCACCCAAGCAGATTCCGAAGGAGCAGCAGAAGCAGGAGAAGGCGAGTGGGCAGCTGGACAAGACTCCAAAGCCAGGTCAAGCCAAGATGGCGATTGCTGGCGGAGATGCATGTCCTCCACAGGATGTGCCCCCAAAGGACCCAGTCCACCCATCCCCTCAGGACTCAGCTCCCCAGGTTTCAGCCCACCACTGCTCCCAGGAGAGTCTGGTGTCCCAGGAGAGTGAGGACACCTACTTGTAACCCTGGCACCTCAGGCCTCCAGGGCGGGGTCTCCACACACCTACATGGTTCACGGACTGACACATTCCAGGGCCTGCCCACCCTCTGAGGGTCCGGCTGCCTGGCTACTGGGTGCAGAGAGTCTGGCTGGCCCAGTACAGGTTCTGCCTGAGCCTCCTTATTTATTTTCTCCAGAGTGGAGCTCGGGCTGACCCAGCTGGGGCAGGCAGAAGTGAGGGCCTCACTCAGGCCTCTTCTGAGGGGATGCCCCCCAGGGCTAGGACACTGATGAGGGGAGAGGGTGGGGTACACGGTGGGGTACTCTTTGTGTAAAATAGAAACATGGTTTTGTACAGAAATAAACAGGTTTGTATAGAGAGCTGGTGTGCAGCTAAGGGATGGGCAAGGGGTGCCACCACCCTGGTGTTCAGCATCTCTCTCACTTCCTGCAGAGCCCCATCTTGTCCTCAGCACAGAGCCTCTCTGAGAAGTACCTGGCCAGAGGGGACGCCAAACCCAGGGCCAGCCCCTGTTCCTGGTCCCCATTTCCCTTACTTCCTCCATCCCTCAGCCCTTGTCCACATCTGCCATGGGTGAGAGTCCCCAGTGCTAAGGCAGAGCAGGCATACTCCCCAGGCCTTGATTCCTGCTCATCACTGATGGGGTGGGGTTCCTGAGATCCTTTTGGGGTATCTCCTTAAGGCCTGGATGCTACTTAGGACCTGAATAAGGTTCTTTTTTAATATTTTTATTGATTTGGGGGAGAGAGAAGTATTTTGTTCCACTTATTTATGCATTACTTTGTTGATTCTTGTTTGTGCCCCAACTGGGGATGGAAACCGCAACCTTGGTGTATTGGGGCACCGCTCTAACCGACTGAGCAAGGTTGAGTGTTCATTCTGGGTTGGGTCCTGGCACCATAGGTGGGAGACCATGAATGCCCTTATATTTGCAGCCCAGGTTTCCATGGAGAGGAGGGAGAAGGCTGGGTCTTTGATAAAAGGCCACCTGTCGCTTACTGAGCACTTAGCATGGTCCACGCTGGGTTGGTTGCGTCAGCACTGATCGCCAGGTAGGCTCTATTATCTCCATCTGACAGATGAGGCAACAGAGAGCCGAGTGCGAGGTAAGCCGCTCCCAGTTTGCACCCAGAGCCCCTCAGCCACCTCTCCTGGCCAATGAGGGCCCAGGCAGGCTCTATGGTCACAACCTGATGACTGTTGAGGTTATGGACAGGGTGTCCCTGGGAGAGGCCCCCCTTCTGCTGAGGAAGCAGCTTTTCCAGTCAAACAATAGCGGTTGTTCTTGGCAGGCCACCAGGCGAGGCTGGGCTGTGGAGGGAGGGGGCACGAGAGGGAGGAGTTACTAGCTAGAGCCTCCCTGGGAGCTTTCAGGCACCTCAGGGCCTTAGTCTGAAGCATCTTGTCCTGCGACAGCTGGGTATACTGAGGCCTGGGGAGGTGGAGGGTCACAGGAGCCTGTCTGGGCAGACCCTCACTTCCTACTTCCCAATCTTCACACCTGTGGTTTTCCCGCCCGCACTGCACCATGGGTGAGAAGAGGGGTTCGGCGTTTGAGGACAGTGCCCTCCCCCTGACCCTCTAGGGGACAGGCCAGGATGTGGTGGCTGCACAGTGTTCCACAGGAACCCACGGAGCCGGAGAGTCCGGGAGGGAAGGCACTGCGCCGCTTCCAGCCGCCTGCAGTGGAGGCTCCCGAGCAGGCAGGAGGCCTGTGTGGGCCTGCTGGGTCCCAGTCAGGCCCGAGGCCTGCTTTAACCTGCTTGGTTCAAAGCCTCAGATCTGAGGCCTGAAGATGCTTGAGCCAGATAAGGCTCCCCCCACCTCCCGGAGCATGCTTAGTCCTGCTACTGGGCCAGCGGGGGTGGCTGATCCTGCTCAGCCTTGGGGTCTTAGACCCGAAGGGGCCTGAGCAGAACCCAGACCTAATGTCAAAATGGGCCCAAGTGGGCCCTAACAAGCCTGATCTGGGGCATCTGCCAGTGCTGGGGGCTTCCTGGGGTGCAAAGCAAGTTTAGATAAGCTCAGGCTCGGGGGTTTCACCTAATGGCTGCTGGCTTTGGGAGGCTCAGCAAGGCTCAAGCCTCAGGTCTGAGAACGCTACCCAGGGGGCCTGTCCTCTGAAGTCGGAGCCCCTCAGTCTTGAAGGGCCTCCTTACCCCTGGCTGCCCTCAGCACCCTACCAGCAGGGTGACAGAGGTGGATGGGGCCCTTACTATCTCTGTGACTGGCCGGGAGGGGGATCCCACCAGAGGAAGGGGGAGGAAAGGTGCCAAGATAACTTTGTTGGGAGGCCGTTGTAGGGCTATCCCTCCACGCTTCAGGGTTTTGGAGGCAGCGCCTCAATGACCTCAATCATAAGACCCATATGAGGGCCTGAAGGACAGAAAGGACTCCACGTTTCTTGCAAGCTTCCCACCCAGGATCCACCACCCGCATCCTGCAGAAAGGGTGGAGCTTCGAGAAGGGGCGCGGCCTGGGCGGGGCCTGAAAGACGACGGGGCGGGGTCCGCTGGCGATCCCGCAGCCAATGGGAACGGGGTGGGGGCGGGGCTCCGGTGGTAGAAGCGGGGCGTGGCCACGCCTGATAGGCCGCGCGCGCCGCAGGGCGTGGCCGGCGGGGCGCGGCGCGGGGCTGGGCGGATCCGAGGCCTGGTGGCCGGCGTGGACCGGCGTGAGCAGCGGCTCCTTTAAGTCCCCGGCCCCGCCCCCCCCGCCCCCCCGGTCCTCGGCGTGGCCCGAGTCTGGCCACGGAGGGATCGGGTCCGCGGGACCGCGGGGCCGCGATGGAGCTGCACATCCTAGAGCACCGCGTGCGGGTGCTGAGCCTCGCCCGCCCCGGCCTCTGGCTCTACACCCACCCGCTCATCAAGCTGCTCTTCCTGCCCCGCCGAAGCCGGTGCGCGCGCGAGTTGGGGGCCACAGACGAGGGTGGGTGGGCTCCCCTAAGCGCCCCGGGACGGGGTCGGGAGGCGGGAGTCGCCGCGGGGCCGGGCGGGGAGGGCCCATCCCCCCTTTCTTCCCCCCCCACCCCACCGCGGCCGCCATCCGGCCGGGCTGCACCCTCCCCGGACCGCCGCCTATCCGGGCCGGTGTCGCGCAAACAGCCTCAGGTGGGCGATGCGGAACTCCGAGCCGAGTCGCATGCATGCGGGTGTCCCTTGCTGGGACTGCCGGGAGCTGCTCCCCGGCGCCTCGGTGATTCCGGGTCCGACGCCCCGGGGCGGCCGGAGCGGTCTGCACACCCCTCCTCCCAACCCCGGGTGACCGTGTCTCCCCCCCCCCCCCCCGCGACCCCCGAGGATTACACGCTCATGGTGGACGAAGGGCCCCTCAAAGGTGGGAGCAGGGGGGGGGAGGGGGGGGGAGGGAGACCGGGCCCCCCCCCGTCTTGGCGGGGTTCTCACTAGATGCTGGGGGTCCAGTGACTCAGAGCCGCGGCTTTGAAGGCAGAGGAATGGGGCTGCAGCTTGGACGGCCAGCGGGCACTGGCTGTGTGCCCTTGAGCAAGTCATTTCCCCTCGCCCAGCTGTCTGTTTCCTCTTATTGAAAAGGGGGTGTAGTCCGTGGTTCTGAGCTGATGGCATCCCGCGAGGGTTTGACCAACGGGCTGCGTGTGAAGGGCACTCAGCGGCGTCCGCCTGGCCGCAGGGCCTCCGCTCTTGCTTGCTGGCAAGGACCGGGGGTTCCTGAGGCGGCGGTTCCATCCCCCTGGCCCTTATTTCCGCCTGGACTTCTCTCCTGGGTGCTGGTCATCCCCTCCCCGACTCCCTGGGAGCCCCAGGAGGAGTCTGAGGGCTGGGCAGGGAGGGACTGGAGAGGCAGGCAGCAGGCAGCCAGCCCCGGGCAGGGTCCGGGGGGCGGGTGGGGAGTGGGGGAAAGGGACGGCTTCTCTGTGCTTGGGCAATTAGCAGCCACCCTGGCCCCGGCTCCTAATCCGGACTGGACGCCAGCCTGGGCCCTCCCTGGCCTCCGGAGCTGACGTCTGCCCGCCTGACCTATCCGGACAGGCCTGGAGCCTCAGGCCAGCCAAATGGGGCCTGATCCCTCGCCCGCTGCCCGGCTGCAGGCCTTAGTTTCCCTGTCGGTACTGCCGCCCAGGGTGGGTCTGTTCCTAGGGAAGGGCATCCCTCCGCCATCCTGGTCTACTGGCGCCCCCTCATGGCACCCCACGGTACCAAGCCCCGGTTAACCCACAGAACACGGTCAGGAAGTCCAGGCTGTCGGCCCCTTTCACAGATGAGGAAACCGAGGCTGGGAGCAGGCAAACCACGCGCACCAGGTCAACAGCAAGTCAAGGGCGGAGCCAAGGCCCAGGCAGGGGAAAGGAGGGCCGGGCCCCGGGTCCCTGACCGGGGTCGGGTGCCCTCCTCTGCCCGCAGAGCTGCCCCCGTCGGAGTTCCTGCAAGTGGCCGAGGCCACCTGGCTGGTGCTGAACGTGTCGTCCCCCAGCGGGGCGGCCGTGCAGGCCGCGGGGGTCACCAAGATCGCCCGCTCGGTCATCGCGCCGCTGGCCGAGCACCACGTGTCCGTGCTGATGCTGTCCACGTACCAGACGGACTTCATCCTGGTGAGCCTCCGCCGGATGCCCGCGGAGGGGTGGGGTGGGCACGGCTGGCCGCCTGGGGGACCCCCGCGCGATGCCATCGTCCCCCGTGGCTCAGGTGCGGGAGCAGGACCTGTCCGTGGTGATCCACACGCTGGCCCAGGAGTTCGACATTTACCGAGAGGTGGGCGGGGAGCCTGTGCCCGTAGCCAGGGACGAGGCCAGCAACGGCTTTCCGCGTGCTCAGCATGGTGAGGGCACCCTCGGGCGCCCAGACCTGGGTGGGTGGGTGGGTTGGGGGGGGCCTCCTCTTCCCACCAAGGCCCATTGCTTGTGGGTGGAAAGACCAGCTGACACGGATCGGCCACCTTGCAAGAGAGGGGCGGGAGCCGGGGCAGCAGAGAGGTGTCTGGAACAGGATGCTCCACTCCGCCCAGGCCTCTCCCTGGCCAGCCACCAGAGGGCGCTCCAGCCCGTGGTCCTTCTTTCACTCTCCACCTCCTGGTCCTCCTCCCCCCCAACAGGGCCCAACCCCACGGTGCATCCTATCCAAAGCCCACAGAACCGCTTTTGTGTCCTTACCCTGGACCCGGAAACACTGCCAGCCATCGCCACCACCCTCATCGACGTCCTCTTCTACTCCCACAGGTGGGCTCTCGCCTTGAGTCTCTCGGCCCTCCCGTGGTGGTGCCCCTCTACCTTCTGCCCCTCGCCCCTCTGTTGGTTCTGCACCTCAGTGTCCTTCACGGATGTTTGGGGATGGTCCCAGTGCTACAGCTGGAGCCCTCTGTGGTGTGGGCAGAGCCTTTGGGACAGACAGGGTTCATTGTCCTCCCCCAGAAGATCGGGGTCCTAGGACAGGGAAGGAAAGTCGCCCAGAGACGGGGCAGGTGGGGGGTGGGGAAAGAAGGAGGGGAGGGGGCACCTGACTGGAGGGAGGTGGAGTGGGCCTGGTCCCCAGCAGAGGACCTGAGCCTCCTGTCCCTCCCCAGTGCCCCCAAAGAGGCAGCCCCCGGCGACCCCGGACCCAGCTCCATCACCTTCTTCGCCTTCTCCCTCATCGAGGGCTACATCTCCATCGTCATGGATGCCGAGACCCAGAAAAAGTACGTGACCCCTGACCGCCGATGGGTGGGCCGCAGATGCTCGGCCAGGCCCAGGGAGGAAGGAGGTGGAGCGTCAGAGACTCTGAAGTCACCCGTGGCACCTGCCTCCCCAGGTTCCCCAGTGACTTGCTGCTGACCAGCTCCTCCGGGGAGCTGTGGAGGATGGTGCGCATCGGAGGACAGCCCCTGGGCTTCGGTGAGGCCGCGCCCTGTGTGTGTGTGTGTGGGGCGGGGGGAGATGGAGGGACTGGGGAAGCGCCTGTGGAGCAACCAGGGTGATCCACGTGGCGCCCTCCTCCACCCTCAGATGAATGTGGGATCGTGGCTCAGATCGCGGGGCCCCTGGCCGAGGCCGACATCTCTGCCTACTACATCAGCACCTTCAACTTCGACCATGCCCTGGTGAGCACCACGGGCTGGGGGGAGGGGTCCCGAGGCCCAGGAGGGTGCAGGGACCAGCAGCGGTCGTCCCGGGGCGCCCCTGACCCCTCCCTCCCCGCCCCTCCCACAGGTGCCCGAGGACGGCATCGGCAGCGTCATCGAGGTCCTCCAGCGGCGGCAGGAGGGCCTGGGCCCCTGAGCCTCTGCGCTCGCCCCTCGCCCCCAGGCTCCCGGAGACTTCTCTAAGCTACTTCCCCCCAGCTCTGGGGTGAGCCCCTTGCCCCCCACCCCCTCACGCAGGGGGGAACCCCTGCTCTCTGTATAAGCTGCGTGCAGGCACCGGCTCTCGCGTGGACACGCGTGTCTGCCCACACAGGGAACACGGTGCTCTGGGCTTCCACCGGGAAGCCCGCCACCCACCACTCCCCGCCCGGCCTCGGCGTTTGCACATTCCCTGCCTGAGGCCGGCCACCCCCTCTCGGCACCCCGGCCGGCTGCTCCCGGGACGGGGCCCTGGTCTCGCTCTGCGTCCTGTCGGGCTGCCTGCCCTGACCCGGTGCGTTCCGACAGTGCCTGCCCCCCCAGGGGCCTCGGAGAAAAGTGTTTTTACACCTCTCTCTCTGCTCTTTTTGTGTTTTTTTTTTTTTAATCACCTTGTTAATAAAGGGCTTGTAGTGTCCGGGCTGGGCTGTGTCTTTGGGGTTGTCTGAGCCCCAGCGGCTAGGCTGTTCCTCGGGCCCCGCCGCCTGGGGTCCTGGTTCCCCCGGTTCCATCCCATGGGAACTGGGGGGCCCGAGCTTCAGGAGGTGAAGCGCCTTAGCCGAGGTCACATGGTTCCCACCCAGGGCCGCCGGGCCCGGAAGTCTGGCCTCCCCGAATAGCCCAGAAGGTCCTGACCACGGGGAGAAACTCCAAGACCTGCCTGGGGATCCCCCAGCTTTCCCTCCGCCACGGGAAGGGCTGACCGGTGGTGACACCCCATGGAGGGCCCAGGAGCCCCTTTTCCTCCAGGCCGCTGCCTGCTGGCTGTTGGGCCACGCCCAAGTCTGTCTGTCCTTCCCAGGAGTCCTTCTGGCCAGCAGATCAGTCAGTTCCGGCCACCGTGTGGGGAGGGGGCCGGCCCCAGCGGGAACTTGCGAATCTACCCTCCCTGTCCAGGAGGGCAGGATGCCTGGGAGGGGCCGTCTGGAGCCTACTCTGTTCTTTTTAAAAATATGTAAATCTTTTTATTGATTTCAGAGAAGAAGGGAGAAGTAGAGGGAGAGAGAGAGAGAGAGAGAAACATCAGTGATGCGAGAGAATCCTGGATCGGCTGCCTCCTGCACACCTCCTACTAGCGATCAAGCCCGAAAACTGGGCCTGTGTCCTTGACCGGAATCGAGTCCGGGACCCCACAGTCCCCCAGGCCCACGCTCTACCCACCGAGCAACACCAGCCAGGGCCCGCTCTGCTCTCGAGGGCTCCACGCCTGGGCCAGAGGCTCAGTCAGCACATCTGGCCCCAAGTTTCCTGTCACCGAGGGGCCGCCTCCCCTTGGTGGCGCGGTGAGCTGGGGCTCCACCGCGGCCTGAGGGGGCCTCACCGATGCGGCGGGGGGTTATCAGAGGCCTTCAGCCCGGGCCCGCCCGCGCCCAGAAAGGGAAGAAGGGTGTGACTTCGCCGTACTCGGCCTGCGGCGGCTCCCAGAAAAGCCAGAACGGGCGCCGGGCCTCTGGCAGGGCGCCCGTCCTTGGCCCCGGGGACCTGGGGGCCCGCAGATCCGAGGAGCCCAGACGCATCCAGGCCTGGTGAGTGAGCAGTCAGGGGCTGGGGGCCAGGCCTGGGCCGTGGCCTCGGTTTCCCCAAGTGCCTGGAGACAGGCATCGGCTCCTTGGGTCCCTGTGCCCCATGGCCCCGGGTCGGGGGCGTTTCTTTATAGTTTTGTCTTTTGGGGCGGAGGGGGGCAGGGGGGTGGTTAGGTGGGTCCCCTTTCTCCTTGTAAGGCCCGTTCGAGATCTTGCCGGGCGCGAGCAATGGCCTGGGCCGAGCCAAAATAACCAGGGCTCCTTAAGGTGCAGCTGGAGAGTTCCGGGCCCCACGGCCAGCTCCGGGGTCCCTCCATCTGTCTGTCTCCCCGAGTCCCCGCGTGGTGTCAGCGTTTCTGTCATCCTGGCTTTCCACGGGCCTCGGGCCTCACCCAGTGCCTCGAACCCAGCGTCGCTGAGTTCCTGGAGCTGCCACGGGGGACTGGCCTGGGGGCGGGGGCCGCAGGCGTGCCCAGGGGCTGGCCTGCCTCGGACCCAGGCCTTCAGATCGGTGTGTCTCTTCACGTGGGTGTCCTGGGGGAGGGCTTTCAGCTCCCAGGGTGTCCTGGTGGGTCACTGGGCCAGCACTCGGCCTGCTTCGGGGGGTTATGCAAAGGGGCATCTGTCTTGGAGACCGAGACCCCCTGGGGCAGGCATTCGGGCCTCGGAGGTCCCCGGGGGACACTCGGCTGGGCAGGGGCGCTTTCCAGGGCTCGGGCCCGGGGCCTCACCCCCTGCTGGTGCCCAGAGGTTGTCCTCAACCAGGCCTGGAGTTGTCCCAGGCCGAGGCGGGGTCTCAGAACCACGTCCTTGTCCCACCCGGGGCAAAGATGTGGGTTTTAGGGCTAAGAAGTGAGTCTGGCCAGCCCAGGCCTGGGGTTGGGCTCCGTGCGGGTCATTCATGATCGGGTTGGGGACGCTTGCTGGCCTGTGGTCCCCGTCCTTGTCCTCCCAGCCCCGGGAGCCTCAGTGCCCCTGTCCCCTCAGCACAGCCCCTCCTGGGCGAGGGTCAAGGCCCGGACTGGAGCCAGTGCTTGTCGTCATAAGAGGGCAGGCAGCCTGGGCCGGGGCGGGCCCTGCCCACGGCGTCTCGGGGAGTGGGAAGGTGCTCAGCTTCCAGCCGCCCGCCGGCCTGGTGCCAGCCTGGTGTGGGGCATCGGCGGGAGGATGTGAGCCCGGGTGGGGGGCTCCGGTGGGTGGGGACGGAGATGAGGAAACCACCCCGGGCAGGGCGAGGCGAGGCGAGGTGGCGGCTCATTTCCCTGCTCTCTGATTTTCACGCCCGGACAGAGGAAGTGACCTCTGAAATCCTCCTCCGGGATTTAAGTAGAAATCCGGGGTTTCCAGTCCTCACCCCCACCCTGGCCAGGCAGGGCTGCGTGGCCCCGCGCTAGCCCAGTCGCTCCCCAGCTGGATGCTGGCTTCTCCGTGGAGGGCAGGGTGAGCTGCACGCCTGGTGCACGCTCCTCCCACTGGCCCCGGGTCCCCCTGGGTGGGAAGGGATGGAGGAGGGGGGAGAGCCGTCTGCACCTTGCTGACGGGGCATGGGGCCGCGGCTTCCCCGTCCCTCTGGCGGGGGTCTCCATCCATCCGTGGATCCCACACGGGCTCTTTCGCCCCCATAGCACAGGAAGCACAGAGAGGTGGAGGGACTTGGCCCGGGTCACACAGCTGGGCCCGGCAGACAGGCAGGACGGTGGGGAGAGTCCCCGGGCCCGGGGCACTTTAGCTGAACCCGGAGGGTGGGGAGGGTTTTGCAAGCTCCCTGCAATCCCGCTGTCAGCGTGGGCGGCGGGCGTCTGCTGCCGGTGGCAACCGGAGCGTGGGCAGGCACGCGAGGCCCGGCCGGCCCCTCCCTGACCCCGGGCTGCCCGCTGGGCGTGTTGGGCAACGGCTGTGATTTGTGTCACTTTCCCGGGCCGGCCCGGGCCAGCCGGGTGGGGCCGCGGGGAGCACAGTCTCAGGGGCATGGCCACGGGGAGGCAGGAGCCGCACGCCCTTCCCTGGCCTCGGGAGCATCGGTCCAGGCGGCTCCTTTGGCGAGAAGTGTGTGCCCGTCCGTGTGTCCGAGTGTCGGTGTATCCCGCTCCATGCCTGTGTGTCTGTTGGAGGTCTGTGTGTGGGGCTGGACCTGCATCTGCCTGTGTCTGAGCGTCAGCTGTGCCTGGCTCCATCTGTGTGTGTGTGTGTGTGTGTGTGTGTGTGTGTGTGTGTGTGTGTATGCACATGCATCTGCATTTTTTTGTGTTTTCACGGTCACACACGTGCTCACGTGTACTCTGCCGTGCACTTTCCTTCCCTGGATCCACATCCCCTCTGGCCTTCCTGCTTCTCCCTGATCCCTGACGGCCCAGCGCCCTGCCGTCATCAGGGAAGACCTGGGCTGGGCTGGGCCCCCGCTCCCTCCCCCCTCCTCCACCACCCACTCTCTCCCGTCTCCCTCCTGCCTTCTGCCCACTCCTCTGTGCCTTCTCCTCTGCAGCCGGGAGCAAGCTCGATCCTGATTGCTGCCCTGCTGGGGACGAGCTGGACCCTCACTTCCCAAGGCCCTGAGTCCGCCCCTGTGGGTCCTCACCTGTGTGGCTGCCCCACCTTCCTGCTGGTCTGCCTCTCAGCTGCCGCACAAGCACACTGTCCCTAGCACAGCCCTGGCCTGCCCCCTCCCCCCCCTTTCCAGATCAGCCTCCAGCCCGTGCCCGCTCT
The DNA here is from genome assembly GCA_011751065.1 of Lasiurus cinereus. Lineage (NCBI taxonomy): Eukaryota > Metazoa > Chordata > Mammalia > Chiroptera > Vespertilionidae > Lasiurus > Lasiurus cinereus. Next base: position 28,958,123 of record JAAGEH010000417.1, on the reverse strand, counting down.
CCTGGTGGCCCGGCCACCCGGTGCCTTGCCCTGGACTTGCTCTCTGCCGCCGGCTGCAGACCCTGCCTGCAAGGCGAGATGAGCCGACCAAGAGCTGTAACAGGAGGGGCCGTGGGAAGCCGACTCTCTCTGCCCCTTTGTAGCCGGCGGCTTTCCGGACCCTGGTTTCCCGGGTGTGGCTGTGTCTTTAAGCTTCGCCTTTAAACAGGAAACCCTGTGCCCAGCCGGTGTGGCTCAGTGGTTGAACATCAACCTATGAACCAGGAGGTCGGGGTTCGATTTCCGGTCAGGGCACGTGCCTGGGTTCCGGCTTGATCCCGGTGTGGGACGTGCAGGAGGCAGCGGTTCGAGGGTTCTCTCCTCATTGATGTTCCTATCGCTCTCTCCCTCTCCCTCTCTCTCTAAAAATCAGTGGAGGGACTATCCTGGGGTGAGGATTAAAAAAGAAAAAAAAAAGGGGGGGCCCTCTCCTGTTTGGCTCCATGGATAGAGCATCGGCCTGCGGACTGAAGGGTCCCAGATTCGATTCCGGTCAAGGGCAGGTGCCTTGGTTGCCGGCACATGCCCAGTAGGGCGTGTGTAAGAGGCTGCTGATCAATGTTTTTCTCTCATCGATGTTTTAACTCTCTATCCCTCTCCCTTCCTCTCTGTGAAAAATCAATAAAATATATTTTAAAAAAATAAAAATAAAAAAAATAAGGCTCCGAACCCATCCACTCGCCCCCTCCATGCCCTCCGCCCCTCCTGCCCCCACCCTCCCGCTGTGGCTGGACTAAAGAACTCCCCCCTTTCAAGTGCCGGGAATCCAATCCAGGCAGCAGAAAAGGGACAGCCACCGCATCCTGTGCCGCCGGACACGCGTGTTGGCCCGGGCTGCAGGCAGGGAGCGGAGGCTCAGGGAAAGCACTCCGCCTTCCTGCTGCCCCACCCGGTGGGCCGGCCCCCGCCCTGCCCCGTGGGACCGGGGAGGTAGCTTTCCACTGGGCAGGCCTGGCCCCCTGGCTCAGAGACCCGCACGTGAGGGGGGCGTGTCTCCGGGCCTGACGTTGCCCTGGGAGAGGGTTCCGATGGATCCTGCTCCGACCGCAGGTGCCTGGCCAGACCCCAGGGTCCCACCACGGCCAGGCTAGGGGTGGTGGGGGGGAGGGGTGTCCCCTCCTGTGGCCGGGGACCAGGAACGGGTCTCCCAGGCCCCTCCACTGCTGGACGCTGGCGTGTGCTCTGCTCGCCGCTCAGGCCTGGCACGCAAAGGCCTTTGGAGTGACTTCACTCGCCCGCGAGGTTGTCCTGCCCACTCACCCCCTGCACCCGCTGGGCCGGACACACTCAGTGAGTCACTTAAGTACAGGGTGAACGAGGCAAAAAGCCACCTATCGGTCTGTTTTTCAACATGGAGGTCTGTCCCTTCACATGAAGACTGGCCCCCTTTCCATTTTATTTTTTAAAAACATGTATTTTTTTTTTGCCAAAACCGGTTTGGCTCAGTGGATAGAACGTCGGCCTGTAGACTAAAAGGTCCCAGGTTCGATTCCGGTCGGGGGCATGTACCTGGGTGGTGGGCACATCCCCAGTGGGGGGCATGCAGGAGGCGGCTGATCGATGTTTCTCTCCCATCGATGTTTCTAACTCTCTATCCCTCTCCCTTCCTCTCTGTGAAAAAAAATAAAATATATTTTTTTAAAATACGTATTTTTTGCCAAAACAGGTTTGGCTCAGTGGATAGAGCCTTGGCCTGTGGACTGAAAGATCTCGGGTTCGATTCCGGTCAAGGGCATGTATCCTGGTTACGGGCACATCCTGAGTGGGGGGCGTGCAGGAGGCAGCTGACCGATGTCTCTCTCTCATCGATGTTTCTAACTCTCTATCCCTCTCCCTTCCTCTCTGTAAAAAATCAATAAAATATATTTTTTTAAATATGTATTTTTATTGATTTCAGAGAAGAAGGGAGAGAGAGAGAGAGAGAGAGAGAAACATCAATGATGCAAATCGATTGGCTGCCTCCTGCACACCTCACCCTGGGGATGGAGCCCGCCATCCCGAATTGTGCTCTGACCCGGAATTGAACACTGACCTCCTGGTTCGTAGGTCAACGCTGAGCCATGCCGGCCGGGCAAGACCGGCCCCTTCCTCCGAGGCTGTCAGGTGCCCCCGAGGCAGCACCTGTGAAGCGGAGTCGCTGAAGGAGCCGGAGAAATGCCGGGCTCTTCCGTTCTCAGCTCGTGTTCCAGGAAACGAGCCTCTGCCGGGAGGGAGAGGTCAGCTCCGGGCTGAGAACCGCGCCATCAAGGACAACGCCGGCGTCTGGGCCACAGGCTTCCCCAGAAAGAGACCATGTGCTCGGGCGGATGGTGAGTGACGGCACCCCGATTTCCTGGGGGAGAAGCCGCCGGAGAGGGCGGGGCAAAGGCTTGGAGCGGGCCAGTCCCCGCCTGGCAGCGAGGTGGGCCTGCCCTCTGGAGGACGCGGGAGGCGCACACGCCTGGGCCTGGCACCCCGCAGGCCACAGACGGCTTTCCTGGGGCTTCTGCCGAGCCGGCACGCACGCGTCCATTCCCTGAGGACTTAGTGGGCACTTCCGACCTTGGGGGCTTGCGATGGGCCCCAGAGAGGGGCGACGGAGCGTCGGCAGCTGGCGGGACTTACGGTCTGGCTGAGACCACCCCCTCCCCCGGCTGTAAACACTGACCACTCAAAGAGTGCTAGCTAGGACGTGGGGAACCGTCGTGCTCTGGGCAGGTCCAGGGAGCAGGGGGTGGAGGCAGGTTAGCGAGGGCTCCCCTGAAGCGGTGAAGCGCAGCCTGGACCTCCATGTCCGGGCAGATGAGCAGGTGGAGTGCTGGGAGCAGCCGGTGCAAAGGCCCCGGGGCCGGAGACCCAGCTCCCCGAGGGACGGAAGAGGACCAGGCGGGCGGCAGGCCGCAGAGGTGAGCGAGGCCGGGAGGGGCCGGTCCGGTGGCCGTGGTCATGACTCTGGCCTTCCCCGACCGGCCATGGGGCACCGGGGGGTGGGACGGGGCTGTGGGGCACCAGCCCGTCCAGAGGGGCTGCATGGCAGCGGGGGATTTTGCCAGTGGCTCCGTGCCCCCCTCCCTCCTCGCCTCCCTCCCTCTCTGGCCACTTCCTGTCACGTCACGTCTGCTGTTCTCTGAACTGGGCCTGTGGGGTCTTGCCCGCCGGTGGCCTCATTCAGAGATAACGGGTCTAGAGATACCGCTGCTAGTGAACTCCGAACCCAGAAAGGAGACGCTGTGCATATCCTGTTTCCCCAAAAATAAGACAGTGTCTTACATTAATTTTTGCTCCCAAACATGCGCTAGGTCTTATTTTCAGGGGGTGTCTTATTTTCCCATGAAGAAGAAGATGGTACACATTTATTGTTGAACAAAACAACCTGGAAATGTATGACCTGTATACCGTACGGTAGTCATTGTCTTCACAAACCAGCTCACTGATGGGCCGCAGCACAGCTGAGCTGTTCAGGCAGGGCGAGGTCTCTTTAAATCCGGAGTCAGACGCCTGACGGTGGCTTTGGTACAGGGCAGTGGAGGGACCCTAGGGGCTCGGTGGGATGTGGTCATCTGGCCCATCCCCACCCCTCACAGAGGCCCCGGCAGCCCCTCATGCCTGTCCTTCCTCTTCAGAGATGTGCTGGCCCACTACACCCCGCCTTTTGGGCTGGAGGGTTCCCTGCAGCGGGGCCCCGTCCAGGGCTAGGGTGAGCTGGACAGCAAGGTTCCAGCACCGAATGAATCTCCTCTCTCTCTATCTCTCTCTTTCTCTCTCCCTCTCTCTCTCTCTCTCTCTCTCTCTCTCTCTCTCTCTCTCTCTCTCTCTCCCTGCCCCCTCCTTCCCTCCTCTGCTGTACTTCCCTGGATACGTGTTTGGGCCACTTGGAAGGGGGATCAGTTATCCCATTTGGGGGAGCCCCTGGGAGCAGGGGGGCACGCCAGGCCCCAGAAGAGCGGTGTGTTGGTTCTCCTGCCGAAGCGTCCCCCAGCCCAGCGTGACCTCGCCGACCTCCGGAGAGAATCCGACTCAGCCTGGGGTTTATGTAACGGCGTCTTTCCCAACCGTCCCCACAGTCACCCTGTGACATCAGCAAACGTGAGCCTCCACTGCCCCAGGGGCTGGTGGCCCGGCGCTCAAAAAAAAAAAAAAAAAGCGCCTACTAAGCGCGATCTTCCTGAGTCACGCTGACCCGCCCGGCGAGAGCATTGGCCGTCACCACTCAAAACACGGGGCGCCAGGCACCGCTCCCACACCACCCAACGCAGCCTTTCACAGCGCGCTCAGTGTTGTTGTTGTGTTATGTGTTCGCAAGATTGTGTAACCACCGCCACTACCTGATTCGAAGACATTGCATCACCCCGAAGAAGCCCTGTCCGCTAGCCACCGCTCCTCCTCCCAGTCCCCTCCCCTACCCCACCCCCAGCCCTGGGAAGCCACGTCTGTCTCTATGGCCGGTTCGTCTAAAGGGAACCCTAAAATACGTGGCCTTGGTGACTGGCCCCTCTCGCGTGGCATAATGTCTTCAAGGCGTTTCCTCTTCATGGCTGAATGGTACTCCGTTGTAGGGAGACCACAGTTTTTATTTTTATTTTTTTAAATATATTTTATTGGTTTCTTACAGAGAGGAAGGGAGAGGGATAGAGAGTTAGAAACATGGATGAGAGAGAGACATTGATCAACCGCCTCCCCCTACAGGGGATGTGCCCACAACCAAAGTACATGCCCTTGAACGGAATCGAACCTGGGACCTTTCAGTCCCGAGGCTGACACTCTATCCACAGAGCCAAACCGGTTTCGGCGAGACCGCCGTTTTTAAATCTACTTTCTGCTGATGGTCACGGGGCTGCGTCCATGCCGGGGCTGCTGTGAATAAATGCTCCTCTGAACATGTGTGTGCACATCCGCTTTCAGCTCTCCCGGGGCGTGTGTCTAGGCGTGGGGCAGCGAGGTGTCTGGCACCTCTATGTTTAGCCCTTGGAGGCCTTGCCAGACGGTCTCCCCGAGCGGCAAGTTCACTCCGGCAGGGCCCCGGGGCTCGGATTCCTCCACATCCTCTCCAGCACAGGCCGCTCTGCCTTTGATGACAGCCGCTCTGCGGGTGTGAAGTGGTGCCTCGTGGCTTTGATTTGCATTTCCCTGCCGGCTAGTGATCTGGAGCATCGTCTCTTGTCTTTCTCTTTTGGAGAAATGTCTAAACCAAACCCTCTGTCCGTTTAAAACAAAGTGTACAGATGTATATTTTCTATTGGTTTTTAGAGAGAGAAGAAGGGTGAGGGAGAGAGAGAGAGAGAAACATCAATGATGAGAGAGAATCATTGGTCAGCTGCCCCCTGCCTGGGTTCTACTGGGGATCGAGCCCGCAACCTGGGCCTGTGCCCTGACCGAGGATCAAACCGTGTGACCTCCTGACTCACAGGCCAACCCTCCACCACTGAGCCACGCTGGCTGGGTCATTTTTGTTTGTTTGTTTTTTAAAATATATTTTATTGATTTCTCACAGAGAAGAAGGGAGAAACATCAGCTGCTTCCTGCACACCCCCTACTGAGGATGTGCCCACAACTAAGGTACATGCCCCTGACCGGAATCGAACCCGGGACCCTTCAGTCCGCAGGCTGACGCTCTATCCACTGAGCCACACCGGTTTCGGCTGTTTGTTTTTTAAATATAATCCCCCCACGAACTTTTGGGGGTTGGTCCTTCCGGGCCTCACGAGGATTCCTGACCACCTCGCTGCGAAGGCACAGCCCACATGGGCGTGCACTTTCACGTGCAGCTTGGGAAGCACGGAGGCGTCGAAGACACTCGCTTTGTTAATGTCCCCAACGGCTGCGGCCTCTTCCGTGTTTGCAAGGACCAGGTTCTTAATGGCCCTGTCCCCGGGCTTGCAGCGGGCGCAGCCGGCGCAGCTAACAGGCTGCACATGCCGCGGCCTTCCTCGGCCCGACCACTGTTCCTTCCCTTCTCGGCCCCCTTGGAGGCAGGGGCGCAAGGGAGAGGCGCCTTTGCCCATGTCCGAACCGGGTGCTTGTCTCCTGATCGGCGGTACCACGGTCACCTGCAGAGCAGACACCGAGGCTCTGGGTTCAGCCTGGCTGGCGTGGCGCCGTGGTTGAGCGTCGACCTGGGAACCAGGCGGTCATGGTTCGATTCCTGATCAGGGCACAGGCCCGGGCTGTGGGCTCCATCCCCAGGGTGGGGCGTGCAGGAGGCAGCCGGTCCAGGATGCTCTCTCCTCATTGATGTTTCGCTCTGTCTCCCTCTCCTTTCCTCTCCAAAACCAATAAAAACATTTTTAAAAATAAAAAAACACAGTGGGCTCACGAGTGGCTTGGTCTGTGACCCCCACCCAGCAGGTCAGGGGACCCGTGTCGCGGCCTGCCATGGCGGCCCATCCCCAGGCCACCCCAGCTCTGTCCTCGCGGAGGGCGGGCCAGGAAGCCAGGAAGCAGCAGTTCCGAGGAACCCAGCCGGCCCTCTCTTCCCCTCAAATCACGCGGGACTGGCTGACGTGGCCCGGGAAGAGGGGACAGCTGGGGGCTGTGGTCGGGGAGCCTATTTATACCGACGGCGCGTGTTGCAAGCTCTTCCTGCTGGCGACAGGACGTCACTGGCTGCTGACCTCACCAGAACCGCTGACGCATCTCCCCGTCTCGCTTTGCTCTAACGGGCCGCGGGGCCTCCAAGCCTGGGCGCCCCTCCCACCCCGCTCTGGAGTCACACTCAGGGCCCCCACTTCCTGTCGCCCCCCAACCACGCCCTCATGCGAGCTGTGATGGGCCGGGTGGCCTTCCCTGGTCCCAGACCCCAGAGCCTGGGCGTGTGAATGCGTTCGGAGATGGGGCCTGGAAGGAGGTGGGGGAGGTAAAGGGGCTCACGGGCAGGGCCCTCCTCCGACAGGACCCTCCTCGGACAGGACCGGAGTCCTGACCAGAAGAGGAGCTGAGGACACAGACGCACAGGCGAAGGGAGGACCATGCGAGGAGGCAGCGAGAAGGCGGCCGTCTGCAAGCCCAGGAGAGAGGCCGCAGGCTGCCCTCGGCCTGGCCGACACCTCGCCGAGCCCCGATGTCGAGGTCCAGGACCCAGAGCAAACACGTTCCCCGTACATCGGCTGCCCGGGCTGTGGCATTTTGGTCTGGCGTCCTGAGCCAGGTAACAGAGGAGCCGTTCGTTTCTGCCTTTGGCAGCCCTGGTCCCCGGGCCTGCACAGGCCCCTCCAGGAGCCCTCAGCTCACAGCCCCAGAGTGAGTGCCCTGCCTCTGAAATGCCACCTGCACAGTGACCTCAGGGAGGTGACCGCAGGCCCCTGGGCCTGGGAGGCACATATATACATTTACATACTAAGGCATGGTGCATGAAATCCGTGCAAGGGGCTCGGCCCTCACAGCTGCAACAGCCTGCCTCACCCTTGCAGCTCCAGCTTCGTTCAGAAGGTCGTCTGGAAGGACACCTGGAAGGTCGTCCGTCTGGCTGTCTGGTCTCATTAGCATATTATGCTTTTATTTTTTTAAATATATTTTAATTGATTTTTTTTACAGAGAGGAAGAGAGAGGGATAGGGAGTTAGAAACATTGATGAGAGAGAGACATCGATCAGCTGCCTCCTGCACACCTCCTACTGGGGATGTGCCTGCACCCAAGGTACAGGCCCTGGACTGGAATCGAACCTGGGACACCTTCAATCTACAGGCTGAAACTCTATCCACTGAGCCACACCAGTCATGGCCATATTATGCTTTTATTATTACAGATGTGTATATTTATATGTTTAATTGATTTCAGAGAGAAAGGGAGAGAGAATGAGAGAAACATCCATGATGAGAGAGAATCATGGACCGGCTGCCTCCTGCACACCCCTCTCCTGGGGATGGAGCCCGCAAGCCGGGCATGGGCCCTTGACAGAGAATCAAATCGTGACCTCCTGGTTCACAGGTCGACGCTCAACCACTGAGCCACCCCAGCCGGGCTTGGAGGCTTTTTTAAGCCGCGGAGACGGTCGGCCGCCCTGGACCACGGGGAGAGGAGGAGGACGCTCCTGGCTGTCCCCCGAGGGTGGAGACCGGTCAGCAGGAGCGGAGAGGGGCCGGGAGCTGCCCGGCCAGTCCTGGCCCTGGAGCCAGGCCCCGAGCTCCTCTGAACGTCCGTTTCCTCGTGAAAGGGGCCAGCACACACCGGCTGGCCGGCCGCTCCCCCTCCCGGGGCTGTTGCAACAACAGAGCAGGGATGTGAAATGAAGAAGGAGCGGCGTGCTGGGCGCAGGAAGCAGCCTTGCGGGGGTGGGACCGAAATGCGGAATTGAGGGAAGCAACATGCTCAGAGGAGAATCCAGAACTGGCCCGTGGGGTGGCGATGGTGGGGTGATTGGGCACAGTGGGGTGATTGGGCACAGTGGGGTGATTGGGCACAGTGGGGTGATTGGGTATAGTGGGGTGATTGGGCACAGTGGGGTGATTGGATATAATGGGGTGATTGGGCACGATGGGGTGATTGCATATGGCACAGCGAGCGCCGTGCTGGGGTGCCAGAGAGTGGGCGGGGCTGGGCAGCAGCCTGGGCATGGGGGTGCAGCTGGTGGTGCCCGCTGTGGAGCCGCAGCACCTGGGAGGCTGGCACAGAGCGGGCCGGGGGACATTTGTTGAATGAATGAAGGCTCGATTGGCCGTCTCTGCAGAGGGGACAGCCAGTAGGCGCGGCGTCGGTGGCCATGACCGGTGCCAGGGGTGGAGGTGGACAGGAGCGCAGCAGCCCTGGCACCTGGGCTCGGCCCGGCTCCGGAGGCCCCGCTGGAGCAGCCTGCAGAGGCCCCGCCCTGGCTCCCCGGCCTCGGACACCCCCCTTCCTGCCAGGCTCCAGGGGCCTCGGGCCAGCGGCCTTCTTTCCCAGGCCTGGCCACCGGGCAGGGCCTGCAGGCCTGGGCGGCCCCTCTGCCCCCTTTGCTCCCCCACCCGGGCCTCAGTTTACCCGACAGTGGGGGAGCTGGCTGCCTGGGGAGGCCTGTGAGACGCCGAGGCCCAGCCCACGATCGCTATCTTTCAGAGAAAGTGAAACCTGGTGCCAACCGTCACCGCGGCGACTCCCCCACCCCGGCTGGTTTCCCCTCTGAGCTCATGGCTTCCCCCTCCCCCCCCCCCCCCGTCTCCTCCCCCCTCCCCCGCAGCTAGTACTTGGAATTCGCCTTTCATCTTTCCTTTTCTTTCAGAGAACCTTTGCCTTTTAGGTCCACGGTCAGGGGCCATGCTTTGCAAACCCTCCGCCTGCAGGTGGGCCTGAGGCCGGGACGTTAGGCGATTTGCTCAGCCCCTGAGTGTCCCCGGGCTGGGACCCCACGCCTGCTTCTTCTCCCCGGAGGACCCTGCCTCAAGGGGCCAGGGCCTGGCTGCTGGGGTGCAGGGTGCTCGGTGGGCCCACGAGCCCCGCAGGGGAGACGCAGGTCCTGGGGCCGAGCCACAATCTCGGGGCTGCCAGCCTGGGTCTGGCCCGGTGCCCAGAGCCCAGTGGTTTCCGCTCACAGATGTCCCAACAGCCCCGCGGGAGGGCGGGAAGGGCACCCAGAAAGGAAGATGTCTTGCTCCCCTGAGCCCCAAACCACAGCGGGGAGGCCGCCCGCCGGCTCCCGGGCCGGGACTGACCCGCGGGCCGGCCCGGGGCCTCCTGGCCTGGCCGGCCTGCGCCTCCGTCCCCGGCCCCCCGGGCGCCTCGCCGACGGCGGGGACCCCGGGCTCCCGTGACCCCAGGAAGGCTGAGGCTGCGCTTTGCATCATCCCTGGGGCGTGGGGCTGACCTCGAAGAACGAATTCGAAGAAAACAGGAGGAGGAGCGGGCATGCCGCCGCGCCCGGCGCCCATTGGCCGCCCGTGGAAACTTTGGTTTTTGGGGTCATGTTCCCAGAAGGCCGGCCCTCCCCCCTCCCCTCCCCACCCACCTCAGGAGGTGTTGGCCAATCGCCCCGGCAGGCAATAAAGTGGCTGTCAGCCCTCAGGGCTCCCAGCTCGGAGGTGTCACCCCCGACGGGCACAGGCCGGAGCGTGGACACCCAGCATGTGGGCACCGCCTGTGAGGAGGACGCTGCTCAGTAAGTACTTCCTTCCTCCCCGCCAGCACCCACTTGATGGTGAGAGCCAGGGGTGTCTGCGGGAAGCAGGGTACCCTCTGTCCGCCCCCCGCCCTGGGGAGCTGGGAGACCGGGCCTCCTGGGTCAGAAAGAAGGATGCTGACCCTGACGAAGAGTGGGGTCCACAGAGACCACGGCATCGTCACAGGGTGGAGCTGGGGCATCCCAGGAGGGCTTCCAGGGGGAGGCAATGTGGAGACAGCTCAGGGAGCCAGAGGTTGGGGCCGCAGGAGGAAAGGGTGGGGGTGTGTGTGCTGTGGAGAGGAAGCTATAGAAGCTGAGCCGAAAAACGGGGCGCACCGAATGGAGGGGGCCTCCTTCTGGCCTTGATTGGAGGGCCACCGTCAGCAGCCAGGCAGGGGCCCTGGAGCCCACACAATCACACAGCCACACGGCCACACCCACAGGGTGACACACGCCGAGCTGCATGACGTCACCCGGAACCCTCAATCTCACCGAGCCGGGAACCCCCCATGCAGCCCTGGGCCCCACGGTGGATGGGGCCCATCTGATCTCTCCCACCGTACACAGCCCTGCCCGAGCCGCAGGCACACAGCCGGGCCCGCATGCACACAGGGCGGGGGGTGGGGGGCGGGGAGGGGACCCAGGGGTCGTGGCGCCCGAGGCCCCCGCCCCCACGCCCTCCCCAGCAGCAGCAGCATCGTCCCCGGGGCCGGGCGACTCTTCGGAAGGGAACTGGTGTCACTGCCTTCCGGGTCATTGCACCACAGGCCCCTTCCGACCACGTGGCTGCCGGGGCGTGGGGGGGGGGCGGGGGCGGGGGAGCGGTCACCGTGCCCCCCCCCCCCACACACACCCCAAACATTCCCCCAGGCTCCCAGCATCCCTGTGGGCCGGGCAGACAGGAGTGGCCACCTCTGCAGGGAGGAGGGAGGCCCAAGGTTGGGGGCAGGCTGGCCCTGGGGGACTTGGGCCGTCCTTCTTCGGCTCCTTGGTTTTCCTGCCAGTAAAATGGGTTGGTCACGGGGTGGGGGTGGGGCCCTTAGCCTGGAGGTGTTGCCAAAAGCGAGCCCACCTGGGCCACCCCTGTCGGCTCCAGGTCCCCCGGCCCCCGCTCCACAGGGCCGGGAGGATGGGTGCACCCTCGGAGCGCCCTCCCCCACCCCTGGCTTCCTCGCCACGCCAGGTGACACCCCCTCTTTCCGCCCAGGTCTGTTCCTCAGGCTCCTGTTCCTGAACCCAGTGGTCACGGGCACCTGCTCGGGTGACGGCCAGGAGCTCCTCAAGCAGCTGTGGCACCAGGCGAACCTCATGCAGGACCCCAGCCTGCTCCTGGACCCCTATGTGAGCGCCCCCCCCCCCCGGGGCAGCGCGTCTCCAGGAACCAGGGCTCAGGGGAGGAGCCAGCCCGGGGAGGAGGGGGAGGGTGGGAAACCGAGTCCCCGAGTTATTCCAGAACCTCGTCCAACATCCAACCCAAGGCCTGGCCCCAGACAATATGGCTTCCCAGCTCAGGGGCCGGGGGTGTGAACCCAGCTGCAGCACTCCAACCCTCCATCCCCCAGCACGCTCATCGCACACCCAGCACGCTCACTGCACACCCACCATGCTTACTGCACACCCACCATGCTTACTGCACACCCAGCACACTTAATGCACACCCAGCACGCCTACCGCACACCCAGCATGCCTAATGCACACTCACGTGCTTACCGCACACCCAGCACGCTCACCGCACACCCACCCTGCTCACTGCACACCCAGCACGGTCACTGCACGCCCAGCACGCTTAATGCACACTCACCATGCTTAATGCACAGCCAGCATGCTTACTGCACACCCACCATGCTTACTGCACACTCAGCACGCCTACTGCACACCCAGCATGTTTACTGAACACTCACCACGCTCACTGCACACCCGGCACACTTAATGCACACCCAGCACGCTCACCGCACACCCAGCACGTTTAATGCACACTCACCACGCTCACTGTACACCCACCACGCTTAATGCACACTCACCACGCCCACCGCACACGCAGCACATGACTGTCCCCAGCCCCCGAGGTGCAGCAGCAGACAAAACAGTCCTGCTCTCCTGAGGCTCACGGTCACCTTCCCATGGACACGCCCCCCCACCCCCCCGTCACCGCCCTAGGCCCTCTGCCTCCCTCCGGCCCTGCCTGCAGTGGCCCGGGAGTCCTCTCCCCGCTTGGCCCTCAGTTTCTGGATCCGTACAATGGGCAGATTAGATAGGGGGTGGACCAGGCTGACCAGAGCAGACTCGTGTGTGTGTGTGTGTGTGTGTGTGCATGCGCACAGTGGGGGCCCCAGCACTCACCCCCTGCTTCTCTTCCCCTGCCCCCCCAGATCCGCATCCAGGGCCTGGACGTGCCCGGCCTGAAGGAGCGCTGCCAGGACCACCCCGGGCTCTTCCCCAGCGAGCAGGCCCTGCAGGGGCTCGGCCGGAGGGCCTTCCTGCGGGCGCTGCACGGCCAGCTGGGCCGGGTGCTGCTCGGGCTGGCCGCCTTCCAGCAGGACGCCCCCGAGGTCCAGGCCTGGGGCATGGCCCGGAGGTACCTCCTGGGGATCCGGAACAACATCCACTGCCTGGCCCGGCTGCTGCCCGGCTCCCCGGACACGGCCGAGCCCCCGCAGGCGGGCCGGGGCGCCGCCCCCTCGCCCACCCCCGCCCCGGACACGTTCCAGCGCAAGCTGGCCGGCTGCCGGCTGCTGCACGGCTTCCACCGCTTCATGCGCGCGGCCGGGCGGGTCCTCGGCGCCTGGAGGGAGACCCTGAGCCGCCGGAGCCGGAGACACAGCCCCCGCCGGGCCCGGCCGAGGGCTGCGGGGCGCAGGGCAGGCGGGACGCCACCCTCCGGGAGGGGCAGGAGACTCGTGCCCCGGGGGCAGCTGCCCCGGTAGCCTGAGGGCCCCCCACACCCCCCGCCTGCCCGCCGGGGAAGGATCCGCAGGTGCTCCTCAGGAGGCTCCCCGAGTCTCCACACCTGCTTCCCATCTCTCCCAAGTGCACTTTAAGGGGTGAGAGCCGGGAGACTCCTCTACCTCCTCCCGGATGGGGAGGCAGGACCCCACCAGGGTGCCTCCTCAGCCCCGAGCTCCCCCATCCCCAGGGTGGCGGCGGGGGGGTGGCTGGGTCAGGCCATGTGGGGCCGACTTTCCATTGATTCAGGGGTCTGATGACACAGGCTGACTCACGCCAGACGGACCGCCACCCCCCCCTCCCAGCCCGGAGGTCGGCCGGCCGGCCGGCCCTCTCATGACTTGCAGAGCCGTGGCCCCCAGACTTCCTCCTTTCGCGGCGTCTCGGCTCTGAGAGGGGGCAGGGAGGGAGACGGGGGCTGAGGGGGGCTGAGGGGGGAGGCGGCCGGGGCCTGAGCTGGCCTCCGATGCCTCATCGCGAGACACCTGGGCGTCTGGGTGACCTCACTGGGGCAGCTATGACAGGGGCAGAGTGTCCTGCAAGAAGCAGAGCTGATGGGGTGGCCGGGCCCCCAGACCGTGGTTTTTTTTTTGTCTCTGGGAAGGGAATCGGGGGGAGGGGGACCCGGTTGGGTGTCAGCTGCTGGGACTCACGGACCGGGGATGGGTTTCAAGTTCTTTCTGGAAACGGGGACACGCAGTGCAGGGGGACCGGGTCGGGGGTGGTGCAGACTGGCAGCAGGTGCCTGGCCTTGCGTTCCGGCTGCCCACTGCTCCCCCTGGTGGCGGGGCTTGGAATTTCTCTTACGCTGAAACCCACTGTCCTGAAGGGGTTCTTCTGGGCCCTTGTTTTGGAGCGGCGGTTCTCAACCTGTGGGTCGCCCAAGACCCTCGGAAAAATGCAGATATTTACATCACGATGCATAACGGTAGCAACATTTCATGGTTGGGGGTCACCACCCCATGAGGAACTGTAGGCAAGGGTCGTGGCCTTAGGAAGGTTGAGAACCACGGCTTTGGAGGAACATGATTAATTTATCGTTGTTTTTTTTAATTATTATTATCAGTTTGTCTCTGTTTTTTTAAAACATTTTATTTATGAGGCTTATTTATGATGTGTATTTAATGTTAATATTGTGCCAACGTGTATTTAAAATGTGCCTGGTTTCTAAGCCCCCGTGTCTCTGTGTTGCCTTGGAGGAGAGGTTTGGGCGGGGGGAGGCTGGCCTCTTGGAGAGGGGGTGCCCTCTAGCTGGCCAGGTCACAAGCGCCCGCCATTGAGGACCGGTCCAGGAAGGGAAGTCTTACGTGCCCGTCTGACTGTGGAGGCGTCTGCACCCGCAGACAGAGCATTGGTTGTGTGTGACCGGCCTCCCTCGAGAGGCTGGGGCCTCGGGCTGCCGGGGTTCAGGGGGGGGGGGGGACGGGGGCAGGGATGCAGACCGGATGGAGGGTCTGGCTGGCCCTGGCCCATGTGGGGGTGTGGCTGGGGCCTGTGTGCCGAGGCGTGCTGCCTGAAATGAACAGGATGATAACGGATCCTGCCTGTGGCCTGGTGTGCGCTGGGAACTGCTCCCTGAAGGGCGCGGGGGGTGTGGGGATCCCTTCTGGCCCCCAGAAAACGGGGCTGCCGCTCGGTGCTCCAGGCCCCGCCTCAGAAGAGGCACCTGTAGACGGGTGGATGAGGTGCTGAGGGAGAAGCTATGAGGAAAGGCTGGCGGAAGCCGGCGAACTGGACCTGGATCCGGCCCCAGCTACTCCTCCTGCTTCCGGGGACCGGGGCTGGAGGTGGGAGCCGTCTCCCACAGATAGGACCCACTGGGCAGATGGGAAGATGGAGTTCGAGCACTTCACTGTGGAGGGAGCATGTTTTGAATGCGGGTCCCTCCATACCAGGGAGGGAGGATCTTCCTGCTCCCCTCCAGCCGGTCGCCTGCTGACAGCTTCCCGAGTCCCCAGGGCACAGAACTCCAGGGGAGGGGCGGACAGTCAGCGACAGGCAGAACTGCTCCCAGGAGCAACGGAGACGGCAGGGTCGGCTCGGCGGACATAGCAGGTGCGGGGACAGAGGGTGGGAGAGTCCGGAGGTGGGGTGTCAGGGTGGCATCCGGAAGAGGTGACACCCACTCCTGGGCCTACAGCAGCGGTTCTCAACCTGTGGGTCGTGACCCCTCTGGGGGTCAAACGACCTTTTCACAGGGGTCGCCTAAGACCCTCGGAAAATGCAGATATTTACATCACGATGCATCACAGTAGCAAAAACTTCATGGTTGGGGGTCACCACTACCTGAGGAACTGTATGCAAGGGTCGCGGCCTTAGGGAGGTTGAGAACCACTGGCCTACAGGATACAAGTGCCTCCCAGCGACATTGGGAGGGCAGAGGCCAGAGTTCCCAGAGGGCCTGGGGAGCAGGAACGTCTGGTTCAAGGTCACAGGTCACAGTGCAGAGCTCAGGTGAGGCCTCTTAGGCCCTGGCTCCCACCAGCCGTCTTCCTGAGCCGAGCCCCAAAGTATCCCAGGCCATTCCAGCAGCTAGTCAGGCCCTCACTGTCCACTCCCCCACTCGCCGCCCCCGCCCTGGACTCTTTCTTCACTCGGGGTGCTGCCACACTGGGCGCCTTTGGGCTGTCCAAACGCCAGGCTCTCTCCTTTGAAGCCCGCACCTGTGCTGTTCCCTCTGTCTGGCATGCTGTTCCCTGTCCTTTTGGCGAGTGTGCCCTTAGCAAGTCTCCCCCAGCACCCACAGGCTGGGTTCAGCAAGCTAGTAATTTTGTTTCTGTTTGTTTGTGTTTTTTTAAAAATATATTTTATTGATTTTTTACAGAGAGGAAGGGAAGGGGATAGAGAGTTAGAAACATCGATGAGAGAGAGACATCGATCAGCTGCCTCCTGCACGCCCCACTACTGGGGATGTGCCCGAAACCCAGGTACATGCCCTTGACCGGAATCGAACCTGGGACCTTTCAGTCCGCAGGCCGAGGCTCTATCCACTGAGATGAACCAGCCAGGGCTTTTTTGTTTGTTTGTTTCTGTTTTTTTTTTTTCCCCCAAGCTGGTTACTTGTTCTCTGCAAACCGCCCCATCAGACTTGAAGAGAGAAATCCAAGAACGTATATATTATATGCATAGTGCATGGATCCGGGCCATAGGGCAGCGAAAACCCCGGGGGTGGGTAGGGGCTGGAGAAGGGGAGGAAGGGGAGATATCTGTAATACGCCCAACAATAAAAATACGTTAAAAAATCCGCCCCATAAGGGTGCGCACAGTAGGGTGTCTGCCTCACCATCCACTCCCATCCGGAGCTGCTCTGTCCCGGCAC
The DNA here is from genome assembly GCA_011751065.1 of Lasiurus cinereus. Lineage (NCBI taxonomy): Eukaryota > Metazoa > Chordata > Mammalia > Chiroptera > Vespertilionidae > Lasiurus > Lasiurus cinereus. The sequence continues at coordinate 28,941,777 of JAAGEH010000417.1, read as the reverse complement.
TCCACCCCGTGCCTGCACACAGTAGGTGCTCAGGGCAGAGGAGGGTGCCAGGCAGCGTGGCCGGACAGGCGCCCCAGGTGCTGGCAGCAGCTGCAGGCCTCCTGTCTGCCCCGCCCCAGGGTGGGTGGGGGTGGGGGTGGGGTGGGGGTTCCTCGGCTGGCAGCTGCGAAGCTGTGGGTGGCGGGTGGCAGACACCAAAGGCCAGGCTGGCCCGGGGGCTCGGAGCCAGCGGATGGGGGGGAGCTGGGGCTCTGCGGGCGGGCGGTTGCCCGAGGTGAGGGCAGAGGTTGGTCTGCGGAGGAAGAGCTGGGAAGCCGGGGTGTGCACCCCACCTCTGGCTGGGCCCCCGGCCGGCCCCCTCCTCTGTGGGTGAGCCCCACTCACTCCCCAGGAAGCAGATCCAGGGTCTCCAGACTCTGGGGCAGGGATCCCAGCCCCCCCTCCCAACCCGCTTCCTGGGAGGATTTGTCCCCTCCCCACGGTCTCCTGAGGAGGTTTCAGCCTCAGGCGCCCCAACTGGCACCCCCATCCCGTTCTCTCCAGGCCCACCCCACAGCCCCGTGGCCAGGAGCACCCGTGGGCGCCTCGAGGCCACACTCACCCCAACCTCTCGCTATTCTGCTTCTTGTCACCCCAACGGAAGTCCCAGAACCCCCCCACCCCACCCCTTTCCCTTCCCTCAGCCTCTCCTCTCCTGCCATTGATCACAAAGACCTGCACCCCATCTCGGGGGACACGCCTTCTCCTCCTCCCCCCGGGCCTCCTGGCCTCCCCAAGGCCTGCCTTTCCCCTCCCCGATCCTCCCCCCGCCGCCCAGAGGGTCAGCTTAACTGTCTCCGCCTTCTTTTAAGAACATATTTTTATTGATTTCAGAGAGGACGGGAGAGGGAGAGAGAGAGAAACATCAGTGATGAGAGAAAATCATGGATCCGTCAGCGGCCTCCTGCACGCCCCACACGGGGGATGGAGCCCGCAGTCCGGGCCTGGGCCCTGACCGGGAATCGAACCCTGACCTCCTGGTTCCTAGGTCGGTGCTCAACCCCTGAGCCCGGCCGGCCGGGCTGCCCCCCAGTTCTAGTGAGATTTGCCCCCTTTTCTTGGGGGTGGGGGAGCCTTAAAGCGGATTTAAACCGCTTGGAACTTCCGGGCTGGGCCCAACCTTCCTCTCCGCACGGTGGCCTGGCCTGGCCCACCCCCCAGGCGGGGGCAGATTTTCTGGGAGACAACACGCACGCACACACGCGTGCACGCACCCGCACACACGCACGCACACGCACGCACACACACACGTGCACGCACGCACACACACGTGCACGCACGCGCACACACGCATGCACACGCACACGCACGCAGTCCCCAGCTTCCCTGAGCAGGTGCCCCGGCCACGTTCCCTTTCTTCCCTCCCGTCTTCCCTTTTCTTTGGCTCCTTCCCTCCCGGCTCTTTGTCCCCGTCTCCCCCCTGTCCCGTCCCCGCCCCCCCCAGGCCCAGAGCCCGCATGTCCACAGAACCCCTTTCCCCGCCGGGAGGGAAGGGTCACAGTCCAGCCGGCCGGGGGAGGCCCCACTTCCTGGGGCGCCCCAAGGGCTGGGCTGGGAGGGGAGGGGCGAAGGTCCCGGAGGGAGGGGTGGCAGGTGGGGCCCCGGAGCGGGTGGTGGTGGCGGGCAGGCCCAGGGCCCAGGGCCCGGCGGCTCTGGGTTCCCAGGTGGGTGGCCGCCCAGGGTGGGGGGCGGGCGAGGCGCGGGGTCCCCGGGGGGTGGGGGAGCGCAGCCCGGGACGGGAGCATGGCCCGGTGCACGCGGCCCGTGGCAGGTCTGAGTCAAAACACCGAGGGCCGCCGGCCGGTCATGCGGAGGGCTGCCCAGTCATCGCCTTATGCCTGGGCCACTCGGCAGGGCCCGGCGCCGCCCCGTCCGCCGTGACTCAGGCGCCAGCGGCCCTGCCACGCAGCACGGGCAGGGGCTGGAGGCCCGGGGACGCCCCCCTGTCCCCCTTAGGGCCCCCCTTCTCCCCTGGGCCACCCCGCAGCCCCTGCCCCGCCTGTGCCAGGGGCCGTCCGGCCAGGAGCCTGGAGTTCTCTGCCCCTGTTGCCCCCAACCCTTCCTTCATCGGGGTCGGTGGTGGTGGTGTGTGTGTGGGGGGGTGGGGTCGAAGTGGGGGGGGCCTCAGCGCCACCCGGCCCTCATCATCGCCGGGAAGTCAAGTGGGGGGTGGGGTGAGGAGCCGGCTCCAGAGGAGGCTCAGCCGGAGAGGGAAGCAGAGGGGGGCCCTGGCCCCGAAGCCGACCGTGCCCCGTGGGAGACCCAGTGCTCGCCCCGCAAGACGCCGGAGGCTCCAGACCGCACGGTAGGCTCCCCGACGGGGCTGGGCTGGGCTGGCGGGAGGTGGGGGGAGGTAGAGGCCGGCCCCCAAAGGTCTCCCCAGCCGGGCGCACATCCCCTCCTCTCTCGTGGTCTGGGAGGCACTGGTGGCCCGCCTGCCCGGTTCTCCAGGCCTCAGTGGCCCCACCTGTGAAATGGGTACACGGTCAGCCAGGCCCGGCACCTCTCTCCGAGGATGTGGAGGTCCGGGACAGACCAGGCGTGGGAGTGTCAGGAGGCCACGTGAGGGGTTAAAGATCGCCTCGGGGTTAAAGGGCAAAGGAGAGAGAGAGAGAGAGAGAGCACGCATGGGACGGGGAGGGCAGAATCCTGCCTGGCTTGGTGGGATCCCCCAGGCACCCCGCCGGGGACAGCGATTCCCGGGTCCCCAGGGAACCTGCACGTTCCCTGTTCCGAGGCAGACGAGGCAGAGGGTCCCGGTCCCTCCAGGAGGGCCGGCTCCTGCCTGCCTGCCTGGGCTTTGGGAGGAAGACGGGGGATGATGGCGTTGGTCAAAGTGAAGTTCCCCCCGGGAGGCTGTGGTCGGTCAAGGTCATGGCCCCTTCGTGTTTGACCTTGGGCCAGCCGAGGACTCCACTATGCTGCGGACTGTCTGCTTATTCTGTCTGGGGAGCCGGGCTCAGGGGCCAGGGGAAGGGGGAAGGACCTCAGGGCCGGCTCTCGGGAGGGCGGGGACACTGCCCCCCAGATCTGTCCTGTGTGTGGGGGGGAGAGGGGGGTTGAGGCGGGTGGGAAGGGGCAGCAGCGACCCTCCCCCCCTCTCCCTCCTCCCAGACCTCCAGCTGGACCAAGGCAGCGGCCCCCAGCCCCAGCCCCGTGCGTGTGGTCCTGGCGCCCCCTGGCGGCCCATTATTACGCTGTCCACCCCCTCTTCCTTCCAGGAGGGGCTGGGCAGCCTGGGGACCCCGCCAAGAGCTCTCAATTGTGTCCCCTTTCCCGGCCTTGGCCAGTGTGGGCCCTGCCCACCCGCCCTCTGAGCCTCGGGCACCCCTGCCCACTTCCTCGATCCCCAGATCCTGTCTGTCCATCCGTGTGTCTCTCCCCACCCCCCTCCCCCAGGCTCTGGGAGAGGCCCTGGCCAAACCCGGTCGGCCTGGAGCTGGCTGTGTCCTGCTGCCCGCTGGGCAGTGGGGGGCGCTGCAGTCCGCGGCTTGGAGCCGGCGGAGGGCTGGGCTCTGGAGCGGCAGGCCCTGAGCCTGGCCTGGCCTCCGCCCTCCAGGCCTAGCTTTCCCTCCCGGTGCCTGCTTGCCTGCAGGCTTCCTCTCCCTTCGCCATGCCCCTGCCCACTCCACTGCTCTGAGAGCCTTTTCTAGCTCCTGCGAGACTGCTGCCCCCTGCCTCCTGCCTGTGTGACAGATGGGGAACCCGAGACTCCAAGAATCTCCTTTCTGGGTCACTCACAGCCCATCAGGCCCCCAAACCCTGCCGCTGACTCCCTGTCTGGGAGGGCCCGGCAGGCAGGCGGCTCACAGGCGGCTGGGGATGTGCTGCCAGTGTGCTGTGCTGCCTGGGGAAAGTGACTTTCCCTCTCTGGGCCCCACTTCGTTGCAGAGGGCAGAGAATCACAGCAGCAACTCGGGGGCAGCGCCCGTGCCTGCCTCCCCGGCAGAGCTGACCTCCCCGGTGGATCCCCTGGGGAGGGGGGTGGGCTTTTGCAGCAGCTGGGGCTGAGGCCGGAGGGATGGCAGAACAAGGACGGGACCTGGGGCCTGGCTGACTGCAGACCCCCCCAGCCCC
>JAAGEH010000417.1:28904946-28928542 GCA_011751065.1 Lasiurus cinereus | reverse complement strand
CTCCTCCTCCTCCTCCTCCTCCTCCTCCTCCTCCTCCTCCTCCTCCTCCTGCTCCGTCCTGCCGGGCTCGCCGCCGCCTGCCTTCCTCCGGGACTCACCCTCCCTCTCGTCTGTCTGTCTGTCTGTCTGTCTTTCCGCTTTCTCTTTTCCCACCGCTGCCCCCGCGGGCGCGCTCTGGCCGGGACGCGAGCAGGTGCCGCCTCCGTCCGCGCACACCTGACCAGCCGCGGGCTCTGCTAGGTGAGCTGGGGCCCCGGAGGGGACTCCCCCAGCCCAGTTACCCCCGGGGGACTGGGCCCGGCCCGGGGATGCGGGGCGGAGCAGGAGCCTCCGGAGGATCCGGGGCAGAGCCAGCGGCCTGCCGCTGTCCCAGCCGAGGAGGGGGGATCCGCGCCCCCAGCTCCTGCACCTCCCTCCACCCCCAGCCTCAGGGGTCTGCACGCCCCCCGTCCACCCCGCCCCTACCGCCGGGCCCCGGCCTCTGAGCCCCCCCAGGGAAGGCCCCTCGGCGGCGGCCGGCGGGGACGGGGGAGTGCAGGGGGGACGCGGGCACCTAGGGGAGGGGCGATCGGGACGGGCCCCAGCAGCTCCCGGCTCTCCTGCCACCTTTCACTTTCTTTCCTCCCCGCCCACCTGTCCGCCCGCGACCTTTTCCCTCCTCTGGTTGCTCCATTTCCTCTTCTTCCCCGAGGAGGCTCCGGGGACCTGTGCGACCCCTGGATTGTCCTCGCGCCCCCCACAACCCCCTGCACCCAGGGCCTGGGGTGCAGAGTTAGGAGGGAGGGCGGGGGACAGCGAGTTTCCAGGGAGGGTTTGGGGATGGAGGATGGAGTTCAGAGTTCTGGGGGGGGGGGGGGCCCTTGGGGGGGGGGAGGACAGAGACAGGAGAACGGGGAGGGGAGGAGAGGAGGACCAAAGGAGGGACCCAGGACCCAGGGAGCCCACGTCACGTGACAGATTTGGGAGGGGTGAGGGGTCAGCGGAGAACCCGTAAAACAGCGTGCAGGAATCCCGCCCTCCTGGGAGATGGGACAAGAGGGTTTTTCTGGTGTTTTTTGTGGGTGTGTGTTTAGACCCCGGGGCCACAGGGCCTCCCCGGCCTGAGGGCAGGGGCTCGGGGCGGGGGGGACAGCAGCTCAGCGCCTGTCCCTTCACCCCTGTCCTCAGGAAGGAGCAGAAAGAGATAAGAGCGTGGCGGGCAGCGGAGACAGAGTTAGCCATCGGAGAGAGGGGGGCGCACAGAGGCAGAGCCCCGGGGGACGGTGCCCCAGGGACGAGGAGGGCCCTCCTCTGCCCAGACCCACCCCTGCCCACTCCCCCCCTCGCCCTCCACCTGCCTGCTCCTGACCCCTCCCTGCCTGCCCCCAGGCGTCGTGCCCCTGCTGCTGGTTCTGCACTGGAGACACGGGGCGGGGAGCCCCCTCCCCATCACCCCCGTCAATGCCACCTGCGTCACCCGCCACCCCTGTCACAGCAACCTCATGAGCCAGATCAGGAACCAACTGGTGCAACTCAACAGCAGCGCCAACGCCCTCTTCATTCTCTATGTAAGCCCCCCCAAACCCCCCAACCCTCCCCCTGGGCAACGTGCCGGCCCCCCGCCCCGAGGAAGGAGCGGGAGGGGAAAGATGTTGGTGGCACCTGGGCTGGCAGGGACCCTTTTGTGGCCGGAGGGAGAGAATGGGGAGGGGACTGGGTTCAACCACCCCAAACCCCCACGGTTTCCCCCCCCCCCCACCCCTCAGCCCCAGCCTGGAGACGGGAAATCACTTTCCCAGGGTGCCCGGTCAGGGGGGGCAGGGGAGAGGGGAGATGGGAGTTCTCTCCCCCTGATGGGGCGAGAGGCCGATGAGGGACAGAGGGGACAGAAGTGGGGGTGCCGCTGGGAGTGGCAGTGGCTGTGGGTGTTGGGGGACGCAGAGCCTCCCAGGAAGACGGGGTGGGGGTGGGGTGTGCAGTGGGTGAAAGGGCATGCAGGTGGACACCCGCTCCCCATCTGGTCCCCACCTGATGCTGCTGCTGTGCCTTCCCTGGTATAGGCCTTGCCCCTTTCCCAGGTGCATCCCCACCGCGGCTGACCCTTGACCCTTTCCCAAGGGCATCCTCCTGAGAGGCTGGCAGGACAGGAGGGGGGGTCCCTCTGCCCTGGGTGGGAAACTGAGTCCGGAGAGCCCGCCCCCGGCTCTCCGGTCACCCCTCCGCCCCTCCGCCCCGCAGTACACGGCCCAGGGGGAGCCGTTCCCCAACAACCTGGACAAGCTGTGCAGCCCCAACGTGACGGACTTCCCGCCGTTCCACGCCAACGGCACGGAGAAGGCGCGGCTGGTGGAGCTGTACCGCGTCGCCGCCTACCTGGGCGCCGCCCTGGGCAACGTGACGCGGGACCAGCGGACCCTCAACCCCGCGGCCGCCGGCCTGCACGGCAAGCTGAACGCCACGGCGGACGCGCTGCGCGGGCTGCTGAGCAACGTGCACTGCCGCCTGTGCAGCAAGTACCGCGTGGGCCACGTGGAGGTGGCCTACGGGCCGGACACGGCCGACAAGGACGTCTTCCAGAAGAAGAAGCTGGGCTGCCAGCTGCTGGCCAAGTACCGGCAGGTCATCGCGCTGCTGGCCCAGGCCTTCTGAGACGGGGCCCCCGGCCTTCGACGCCGGGGGAGAGGGGGGTCCCCGCGCCGGGGCCCGGGCCGACGCCTCGCCAGACCCCGGAGCCCTCCCCGCCGGAGGGTCTCCCGGACGGCCCGCGCCCCGCCCGCCGGCGAGGACGGTCCCAACTCCGGTCTCCAGCCTCTTCCGGGGGACCCGGCCGGGCCCTGGGGTGCGAGGCCGTGAGCGGCGTGTGGACTGGACTTCTGCCCCCCCGTGTCCCCGCGTGGCCGGGGCCTTCGTGACCCAACGGAACACGCCATCTCCGGCCACCCTGACCTCGGGCGAGTTGGCGGGGCGGGGGGGAAGGCCCGCCCCCCGCGGAGTGACCATTGTCGTCATTGTCGTGCCTTTGCTGCTGGAGGCGGGGAGACTTGGGGAGGTCTGTGCGGGGGACCCCGGGCCTCGGTGAGTGGGGGGCGGGGACGTCAGAGGGAGGAGGTCTGCAGGGAGATGTGAGGCAGAGGGTGCCTGGGAGAGAAGGCGCCAGAAGGGAGAAGGGTGGGAGCGAGGCCCCGAGAACCTGGCCCAGGAGGGCCGGGCTCTGGCAGCCGGACCGGAGGGAGGTGGGGGACGTGGAGGCGGGCAGGTGGCAGGTCAGGTGAGGAGGAGGTGGGGGGGTGGGAGGCACGGAGTCGTGCCGAGTGGCAGCTCCCATCGGCGGCCTCCGAGGCCCCGTGAGGTCACACCAAAGGTACTTGAGGGGGACAGAGGCCGCCTCTGGCCCCCCAGCGCCCGGGGACAGCGGCACTGGAGGTCAGGGTCTCGGGGAGGCACCCTGAGACCCCCGCGTGCTGCGTGTCTGACCCGGCACGTTTGTCTATTTATTATGATGCCCTATTTATATTAACTTATTGGTGCTTTCCGTGGCAAAACGAACCCCTCTTCCCCCTGTTCTCTCCCCGGTAGACATCATAGGGCGGCCCCTTCCTCTCTGGGGGCCGGGGCTGGCCTGGAAACGGAAGATGTTACAAATGGGGTGCGCCTGGCGGACGAAGCTCAGAGAGGGCTGGGGATCCGAGGGAACCGGTCAGTTCAGCCCCCGCTGCATCCCGCCGCTGGGTTTTGGGGTGTCAGGATCCTGACTGCAAGGCAGGCTGGGCACTCTGTGGAATGCCTAGAAGGGGGAGCCTCTTCCCGGGGCCGCCTGCTGCTTAGCTCCCGGGGTGCGGGTCATTCAACGCCGTTCTTGGGGTGCCCCTGGCACTGTGTAGAGAGGGGCTGTGGGCCCAGCAGCCCGGGTGACGTGCCTGCCCCCGCGTCCTTGTCCCCTCGCTGCCGGCGTCTAGACGCGCCATCGAGGGGGGCCCTGGAGCAGCCGGGCCCCAGCACCCGGCGAGCTCGCCCACAGCGGGGAGGCGCCTTCCCTGGTGGCCCGGACACCCACAGAGGGCGAGCGGGCGAGCGAGCGCGAGGGCCTGGCTGGACCTCAGGAACGGGGCGGGGCAGGGAGGCCCTGGGATGGGGACCAGGAAGCTGTCTGTGGTCCCTCCTGACCCCCTCCCCCCACGCCCCCACCCATGTCTGGGCTCCCAGGCAGGGAACCCGATCTTTTCCTTTGTGCCGGGGCCAGGCTAGTGGAGAAACGCCCTCCCTCCGGGGCTGGAGCGGGGGCAGCTGCGGAGAGAGCACAGCAGCCTCTGGCGTCTTCTCAACCTTCTCCAACCCAGAGCGGCTGCCTTCCGAGCGGCGCAGCTCGGCTCAGCCAATGCAGTTACAGCACTTTGCACCCCTCTGAGTGCTCCCCTCACCCCCACCCCCACCGCCACCCCCACTGAGGGCAGGTGAGCAGGCAGCAGGCCGGCCCTGGGCCTGAGGTGGGGGTAGGGGTGGAGTTGGAGTTGTCTGCATCTTTTTTTTTTTAATATATATTTTATTGATTTTTCACAGAGAGGAAGGGAGAGGGATAGAGAGAAACATCGATAAGAGAGAGAGACATCGATCAGCCGCCTCCTGCACACCTCCTCCTGGGGATGTGCCTGCAACCAAGGAATCGAACCTGGGACCTTTCAGTCTGCAGGCCGACGCTCTATCCATGGAGCCACACCGGTTCTGGCTGTCTGCATCTTCCGCAAGACTAGGATGTCAGGGGGGGCGGGGTGTCAGGGACCATGGAGACCCCATGTTTTCGGATGGGTCGCTGGGTTCAAATCGCAGCCTGCTGCCCCCCTCATCTCTCTGGCTCCAAAGGCTCCTTGGCTGGTGGGTCATCCCCCCACCCCCACCCCGTGCCAGGCCAACCTGGGCCACCTCTGAGGCTCAGGGGCCAGCCCAGCCCTGGCTCCCCCCTCGGCCCCGGCAGGGCAGCCGCTGTCCTGTCCCTCGTGCTTCCTCAGCCGGGTCTGACCCCTCCGCGCAGCCCGCTCCCCTGCTGGGCCCAGGCGGAGGCCGAGGGAGAGGAGGACCACCGGGGACCTTATTTATTATTTAAATCGTCCAACAACAAAGCACCGCTCGTTTGTCTCTTCTCCTTGCTGTCCTCCTCCTCCTCCTCCCCCACTACCCCCAATGCTCGTCCCCCTCCGTGGGGACCTCCCTCGACAGCAGCAGCCCCGCTTTGCCCGGTGGCTCTCGGGGTGCGGTGGGAGCTGGGGTTCCCGCGAGAAGTTCCTTTCCTTGCAGATGGTACAGATGTTTTTACCTTCCAACCACCCCCCCAGACCCCCCCCCCCGCCCCTAGGCTCCCTCAAACCCCAGGACCCGGGCGTCTCTCCCACCCACACCACCAGCTCCGTGCTCCGTGCTCTGTGCGCCCTCCTCCCGGATTTCCCGCCGTCCTTTCTCCCGGGGAGGACGCGCCTCGGGGACAAATTCCTCGGTGATGAATGTACCCTGTGGGAATGTTTCATACTGACAGAATTATTTTTATTTATTCTATGTCATATTTAAAATATTTATTTTTTTATACTGAAGGAATCCTTTTTTTTTTTTAAAGAAGAAGAAAAAAAAAGAAATTAATAAAGAATCTGCTCTTGGCAAGCTCTCCGAGTGTCCTGATGTGGGGCCGTGGGGGTGGGGGGGTCGGGGAGGGTCTCTGTCCTGCGCACGCGGCCGCCGCCCCCCACCAGCCCCCCGCAGTCGGATGGGGCTCTCTCTGTTCAGCTAAGGCAGCGGTTCTCAACCTGTGGGTCGCGACCCCTTTGGGGGTCGAACGACACTTTCACAGGGGTCGCCTAAGACCATCGGAAAACACAGGCATTTACATTATAATTCATAACAATAGCAAAATTACGGACCCCCTGCACCCCAGGCCTGCTGCGTCAGGACCGGCCTGCCCCCAGGATCCCCGACAATCCCCGCGCAGGGCAGGTGAGCGGCTGAGAGGCCCCTGTGCTCCTCCCGTTCACTCCTCTCTCCTCGGCGGCATTGACTGGGGTTCCAGGCGCCTGTTGCCAGAGCAGCGCAGGCAGCGAGCGGCTCTTGGCGGGCAGGCGGGCAGGAGCCAGGCGCACAGCTGTTAGAGCCTCCCCGAACCCCACCCCCCCAGCCCTGGCCTCGGGGCCCCTCCCTGCAGGCTCGGGCCCACGCCAGGCCACACCCCACCCAGTCCTCTCCCTTCCCCTCCGCCTGGGAGACGAGGCTGAGGCTTTTTCAGGAGAATCCCTTTCCTAGGAAACGAGGGGAAACAAAACACACCAAAGCACAGAGCACGAGGGGGGAGGCATCTGGGCCGCAGGTTCTGCCTCCTGCATCTGGGGGCGCTCTCAGGCCCGGTGCAGAGGGCGGGTCCTCGCTGGGGGGCCCTGGCCTGGCCCGGCCAGGAGAGCAAAGGACTGCTCTGCGGTTGTTGGTTGGGGGAGGGAGGTGCCCTGCTCTGCTAGGAAGCCCCCCGAGACCCCCACCCCTGGAGACTTGGGCCCTGTGACCCCTCCCCACCCCCTCGAGTGCAGCTCCCTTCCCTGCGCCGTTGCCAGAGGGGTCCGTGGCGAGGGGTCCAGCCTGTTCCCAGGGGGATGCTGTGTGCGGCCCAGCCCCGGGTGGAGGTGGGAGAGGGAGCCTCAGACAGCCACGCCCCCCTCTTGGTGGGACAGGCTGAGGGGTCCTCTCTTCTCCCCTGTGAGGGCGGAAGGGCCTGCCGGGGGCCGTGGGAAAGGCACTGTGTGTCTGACAGGTGGGGGTCAGGCCAGCCTCGGGCCTGGGGTTCCGGCGAGGAAGGGATTGAGAACCAAGACCCAGGCGGTAAGAGAGCGTTTCCCGGGTGAAGGGCAGAGGCAGGAAAAGCGGAGGCTCCTGGGAGAAAGGGGCCAGCAAACAAGTTCTGGGGCAGAGGAAGGGTCCTTGGAGCTGGGGAGTGGGGGAGCTCAGGGTCACCTAGAGGTCAGGTGGCCTGGGCCCTCCACCCTAAGGGGTTCAGGGCAGGGGTTTCAGAGAAAGTTCCAGGGAAAGGTCTCCCAGAATGCTCAGCGGCTCCAGGTGTGCCGGGTCAGGGGTGTGTCTCCACCAGGTGGGTGGCAGGGCGGGGTCATCAGTGAAAGCAGCTGGTCCTGGCCGAGGCCGAGGCCGCTCATGGCTTCTCGGGGCCTAGGTGTTCTCTCAGGTAGGCGAGGTCATGGGGTCCACAACGCAGGACCAGCGATGTGGGGAGGGGGTGGAGGAGGGTCCCCCAGGGACGCAGTCCCACCTGCAATTGATGGTCCCCAGCTGGGCACCTGGGAGCTTTCCACCTGGGCCCTCCTGGGCCTGCCCAGCGCCCCGGCTCTGCCCACGGCTGTCTGAGGGCCTTTCGCCGACACCCCTCCAGTTGACGGCATCTTGGAGCCCCCCCCACCCCCCCGCCCCAGTCCCGGTCCTGAGGAGACCTGCTCTCTCACCCCCGAGAGGTGGTGGAGCTAGGGCAGCCCAGAGGCCCTGCCTCCCACCCCGGCTTTTGGGGGGTCAAAGGTCAGGGGGAACCCTCACCCTGCAGGAGGAGGAGGGCCAACAGCCATGCCCCTGGGGACACCAGCCCACAGTTCGGGGATGGTCCAAAGCATTTTCTCCCCCATCCTCACCTCCCCCCAAACATTCTGAGGGTCAGACCCAGGGACGGTCTCCATTGGACAGACTGAGGCCTGGGAGGTGAAGGGAGATATTTGCTTATTTTCTTCTTCTTTTTAAAAAAAAATATTTTTATTGATTTTCTACAGAGAGGAAGGGAGAGAGATAGAGAGTCAGAAACATCGATGAGAGAGAAACATCAATTAGCTGCCTCCTACACATTCCCTGCTGGGGTTGTGCCCACAACCAAGGCACAGGCCCTTGACCAGAATCGAAACCCGGGACCTCTCAGTCCGTAGGCTGACACTCTCTCCACTGAGCCACACCAGTCAGGCTAAAAAAATATTTTTATTGATGTCAGAGAAGAAGGGAGAGAGGGAGATAGAAACATCCACGATGAAAGAGAATCATGGGTCGGCCGCCTCCTGCAGGCCCAGTGGGGATGGAGCCCGAAACTCAGGGCGTGTGCCCTTAACCGGGAATCGGAATCGTACGCGACCTCTCGGTCCCAGGGTCGCCGCGCTATCGCTGAGTCACTCGCACCCGCCTGGCGATACGTGCTTATCTTCGCGTGCATCACCTGTCCCGCTCTCACCTGCTCTAGACCCTGAAGGCCTCTGTGAGCCCAGGAACTCAGCAGGCTCAGGGGCAGGAGAGAGAGGATGTCTCAGGTCCCCGCTGCCCTCAATTCACACCACGTGGAAGGGGAAATCGCTGATCCCGCTAAAAAACACCCCACATTTCCAGCGACACATCCAACGTCCTAAGTCAGTTGTTTCTTAACCTTCCCAAGGCCGAGACCCTTGCCTATAGTTCCTCATGTGGTGGTGACCCCCAACCATGAAATGTTGCTACTGTGATGTAAATATCTGCATTTTCCGATGGTCTTAGGTGACCCCTGTGAAAAGGTCGCTCGACCCCCAAAGGGGTCGCGACCCACAGGTTGAGAACCGCTGTCCTAAGGGAACCACCGTCCTTACACCGGGCTCTCTGCGTTCCAAACGGCATGGAAAGGCGTGTCATAAAAACACTGATACGACAGAGAAAGCGGATCGGCATTCGGGGGGGCGGTATCGACAGGGAGAGACAGCTGGGACCGCAGGAAGAAAGCAGATAAACATTCCGGGTCGCGGAGGGCCACAGCATGATGGCGGCTGAGCCTCCGAGCTGGCATGAGGTTCCCGGCGGCCCAGGGGAAAAGGGAAATGTGATCTGAACTCCAGCAGTTCTCACTGTCCGAAAAGAGGAGCCGGGTGGAGTGGGGGTGGGGGTGGGCGTGGGGGACAGGGAGGTCTCCTTCGAGACCCACGGAGGGGGTGTGGGGAAGGTGCCGGCCTCCACCTCCTCCTCCTGCAGCGGCCTTTGCAACAGCCCATGCCCAGCATCCAATGCAGCCCGGTGAGGGGGTTTCTAGAAGGACCGAGCATGACACAGACACCCACGAGGGCCTGGGCCTGACCCACAAGGGGGCTTCTGAGATTTGAGGGTGCAAAACGGGGCTCTCAGATGCTCCCTCTCCCCCCAGGATTTCCAGACACCTTTTAATGGACGGCTGTTCTTCCTATAACACGGGAGTTTCTGGGAGGCTGCAGGGAGGCCCAGCGGTGCCCGAGGGGGAGGGCTGGGAAGGAGGCCACTGGGACAGAAGCAGGGGTGTGGGGATCAGCGGGCCTCCAGCCTCTGTCCCGGCCTCACTCCCGAGCCACTGGGTCTGGCGGAAAGGGAGCCTTTGGCTGGGCCACTGGCTTCAGCATCCCCGGGGAACTCTTCCCGCGCCCCCCCACACCCCCTCCTTGAGCGGAGCCCAGCCTGAATCCCTCCCTTCGACTTGGGGGAAGCACCAGCCGGCTTTGGCCCGGAGGCAGGGGCCAACTATTTCAATTATGAGGACGCCGCGGTCCAGCCCTGTCGGCTCCGGCCTCTGTGACCGACCGGGCGGTTTCAGAGAGAGAGAGGGTGTCTCTGGGGGGAAGAGGTGGGCGGCGGCGGGCAGACGGGAGCGGGCTCGGGGGCTGCGGGGTGAGCGGCGCAGACAGGCCTCCGCGGCTGCAGGCGCAGAACAGAACCGCGGCGGCCGCGGGAAGTATGTGTGGGCATTCCTGTCATTCCCGGGGGCCCGGCCAGCGCTGGCCCAGACGGTCAATGAATCAAAGCCGGGAAGGGCCCTACCTGTCAGCGGCCCGCGCTGGCCCGGCTCCCCCGGCCCCGCCCTCTGGCCACCGCAGGCCAGCTGGAGGCCGCCCAGCCCCCCAGAGGACGGTCCTTTGAAGAAGCATGTGTCACCCGCCCCGGCCAGACGCCGCGGGCAGAACTCGAGGCATTTTTCCCTTCGCCTGCCCGTCCCACGCCGGCCGAGGCTGAAATGAATGAATGAATGGATGAATGGATGGGTGAATGGCGGCCCCCAGAAAACGACAGCCGGGTCTCTGCCCGGGGAACCGGTGCGGGGGGCCTGGTTTGGGAAAAGGGTCTTTGCAGAGGCCACGAAATCCAGGGTCTCCTGGGGAGAGCATCCTGATTGTTCCAGGGAGCCCTCCGTCCCAGGACAGGTGTCTTTAGGAGAGACGGGTGGGGGGAGCAGGGAAGGCCCTGTGAAGGCAGAGGCGGGCATTGGGGTGAGGGGGCCTGGCAGAGGCGGCAGGAAGGACCCTCCCCAGAGCCGTGGGAGGAAGCTCAGCCTCCCCGACCACTGGGCATCGGGGCTTCTGGCCCGGGCCTCCGTCGTCGTCATCATTGTGCGAGAACCAATGGCTGTTGTCTGAAGCCATCCCATTTGTGACGAGGGGCTAAGGCAGCCAGAGGACACCCATCCAAACACCCACCCCCCTCCAAGAGGCCGGGCATTTCCGTTTTGTACATCACCAGCTCACCTGCCCCCCACCCCCTTCCTCCGGCCGGCCACCCTGTGGCTGTGGGGGGAGGGGAGGGTGTCTGCTCCCCATCCCATTTTTTTCCACCTCTCCACACCGGGGCTCTGCTCTCCCCTCGGTCTCCCCATGTCCTGCCTCCTTGGCTCCCCGGAGGGATTCTTCCCGGTCCTTCAAGTCCCCATCGCCAATGCCACCTCTTTCAGGAAGTCTTCCTGGAAGGCCCCCCCCCCCGTCCGACCCCAAGTCCACTGTAGTTTCCAATGACCTGTGGGCACAAGGCTCCAGACTTCACCAGGCTCCTCCTCCCTCTGGTCATGCTTCCTGGGGGGACAGTGACACCCACGGTGGATCGAGCACCTGCTCGGTGCAGAGCACGGCCAGGGACTTGAACAGGAAGTCGAGAGCCCGCTCCCACTTACTCCAGGAGGCCTAGGCCCGGCACGTGACCGGTTTACCAGCCGTGTCCTGGCCCTGGGGGGCCCTGGGAGCTGAGACAGGCGGGGTCCGGACCCCACCTCCAGCCAAATTAAACCCTACATTGCAGTGGGGTTTGCAGGGGCTTCTGCCCATCCCTGTCTGAGAAAGGCTGACCTATGACACCCCCCCCCCACCGGGGGCTGGGGCTCTGACAGGCCTGGATTTGCCTGCGGGCCCTCTCCTTTCCAGCTTAGGCCAGTTTCTGCAATCCTCCTGCCTCGGTTTCCTCATCTGCCGCATGAGCGCCCAGGGTCGTGGAGAGAAGTAGGGGTGATGATGCCTGGGCAGGGGTCGCATAGGAGTGTCCAAGACCCCTCTGCCCTCTAGAACTTTCTAAAGCACACCCCCTCCCCCCTCAATGACGCCTCTTCCAAGGGAAACCTCGGATCTCCTCGAGGCAGCAGAGGTGGTCTGGGGGTTCAAGGGCGCCTTTCTGCCTCCTCCACACCTGCCCCTGGCCCTGGCCCTGGCAGGCGGGGGACTCCCGGACCCCCCACTCGGTGCAGCCTGCCTCATCTTCTAGGAGCCTCCTCTCCCCCCAGGACCCCCAGGAGGTCCTGCTTCCCAGCAGCAGCGAACCCCCAGGAGAGGCGCTGGAGGGGGGGGTGAGGTCAGCCCCACGTCAGCCCCTCTCACTTTCCGCGCCGCGGCGGGAAGAGGCCCCTGAGCTGCTGCCAGCCACGGGGGAGGTCTGTCCCCTGCGCCGGGGCCAGACCGCAGGCGGCCGCCGCTGGGCTGCAGCCAGGCCGGGGGGAGGGCCGCCCAGCCCCCCAGCTCAGCTCTGGCGGGCCCTGGGGACCCCTCCCCGACCCCGGCTCCCAGCGCCAGCCAAGGGCTCCTCCAAGCAGGTGAGCTCATTCTCTCCACCAGACCGGCCCGAGGCGGACCCGCCAGCCACCCACGGGCAGGGCTCCTGCACCCCCAAGCCTCCTGCTCACACCTTCCCCCCCCTACCCTGAGCGGCAGCCCCGGGCCCCCCCGTTCTCTCCCCTTCATCCCCTCCTGGGGGCCCTCAGGGGTGGGCCCCCCACACCTGAGAACGAAGCAAGGGGAGGGGGGAAGGGACGAAGCAGAAAAGGGACCCACTGATCCCCTGACTACCCTGCAGAGTCCAGGGGCCCCTGAGCAAGGCCAGCAGCTCCTGGGGCGCAGGCAGACACCCCCCCCACCTCGGGCCCCAGGCGTCGCCCCAAACACAGCCTGCGCGTGGGCTCCGTACCCGCAGCGATGGTCACCGCGTGGCCCAGAGAGAGCCCTTTCCTCTGCTGAGGGTTTGCCCACGGCCCCTCCTGGCGGCCCACGGTATTGCCGAAGGATCGGGGTGAGCATGGCTCGGGCCTCTGCCTTAGAATCCGTGGTTCTCAGCTGGCGTGACTGTGTCCCTCCCCTTTCCCCACCCCAGGACACAGGGTGACGTCTGCCGACCTGTTGTCCGTCACATGCGACTGGTGCGTGTGCCCCTGGCCGGCCTATCGTGGGGGGTGGGGGGTTAGGGTGCTGCTAAACACGCTGCCATGCACAGCATGCCCCCCCACCCCCCGCCCCAAATCACTGGCCCACGTGTCGCTGGAGCATTGAGAAGCTCTGACCCCCGTGACCATCAGCCAGCCCCTCCCCTCGCAGCCCCTCATCTGCTCCCAGACAAGACCCCCCGCCCCCGAAACTGTTAGGTCTACGCCTTCAGGTCTTATGTGTGCACCATGCGCACACACATACATGTACACACATGTACACACATGCACACACACACACATCAGGATCCCCAAAGGTCAACAGCAAGCAACACAAGTCCATGCCCAGAAGCGCCGAGCGACCCCTGGAAACCTCGGAGGACGGGGAGCCAGGAGGCCTTTGCCCGGTGCTGGATGGGCCTGACCCCCGGGCGGAAGGCCCCCCCAGACACACCGCCCCGCCTCTCCGAGCCCCGGCTGGCCCAGGAGGCCCGTCTCAGAGAGCGTGGCTTTCCGGCCACACGGCCTGGGGTGTGGACGCCGGATCCGTCCCTGACCCGCTGAAGGAACCCCACCTCTGCCTGTTCCTCCTCTGAACTCCCACATCCTCGCGTGTAAAATGGGGGGCCCCACGTCCCACCTCCGAGGGTGCTGGGAAGGCCAAAGAGAGGCTCCAGGAAGGGAAGGGACAGAGGCCCCTGTAAGGCAGGCTTTCCACGAGGTCTCTTTCCTGCCGCCTCCACGGCTCCCGCCAACCCAGAGTCCGTGCCGAGGTCAGCCCCCCCACCCCCAGCCTGAGGTTGCAGATAAAATACAGGATGCCGCCATTCTAATGGAACTGGGTACCCTATATTTTTATTTGCTGCATCTGCCAGCTGCCTGCTTCTGTACACAAAGCTTTATGGGGGCACAGCCAGGCCCCCGGCTGGTTAGGGGGCCCCAGGATGTGCCGCAGAGACCCTCACCATCTGCAAAGCCCCCAGCGGTGCCTGACCCTCCTCCATAGGAAACCTTGGTGGGGCGCCAGTCTGCGCTGGGAAATAATTCTCTCGGGGTGGCGTTGGGGGTGGGGGTGACGGTGTCTGCAGCCCACGGAGCCAGGGGCCCCCTCTTTGGTCAGCGGAGAGAGGGGAGAGGTGGAGAGGGAGGCGGGCACTCCTGGCTGCCCTGGGACGCGGCCTGGGAGCCATCGGAAAGGGCGCTGGCCGGGGAGGCAGGGGCCTGGACGCGGATGTGGCCTTTCGCCGACTTTCCGGTGACCTTGCCGGCTCCTTTCCCCCGCTGGGTGGGGCCTGGTCCTCACTCCCTGCGTCTGGGCCACTAGTGTTTGCTAAGTGCCTACTGCGCGCCCGATGCCGCTGGACGCGGGTCTCCCTCTCCGGCGGTTTCAGTTCAAGTCGTGGGGAGAGAGGAGGCGGTGTCCGCAGCGGGGAGACGCCCGGAGGAAATGCCCAGCAGAGCGGGACGGCGGGGAGGGGACCTTCGGCAGAGACCAGACACAGAGGGAGTCGGGGGTGGCGGAGAGCCTCCGTTTCTCCACCTGCTGCTCCCACAGGGCGGCCTGGGCCAGCGCAGCCCAAGAGACTGCGTTTCTCCTCCAGCCCTTGGCCTGGGGCCCCCTGAGAGAGGTGCCTGTCACTGCACCCCCTTTTTTTGTGTGTGTTGTTAGTCTCCCTTGAGGATGTTTTTCCACTGATTTTTAGAGCGAGCGGAAGGGAGAGGAAGGGACAGAGAGAAACCGATGTGAGAGAGACACATCGACGGGCTGCCTCCTGCATGAGCCCCGCCCAGGGCCGGGGATCCAGCCTGCCACCAGTGCCTGCCCTAGACTGGAATCGAACCTGTGACCCTTCAGTCCTCCGGCTGACGCTCTAGCCGCTGAGCCACCCCGGCCAGGGCCACCTCACCCTTTGGTGTGGAGAGGACGGCCCACTCTTCCCCCAGAGGGCTGCCGTCTGGTGGAGGGTGCAGGTGGGGGTGTGGGCAGTCAGGGGTGGGGAGCGGAGAAGGGTGGCAGGCGGAGGCCATGCCAGCAGCTGCCTCCCTTCCTGTTTCCCTGTCCCCGTTCCCAGGAGGGTCCTGTCCGGAGCCCACAGCTGGCCACGCCGGCCTGACCCCGGAGGCCAGGCTGGGGCACCGGCAGGGCCACGCCGTGTGGACTTCCTGCCGAGCACCGCCAGCCCCCCGGCCGGGCAGCCCTGGGCAGACGGACCAGCAGCTCCTCCCGGCAGCCTGCTCCGATGGCCGGATGGCTGGATGGCCGGATGACCGGATGACCGGATGGCCATGAGGTAAGAGCACGGCCCAGGCCCTCTGGAGGGGCGTGGTGGTGGAAGGCAGCGGTGTGACAGCCTCCAGCCTGGCTGACAGCCCCACCTGCGCCCGCCGAGCCCCGAGAACCCCCAGCAGCACCGCTTCAGGCCCCACCTTCCCCCTTCCCCGGGGGAGGCTCCCCGCACCGTGTTGTTTTTTCTCCCCTCTGTGCCCGTTTCCTGCCGCGCTAATCAGATGAGCACGTTGCCAGCGATGATGGCATGAGGCGGAGGTGCCCGGTGGCCCCGGGAGACACCGCCAGGTCACACACGTTTCCATTTTAATTGGGGCCTCCCGCGCCCTCGGCCAAGGAGTGACTAATGGTGGAATGTCAGGCCCCCCGGCGGGCGGGCAAGCGTGGGGGGTACGGCCCCCGGGGGGTTACAGCGCGTGTAACCAAAACAGGGCCTCCCCGGCCGGCGGCTGTAAAGCAGACTGACGTGGAGCTCATCCCGGAGGCAGGCGCTCATTCCGTTTCTTGGGGCCCTGCTGGAGAGGGGGGAGCCCCCACTGGAGAGGGGGGAGCCCCCACTGGAGATGGGGGAGCCCCCGCTGGAGGCAGACAGGCCTCCCCGGAGACGCTCCTCGGGGTGTTGGTCCCGCCCTGGCTCCGGGCCGTCCCCTCGGACGCCGCCTGAACAGACAAGACCCTTTCCACGGGGCAGCCGGGTAGCCACGGGAAGCCAGGAGCCGTGGAAGGAGCCAGAAGGCAGGGAGCCTCGGAAGAGGGGGGGTCTGTCCCTGCAGGACCGGCTCTCCCCAGCCCCTGTCTCCTGCTCCCGTGCTCCTCCTTCTAGACCCACAGCGGGTCCCCCGGCTCTGCATTTCCCCGGGGAAGTTCAGGGGTGGTCAGAGAATTAGAAAAAAAAAACAGCCGCAAAACTCTGTCTCCAAACACATCTGGGTAACGCGGGGTTAAACACAATAAGAAAGGTGATTTTGTCTCAGAGCCTTTAGGACACTTGGGGGGCAGGGGGTGGGTGGAGCACGTGGCGTGCGCGTGGATCTCCCAGGACGACTGCATCCGCAGGCCGTTTGGGAAATCCCGACCCATTCGCTTCCTTCCACGTCCGGTGCGGCACCTTGCCCCAAGGCAGGAGGTCGGCAAACTGCGGCTCACGAGCCACAGGCGGCCCTTTGGCCCCTGGAGGGCGGCTCTTCCACAAAACGCCACGGCCTGGACGAGGCTACGTTGGAGAAGTGGCGTTAGAAGGAGTTGAAGTTTAAAAAGGTGGCTCTCCGAAGTCTCCATCGTTGTGCTGTTGACGAAGGAGTTGGCCGACCGCTGCCCCAGGCCTCACAGAGGCTGGCGCAGGGCTAAGCCGTCTGCAGGCCGTTTCTCTTCCGGGTCCCAGTCTCCCGGCCTGAGTGGGGCTGCGTACACAGAAGGGGCGGGAGGAGAGTCTGCTGAGCCCCCATCCGCCCCCTCTCGCCCTGCCCTGTATCTCAGCTTCATGTCACACCGGTCAAACCAGGGCCTGGAGCGGAACTCCAGACACAGGGCACTTGCCATGTACAGGAGGGGTCCCAGCCACACCAGGCGTGGCCCTGCCTCCTGTTTAAAACCCTCCGGGGCTCCCCAGTTCCCTCAAGGTCAAGTCCAAGGCCTCAGCCTCGGCTGGGCCCACCCTCCAGCCCGATCACGTCCTGCTTGAACAGCGGTTCTCAACCTGTGGGTCGCGACTCCTTTGGGGGTTGAACGACCCTTTCACAGGGGTCACCTAAGACTATCGGAAAATGCAGATATCTACATCACGATGCCTCACAGTAGCAAAATGTCATGGTTGGGGGTTCCCACCACATGAGGAACTGTGTGCAAGGCCTTAGGAAGGTTGAGAACCGCTGTGCTTGAAGCTCCAGCAAAATCGAACTCTTCCTGATTCCCAGGACACGCCCCGCCCACCCCTGCTTCCCTGCTTCGGTGCCCGGGCCTGGAGCATCCTTCCCCATCGTCCTGACCCTCTGGATGGCTTCAGCCCTCCTTCGAGGTTCAGGGGGAGCCTCTTCCGCGGGGAGAACCCTCCCCGTCTCTCTCCAGGCTGGCCTCTGCCCCAGATTCTCGGAAATGGTCTTGTCTGAGTTCATCTCCCCGGCTAGACCGCAGACTCTATCCTTCCCCCGCTGGGCCTCTCGGCTGCCTGGAGGACCGTTTCGTGGCCGGCAAACCTACGCCTGTGTACCGACTCCTCTGTTTCCGGAGACACATGGTTGGGGGGGGGGGCGGACCCCCGGGGAGAGCGAACGCCCAGCTCCTGGCGGTGTGGTCCGGGGCGAGTTTCTGGGACTCTCTGGGCCTGCTCCTCTCCTGGAGAGTGGCGTCTCTCTGAGTTTGTAGAGCAGCGGTTCTCAACCTGTGGGTCACGACCCCTTTGGGGGTCGAATGACCCTTTCACAGGGGTCGCCTAAGACCCTCGGAAAATGCAGATATTTACATCACGATGCATCACAGGAGCAACATTTCATGGTTGGGGGTCACCACCCCATGAGGAACTGTAGGCCAGGGTCGCGGCCTCAGGAAGGTTGAGAACCCCTGTTGTAGATGGACAACCTAGACCGGCGGCGTCCGGCCTGCGGGAAGCGAGGTGCATGTCATGCTTCAGGGTGGCGATGTTGGCCTCACCCCCAGGGCCCTGTGGCCGAGAGCCCCAGCCGCGCCTCTGACCGCCCCCCGCCCCGACCTCAAAACGAGGCTGTGGGCCCCGGACAGCGTGGCTCAGTGGATAGAGCGTCGGCCGGCGGACCACGGGGTCCCGGGCTCCATGCCGGTCGGGGGGCATGTGCCTCGATTGCAGGCTTCAACCAGATGGATGCATTTCCCTCACGTCGCTGTTTCTCTCTCTCTTTCCCTCGCTCTTCCAATCTCCCTAAAAGTCCACGGGAGCACATTTTCGGCAGAGGACTAACATAAAGAAGTGAGCGAGGCTGTGGGATGGTGGGTGCAGGTCGGGGGTTGGAATGGTAGCTTCCTCTCTGGAAAAGGGGTGTTTGTAGAGGTCAGGAGGTCAAGTGGGCCTTGCAACCAAGGACAGGTGTTGTCCTTGCAGGAGGAAGGCAGGGGAGGGGGCCGGGGGCCGGGGTCACACAGGAGGGAAGGCAGAGGCAGAGACGGCAGCGAGGCAGCCTCCAGCTGGGGGACCCCCGGCCTCAGTTTCCAGAAGCACGCTGCCCCCCTCGAGCCCTCCGCGGGAACCGGACCCGGGCGCCACCTTGACCTCAGACGCCGGCCACCGCCAGCCCGTGTTTTCAGTCGTGGCGCGGTGTGTGGCCATCTGCTGCGGTCGGCAGTCGTGGGAAACCAATCCGATCCTGACAGGCTACCCCCCCATCCCCACCGGGACTGACTCACAGATCCGCTCGTTCCCCGGCGGGCAGAGACTCTGACTCTAGAAAGAGAAACCTCATTCTTTCTCTGAGATAGCGATCCCAGGCCACCCGCCCCTCCTCCCTCCTCAGCCCTGAATGAGCTACCGATGCCTGAGGCCGTGAGAGCCGAGGAGGAACCCTCGGACAATTCTCCCGCCTGCCTCTGGGCCTTCGCACAGGCTGTTCCCTGTTCGGGCCTGCCGTTCCCTGCTGCCTCCATCTGCCGCTGAGCTCCTCAGCCTCCAAGGAGGACCCACCTCTTTAAAATATATTTTATTGATTTTTTTTTAACAGAGAGGAAGGGAGAGGGATAGAGAGAAACATTGATGAGAGAGAAACATCCATCAGCTGCCTTCTGCACGCCCCCCACTGGGGCTGTGACCGTCACCCAGGCACATGCCCTTGACCGAAATCGAACTTGGGACCCTTCAGTCCACAGGCTGACGCTCTATCCACTGAGCCACACCGGTTTCGGCAGGACCCACCTCTTTAGAGAGGCGGGGAGAGGGAGAGAGAGAGGGGTAGAGACCTCAGCAATGAGAGAGCATCCTCAACCAGCTGCCTCCTGTGCACGCCCCACCTCGTGACTCAAGCCCACAACTATGGGCACGTGCCCTGTCCGAGAAGGGAACCATGACCTCCCAGTTCAGAGGTCAAAGCTCAACCCCTGAGCCACGCCAGCCGGGCCCCACATCCTCTCCTGGATGAACCCTTTTTCCAGATGCCCCCCCGCCTGCTGCCTGGGGGAGTTAACGCTCTGGCCCCTGGGCCTCTGATGGAGCAGCAGTCCCGTCTCCATTCATTTCTTGCCAGTCAGCAGTGAACTCGGCTCCCGTCCGGGAGCAAAAACGCATGCACGCAGCCCACAGCGCTGCTGGGAAGGCGCACTGCAGTCCGACACCCCCAGTTCCCAAGCACGGAGACCACGGCCAGCCAAGGGGCGGATGCTGTGGGAGGGAGGCCCCAGGCGGTGGAGGTGAGACTCCGACTGCAGCCGCCACGTGGTGCACGGCACCCCACCTCGCTGAGCCTCGGTTTCTTAGTCGGTAAGAAAGGGGAAAGTGCGCACCCACAAACCTCAGAGGGAGGAGAAAGTGCTGGTGCGGCGTTCTTCCTCCCACGGCCGTCAGCTGGAGGGGACCTGGTGTCTCCTCGCTGGTCTCTGTCCTCCAAACACTGCGGGGACCCCGCCTGGGGTAGGGGGTGGGGTGGGGCCGGGAACCCCGGCCGGGGTAAACCAGTGCCGTCGGTGTATCTTTGCCGGGTGCTGTGAACCCGTGTTTATCCAGGCGCCCACAGGAATAAACAGCACGCTCGGTGACCGGAATTTTCCATCACAGCGTGTGTTTAGAGAGAACCCGAGTCACAGCTGTCCCCTGGGCCTTGCAAGACCCTGAGGGCCCCCACATCTGTATACTTCTCTCTCCCCCACCTCCTACCCCCACCCCGGTCCTCTATGATGTTCGTCTGCATGTCACCATTGATAGGATCAGTGATGGAAGTGCAGCCTGCTGGAGCCAGAGTGACGTTTTTATTTTTTTTAATATATTTTATTGATTCTTTACAGAGAGGAAGGGAGAGGGATAGAGAGTTAGAAACATCGATGAGAGAGACATCATTAGTCGCCTTCTGCATGCTCCCTACAGGGAATGTGCCTGCCACCAGGATACATGCCCTTGACCGGAATCGAACCTGGGACCCTTCAGTCCGCAGGCCGATGCTCTCTCCATTGAGCCACACCGGTTTCGGCCAGAGCGAAATTTTTAAATATATTTTTATCGATTCCAGAGAGGAAGGGAGAGGGGAAGAGAGAGAGAAACATCAACGATGAGAGGGGAATCATGGATCGGCGGCCTCCTGCACGCCCTCCACTGGGGATCGAGCCTGAGACCTGGGCCTGTGCCCTGACCAGGAATCAAACTGGTTCATAGGTCGACGCTCAACCATCGAGCCATGCCAGCCGCCCCCCTGCCACCCATGAGTTTCAAATTGGACCCCGGGATCCCTGTGGGGTGAGGAGGTGACCTCGGCACGCTGCGGTGCCGGGGGTGGGGGCGGGGTGGGGGGAGGATAGGGTGGTAGAAGACCGCGTTCAGGGCCGGCCGTGTTGGGATATCACAGGAGAGCTTTCTTGAAAAAGTGTTTTGTTTCCTTTTTTTTCTCCAAAAACCAAATAAAAACACCCACTAACGCCGGGAAACAACTGATGCCGTCCAAGCCCTTCTCGCTTTACACAGAGACCTCGCAGGCCCGGGCGGGGTCCCAGCCACAAAGGGCGGTCGGCTTCCTGCCCCTCCCCACCCCCGCCACCCCCTGAGCCAGGTCTCCCACCCCACCAAGACACCCTCTTCCCTGACGGCCCCCGGCCAGGGAAAGGCTTGACTCAGTTTCCCCCCTTTATCCCCAAGGGACCTCCCTCCGGCTTTGCAGCAAGGGACCGGCCCAGAGACCCAGGGTTCCTGAGTTGGCTCACAGGTCGGGGTCCCCTCTCACAGGTCCCCTCCTTCTGCAGGGCCAGCAGGTCCTTCCTGTCCAGACAGCAGCCGGCCTCTGGCTCAGGAGCCTCTGCGGGGGCTGCTGGGAGCAGCGGGCAGGGGCGGCTTCTTGGGGGGGGCAGGAGGGGTTCCCCTGGGCAGCACAGGGGACGGGCCGCTCAGGCTGCAGACCTGGCCGCCGGCTGGCCAGTGGGGCTAGCTCTGCACGGAGCTGACCTCTTGGCCTCCCCCCTTCCCCCCTCATGCATGTAGAGAGTCCCTGCTGTGTGGGGCCCAGGGGTGAGCCAGACCCGGCGGGCCCCTGCTGGAGGAGGACAGATTTGGAGGCACTCAGACTATTCAGGGGAGCAGTGGCAGGTGGAGAGACCCCGGAGAGGGGAATTGGGGAAAGCCAGGAGGAGGAGTCGGGGTGAAAGGGGTGTGAGAAGGTAGGGTGGCCCAGTGGGTTGGGCCAGCGGGAGGGCCGCTACACCAGGACGGCAAGTTCAATCCCTGGTCAGGGCGCGTATAACGGTTAACCCTGTAGATGCATGGGTCGGGGGACCAACAGGTTGATGTTTCTCTTTCTCTCCCTCTTTAAAAATCAGCAAGTTAAATAAAAATCGAAATGAAAAAGAAGACAGCCCTAGCTAGTATGGCTCAGTGGATAGAGAGCATCCAGGTGTGATTCCGGTCCAGGGCACGTGCCCGGGTTTCGGGCTCAATCCCCAATGGGGGGCATGCAGGTGGCAGCTGATTCTCCTTTCCTCATGGATGTTTCCCTCTCCCTCTCTTTCTCCCTCTCCCTTCGTCTCCAGAATCAATAAAAAAAATTATACGGGGAGAAGAAGTAAGATAATAAAAAAAGCAGACAGAGTGGCCAGGGCAGATTGCGACACTCAGTGAGATGAGGCCTGGGAGACTCCGCGCAGCACACAGGCCACCAGGGGCTCCAGCTCTGCCCGCAGGCAACCCTTGTGGTTCCGTGTCTCCCATGACGGGGTCGGGGCTCTGAAAGGTCATCCCAGCCAGGGCTTGCCAGCCAGGGGTGACTGGGCCTCCGCGGCCCTGGGTCATGTCTGGAAACGTTTTCAATGGCCACACGCATGGGAGTGGGGGAGGGCGAGGAGATCAGAGAGGTCGCTGGGAGCTCCTGGAGGCGCACAGGACAGTCCCCGGCTCATGGCCTGTCCGTCCTGTCTGTCCATCGCTCTGAGCTCTCGGCTCCCCTCCCTCAGAATCCACTCCCCTCGGAGCCAACTCCACACACTGGTTGTCAGGCCTTCCGCTGGGCCCCCCCTGCCAGCGATGGGGACCTCACCGCCCCTCAGGCAGCGGGTCCCTCGGGAAGTCCAGTGGTTTTTCCCAGGGTTCTCCTTTTCACCACGCGTTGAACCCCCTCCCCCGTTCCTGTGACCTCCTCTGTCCCAGACCCGGGCCTGGCATCCCTCGCCCGACTTGGTGCCTCCAGGAGTGGCCTTCAGATCGGCGAGCGTCTGTGTGTGCGACTCTGTCCTGCCCGGATGGCACCGTGCCTCCTCACCAGCCACCTTGCTGAGCGGACGGTGCGGTCCAGGCCCCCGGCTTCCCGCCTGCTGCCGCCCGGCCCGGCGCTCTCGGTCACACACGGCGGCTCTGAGCCTCCGTGTTCTCACCTGTCGAATGCGTAGGCCACAGAGGAGGCAACCGGTGGGAAGAGGCTGTGAACTGGGTTGGGGGGTGTACGGGACCGGCCCAGAACAGACCCGGGGGTCCTGACGTGCGTGCCTCTCTCTTCCTCCCTTTGCCCCGGTAGCAGAGGCTGAGCCCGGCCGCGGTCCCATTTTACAGACGTGCAAACCGAGGGGCAGAGCCTGCCACTCAGACCTGGTGGGGCCAGGTCCCTGAGCCCCGTCCTCGGGGTCCAGATTCAGGGGGCCTCCCTGTGGCAGGAGGAGGCCAGGGTGCGGGGGGAGAAAGGGAGGGGGGGCAGGTGTCATGGACAGGAAACCCCCGGCTGACCCCGTGCCCAGGGGGGGGGGCGCCACTTCCTTTCCACCCTCACTTCTTCTGTGGCTTCGAAGCTGCCCGGAGCTGGGTTCACCCCAACACACCTGGAGCGGGGGTCGGGGGGAACCCCCGCGTTTCTCGCTCACACCGCCCCTTCTCTTTCGTTTCCCCTCGCGGCCCAGTTTCCTTCCTTCCTTCAAAGCCTGGGGGTGCTCTCCCGGGGAGGCCGCCGGCTCTTCTTTCTTGGAACCTTCCCCGGGGAGGCGCACCTGTGTTTCTGTTTCAGTTTCTGCTCAGCCACACGCCTTTCCCGGGAAGGTCGGGGTGCAGACGGGGCCGCCCGTGGGCAGAGCAGGTCAGCATCCGGCTCCGCCGGGCTGGGAGGCCGGTGTCGGCGAGGCCGAGCGCCTTCTGTTTTCCGGCCCCGGCACCAGCCAGCCCCGCCACCCTCCCCCCTCCTTCTGCCACCAGCCCGTCCTCCTCCCTCCAATCTCAGCCCCAGAGACTCTGTCCAGCTTCCCAGAGGGGAGGGTGGCTGTGGGAATCCAGGCCCAGGGAGGGGCAGGGGCGTGTGAGAGGGGACACAGCCCAGGGTGGGCAGATGGAGCGCAGGAGGGGTCCCCCCCTGCCTTTCCCACGATGCCAGGCAGAAATCTGCTCTCGGCCCCTCCCCTGCTCCTACCTAGCCCCTCAGAACATTCTCTGAATGTGGTTCCGCCACCTCCACCTGTGTTATCTTTTTCTCCCCCCCCACCTCACTTTCTTGCCCAATTCATTTTTCTTAGGACTCAGGCCCGTACCGCTTACTCCAGGAAGCCCTCTTGGATTGCCTCTCCCTCCCTCCTCCCGAGTTCCCTGAGCTGAGAGGGGTTTTTCTCTCTTTCCATAGCCCTCTACCCACATGGCTTCGTGTGCAAAATACGTTACCGCTCACACTTGTCCCCAGCCAGCCCCACTTATTCTCATCCCGGCCCGCGTGTCCTGGTGCTGTGGACCGGCCTGCGTGTTCTGGTGCCTGCTAGTTCTAGTGCCGTGG
>JAAGEH010000417.1:28882524-28904778 GCA_011751065.1 Lasiurus cinereus | reverse complement strand
CTGAACCGGCCTGCGTGTTCTGTGCTCTGAACCGGCCTGCGTGTTCTGTGCTCTGAACCGGCCTGCGTGTTCTGTGCTCTGAACCGGCCTGCGTGTTCTGTGCCCTGAACCGGCCTGCGTGTTCTGGTGCCGTGGACCGGCCTGCGTGTCCTGGTGTCTGAATGAAAGGGTTTCCCTGCCCTCCCTCACCTGGGAGCTCCTACAGGCTGTACCTTAAGTCTTTTCTTTTTAAGACCATTTTAGTGAGATGGAATTTACTCACCAGACAAGCCCCTCCTTTCAATAACTTTTAAAGGTGTGCCACTATCACCACCGTCAGCTTTAGAATATGTTCCCTCTTCTAACCAGGGCCGGGCATTGACCTTGCAACTGAGGCACATGCCCTTTGACCCGAATCCGCCCCAGGACCCTGCGGTCCTCGGGCCCATGCTCCGTCCACCGTGCCACACCGGCCAGGGCGGGCCTCCCCCCTTTTATCCGCTGGGCAGCAGGGGGGCCCCGGAGGCAGGCCCGGGGCGGGGAGCCCAGTTCCTCAGGTCTGCTGGGCGGGGGGGGGGGGTGTTTCCGTCCAGGACCCCTCGCCTCACTGAGCCACACAGTTGCCTCCTGTGGAACCGAATCAGGGCGGGTGCCCGAGAGAGAATGAACGTCAGGTATTAGCAGAGCTGCGGGCACCGGACATGGGCGCAGCCCTGAGGGCGGCAGGCTCCGCTGTGATGATGGCGCTAAAAGCCTCGACGGTTCTGGCGCCCGGTGAGCCCTCGTGGGCGTGGGAAGAGTGACCGGCGGCAGCGGCCAGCGGGCCCCGGGGCGGGAGCCAGCAGAGGCCCTGCCTGGCCGCAGCCCTGCCCAGGCCGGCTCTTGTCTGGCAGCCGGGACGGCCGTCTTTCTAGGGGCGCTGGGAGAGGCCGGCTCGCGGCGGTTGGAGTTAGAAAGCAGCGGGTGCCTTCTGGAAAACCCAGGGAAAAACATTATTGTTGGAGGCCCATCTCCGCCCTGGCTCCGCCGGCCGCCCTGGCCTGGCATTCCTGAGCACAGAAGCCTTGCCTGGCAGACCCGGAGCCTCCTGGACAGAAGCTCCCCCCTCCCTCCCCATCCTCCTCCTCCCCACCCAGCCAGCCTCCGCCGCCTGGCACACACACACGGGCTGTTGGCCGAGAGTCCGGACAAGAATCCCAGGCTGTCTGGGCCCGTCCACCACAGAGGCCTTTGGTGGACGGAGGTCTGACTCGGCTCCCCCCCGCCCCCGCCTGGCAGAGGCCTGGCGTCTGAAAGGTGGTGCCTTCGGGGTCCAGAGGTGGTGTCGAGTGCGGGGAGGACCCCGGGCCAGGAGGAAGGGGGCGACGGGCGGGCTGGCCCCTGAGCTCAGCCAAAGAGAGAGAGCCGGGGTTCCCGCTCCTGCTGGACCAGTGGTTCTCAACCTTCCTAATGCCGTGACCCTTTAAGACAGCTCCTCATGGGGTGGTGACCCCTACCCATAAAATTATTTTTGTTGCTACTTCAAAACTGTCATTTTGCAACTCTTATGAATCATATCTGTGTTTTCCAATGGTCTTAGGCGACCCCTGTGAAAGTGTTGTTCGACCCCCCAAAGGGGTTGCGACCCACAAGTTGAGAACCGCTGCGCTGGACAGAGGAAACGGAGGCTTGGAGAGCCGATGTCTCCCACCGAGGTCACAGGGCCAGCGAGGGGCGGCCTGAGCCTGGACCCCAGGCCGGCTCCTCCCCCTTGCCCCCCCCCCCGCCCCCGCTCCCCCTTTCCATGCCAGGAAGGGGAAGAAAAGCACTTTGCAAACCCAAAGCACAGTGCACCCCAACGGCTTGGACGACGGTGCTTCCTGCTCTTTCCTCATCCAGATCGTCCGTCCTCCTCCTCTCCACCTCCCCGACCCAGAGCCCCCCCGGGGAGGGAGTTAGGGGGTCTCAGGGCCTCCCTGGCCGCTGGCATCGGAGCAGCTGCCGCGGCCGCTTCCACCCGGTCACCGACAGTTGCAGCCGCGTGACGGGCCGCTTTATCTCCCCGGGGGGCGGGGGGCAGGCTGGCGCACAGACAGATGGGCAGCGTGATCGTGGAGATGGATCTGCAGGGCCCTGATAAAGCCACGCGCCCGGACCCGACAGATGCAGGGTCCCCGCGCGTCCCCCCCCCACCCCCCGGGCTGCCCGGCTCCCGATGCCCCTTTCTCTCCTCCTCGGGGCCAATGGCACCCCCAGGTGTGTCTACTCCAGCCCCGCAGACACCCACCACTAACCAGCTGAGGGGGTCGTTCGCCCGTTCCCTCCATTTAAGGGCCTCTTGGCCCGGCCAGCATAGCTCAGGGGTGGAGCGTCAACCTAGGAACCAGGAGGTCAGGGTTCGATTCCCAGTCAGGGCACAGGCCGGGTTGCGGGCTTGATCCCCAGGGGGAGGGGGGAGCACGCAGGAGGCAGCCGATCTATGATTCTCTTTCATCATTGATGCTTCTCTCTCTCTCTCTCTCTCTTTCTTTCTCTCCCTTCCTCTCTGAAATCAACAAAAATGTATTTTTATTTTTGTTATTATTATTTCTTCAATATATTTTATTGATTTTTTCACAGAGAGGAAGGGAGAGAGAGAGTTAGAAACATCGATGAGAAAGAAACATGGATCAGCTGCCTCCTGCACACCCCCTACTGGGGATGTGCCCGCCACCAAGGTACATGCCCTTGCCCAGAATCAAACCTGGGACCCTTCAGTCCGCAGACCGACGCTCTATCCACTGAGCCACACCGGTTTCGGCCAAAAAAGTATTTGTAAAAGTGCCTCTCAGATCCTGTCTCCTCTGGGCTCCCCCTGCCCCCCTGCCCTGGGCCTGGCTCCTTCGCTGCCTCCGGCCACAACACCCCAAGTTTCTTGGGATCAAGGGGTACGTCCTGTACCCCCTCTCCCCCCGCCTCCCACCACCTGGCACGGTGCCAGGCGCGCAGAGCGGAGCCATGATGATGAGGGTGGTAGTAACGGCAGCCACGGCGTCGCCCTGCGCCCTGACCTGGAGCCTCTCACCTGCTCCGCGGCTGACCGGCATGTTCCCTCACGCCCCGGCACCCCGGGGTACACTCGCTACCGATGGCGTTTCCGGGGGGAGACAAGCTGCCCTGAGAGGAGGCCTGAGCTCAGGCCGTGCCCGAGGCTGGCGCTGGGAAGGCCCGGGTCCCCTGCGGTCCGGCCTGAGGCCGGCTCTCCCTCCTCCCTCCGGGTGGTCGGCTGCAGGGCACCCAGCACCGCGGGCCCAGTGCCCAGTGCCCAGTGCAGAAGCTGCCCGTCTCCTGCCAGGTGGGCGGATGCTCATGGGAGAACCTGCCCACACCCGGGAGCTGGGAAAGAAAAGGGATTTCTTTTTTTAAATATATTTTTGTATGGATTTCAGAGAGGAAGGGAGAGGGAGAGCGCATGAAACATCCCCCATGAGAGAGGATCATCCATCGGCTGCCCCCTGCATGCCCCCTCCTGGGGATGGAGCCCAGCCACCCGGCCATGTGTCCTTGACCAGAATCGAACCCGGGACCCTTCAGTCTGCAGGCCGACACTGTATCTACTGAGCCAAACCGGCTCGGGCTGGGATGGGGGTAATGAACATTCCCTTCCCCACAGGCTCTCATAGGATAACAGAGACAGCCACCATGATCCCAGTAGCCCCCGTGCTGGATGGGGAGGCCCGGGTGCGAGGCAGGTGGGGTCCGTGGGCCTTCCTCCCCCAGCTCCAGTCCTCCTCCAGGGCCAGCTCCAGCCACAGGGGCTGCCTCCCCGCCCCCCGCCCTAGTCAGAGCCCAGCGGCCCAGGCCAGGCCCTCTGCCCGGAACACCCCCTCCTCCCCCCACCCCTGTCTGCTCATCTTGCTCCTCTGAGATGTCAGCACCCTGGTCTGTGCCCGTTAGAGACTGGCAGAGCCCCGACCCTCCCTGGGCACGTGTCTTTGCTCCAATGAAACAAACAGTGAGCGTCGTCGTCATGGCGTCTGTCTCTCTTGCCCGGCAAAGGCTCTCTGGGGCAGGAGGCCCGCCTGTCTGGGCCGGGTCAGGGCCGCTCGGCGGAGCAGGTGGGGCTCAGCGGAGACGCTGAGGACAGAGTGAATGAGGAGGGGACGAGGGGCGGCCGTGCTGCGAGCCTGGTGGGTCCGGCCCAGGCTGCCGAGCGATCCTGACGGGTTGGAGGCGCGTGGCCTGCGGGCTCCGCAGTCGGAGTCCCCGCTCTGAGTGTGTCACGTTGAGGAAGTTGCTGCATCTCCCTGGGCCTGACGACAGCACGGGGACAGCCCCTCGCTGGCGCTGCTGATCGGCGCAGGCTTCGGGGAAACACAGACGACAGCGAGTGGCACTGTCACGGTGATTTCTGCTGGCGGCTCAGAAATTTCCTTCTCCCAGTTCGCACCACGGTCCTGTCATAGTGGGGGCCCAGGTCATAACCACGGGGTCAGAAAGGCCTGGAAAGAGAGCCAGAATCCAGGGCCTCCAGCTCAGGGGCTCGGTCGGTGGGTCGGTCGGTCGTGTGGCCAGGAGGAAGCCACGCCATCTCGCGGCAGCCGGATGACTAAGAGCGGCCACCGTCCTATTTTCCAACCGGCTCCCTCCCAGGGGCGTGGGGGCCGACCACAGAGAGACGTGAATGAGACCCATTGTCCCCGCTGCTGTTTGTTGAACACCTACTATGTTCCGGGGCCCGGAGAGGAGCAGGGAGCGAGCCCGCAGGAGCCGCGCCCTGGGAAGCCAGGAGCGGAGAGGTGTCTCCCGGGTGAGTCAGTGCCCCGGGCACGCCCCTGCTGCTCCCCGAGGAGGCCCCGCGGTGGCTGAAGCGTCTCTGCAGGTCCCCGGGGACCAGCTAACGGTTCTGGGCCGGAGGGCCTGCCCCCCGCCTGCCTCCTGTGGGTGATGGGGCCTGGTCCCTCCCGCTCACGGCCCCTCGGTCTTCCCGTGCGAGCGTGAACGATCCCCTCCCGGCCGGCCGCACAGCGGGGTAAGGACGAAAGGAGTCCCCGCGCGAGAGCCGTCTCCCCGTGGGTGGTGCTCGCCGCCAACGCCGTGAACTTGGCGCGCCCTTGTCCTGACCTGGGTGCCTGGCCCTGAACTGGCACCTGGGGTTAGGGAGTGACACGCAGACAGGACATGGTCTTCCCAAGAGAGAGAGGCCCATTGTCTTCCAGAGAGAGAGGCCGGCGTGGCTCGGTGGTTGAGCACCGACCGACCTCTGAACCAGGAGGACAAGGTTCGATTCCCGGTCAGGGCCCGGGCCTGGGTGGCGGATTCCAGCCCCCATAGGAGCGTGTGGGAGGCGGCGGATCAATGATTCTCTTTCATCGTGGGTGTTTCTCTCCCTCCCTCTCTGAAATCAATAAAAATATATTAATAAACAGAGAGAGAGAGAGAGAGAGAGAGAGAGAGAGAGAGAGAGAAACCAGGAGTGTGGCTGGCACCTGGGGGCCGCCCTTCTGTACCACATCAGGGCTGACTTGGGTTACGCACACATGGGCGGTTGTATGGGGACATAGAAAGGATGGACATATTCCTACCCGTTCATTACAGCGGGTGGGGGTGGGCATTGCTACCAATTATCTGTTTTATTGATTTATTTTTATTTTTACAGAGTGGAAGGGCGAGGGATAGAGAGTTAGAAACATCGATGAGAGAGAAACATCCATCAGCTGCCTCCCGCACGCCTCCTACTGGGGATGTGCCTGCCACCCAGGTACATGCCCTTGACCAGAATCGAACCTGGGACCCTTCAGTCCGCAGGCCAACGCTCCATCCACAGAGCCAAATTGGTTTCGGCTCTATTTGCTATGATTGTTTGAACCATAGGTGGCTTCGTGTGGCTGGTGTTTCTCGATCGTGATAAAATATGGATAGGATGAAATTCCACGTTTGAACCGTGTTTAGGGGTAACACAGGTCGGTGGCATTAAATACCTTCACTTCGTTGCGCCACCCTCACCACCGTCTCCTGTCCCCCAGCTCGAACCCTGCACCGCTGAGCACTGACTCCCCCTGCCTCCGTCCCCCGGGCCCTTGGGCAGCTCCGCGGCACTTCCTGTCCCTCTGACGTGGACCAGGCGAGGGCCCCCTGTGAGGGGACTCACGGCACTTGTCCATGTGGGCCGGGCGCAGTTCACCGACAGGTTCCCCCGGGGGGGCAGCGTGCATCAGAATGTCATCCTCTCAGGCCGGGTAAGGCTCAATAGATTCCTTTTTTAAAAAAAATTTTAATGTATTTTATTGATTTGTTACAGAGAGGAAGGGAGAGGCATAGAGAGTTAGAAACATCGATGAGAGAGAAGCATCGATCAGCTGCCTCCTGCACGCCCCCTACTGGGGATGTGCCCGCCACCCAGGTACATGCCCTTGACCGGAATCGAACCCGGAACCCTTCCGTCCTCAGGCCGACGCTCTATCCACGGAGCCACACGGGTTTCGGCCCAATGGATTCCTTTTGCCAATGGAAAACGAATAAGGAAGATGGGGAGAGGGGGACCCACCCAAAGGGTGACTGACGAGGCGAATGACTGAAGAAGGAACGGGTGGGTGAGTGCTGGGGCCTCCCGGGACCGAGTCCAACGCTCGCTGTGCATTTTGGATTTCGGGGGCAGAGGCAGGTCACCCCATGAATCAGCCCTGGGCTGCTGCTGTCACAAAAGGAGGGCATGGGGCCCCGGCCTCACTGTCCCAAGGCCGCGTGGACAATGAGGACACTCAGCCTCCTGGCCGAGGGCTGTGACTCACTGGCCACGAGGCCGGACAGAGCCCCCACGCTGGCCCCCCAAGGCCCCGGCCATTCAACCTGAGCCGGGAGCCGCCGTTCGCTCGGAGTTCCGGGTCCCCCTCTGATACCGCTGGCTCCCAGGCTCTGGGGACGACCCAATCAGCTGGTGAGTAAGGCGGCCGCGGACAATCCTTCCTTTCATAAGCCTCCCTGCTGACTAATGACTCCCAGTCACGCCGGCCTGCACCCTCCTCCCCCCCCCCCACCCAGAACCAGTTCCTGCCCCTGAGCTGGCCCTGCGGGGATTGGAGGGAGGCTCCCCCTTTCCCTCGGGGCTGCCCCATGCCCTGCCCTGGCCAACCTCTGGTCTTGGCTCTCTCTCTCTCCCTCCAGGCGAGTTTTCCTTTCCTCCTCCCTGCCTCCACCTGTCAATCATGAGCTCTCCCAAGCCCTTACCCCTGGGCCTTGCTGTCAAGCCTCAGGTGGGTCCTGCCGTGACTCAGCCTTGGCTGAGGGCCCTCCTCCTGCCTGCCCATCCCTGGCCTTTCCTGTCAGAAAGGAGCGCCTGGCCGAAACTGGTGTGGCTCAGTGGATAGAGCGGACTGAAAGGTCCCAGGTTCGATTCTGGTCAAGGGCATGTACCTTGGTGGCAGGCACATCCTCAGTAGGGGGTGTGCAGGAGGCGGCTGATCGATGTTTCTCTCTCATCGATGTTTCTAACTCTCTATCCCTCTCCCTTCCTCTCTGTAAAAAAAAAAAATCAATACAAAATATATTTTAAAAAAATAAAATAAAATAAAGAAAGGAGCACCTGGCCACCCAGGACTGGGGCCACCAGGAGATGGGGTGCTTGGGCAGGTGGTCAGGGGAGCTCTTTCTGAGCATGCATGGCAGAGGTACCACCCAGCTCCTCCAGGGCCCAGGGAGAGGTGGTGCAGGAAGAGACAGGCTTTGGAGTCAGACCTGAGTTCCAGTCCTGACTCGTCCTAGCTGGGCGACCCCCGGCAGGTCACTCAACCTCTCTGAGCCTCAGTGTCTGCACCCGTTCTAAAAAGTGGAATGGAATGGGCGTGGGAATGGATGGGAATGAGGCACCTTCCAGACTCTGCTCGGGTGACAGTCCCAGCAGAGGGACGAGAAACCCGGGTGGGGCCGGGCTGGCGTGGCTCAGCGGTTGAGCAATAACCTCAGGAACCAGGAGGTCAGGGTTCAGTTCCCGGAGAGAGCACAGGCCCGGGTTGTGGTCTCAATCCCCAGGGTGGGGCGTGCAGGAGGCAGCCGACTCATGATTCTCTCTCATCGTGGATGTTTCTTTCTTTCTTTCTTTTTAAAATATATTTTATAGAATTTTCACAAAGAGGAAAGGAGAGGGATAGAGAGTTAGAAACATCAATGAGAGAGAGACATCTATCAGCTGCCTCCTGCACGCCCCCCACTGGGGATGTGCCCGCCACCCAGGTACATGCCCTTGACCGAAATCGAACCCGGGACCCTTCCGTCCGCAGGCCGACGCTCTATCCACTGAGCAACACCGGTTAGGGCGATCGTGGATGTTTCTATCCCTCCGTCCCTCCCGCTCCTTTCTTCTCTGAAATCAATAGCAATCTATTAAAACAAGAAAATGGGGTGAGGAGGCCTGAGGGAGACCCTGCCTTCCCAGGGGAGGCCTCGGCATGCCGGGCGGCCCGGTCACACGGCCGGCCGCTGGTGCTCAGGGCTGGCGGGAGGGTGAATGGCATTCCTTTCGGGCACCACGTGAGCGAGGGGCCCGCACCGGGCGGGGAGCCCGGCCCGGGCTGTGCAAGACGTCGTCGTCGGGCGACAGGAAACGCGGCCCCGTGTTTTGGTTCTGGAACCGACTCGCCTCCCTCCGTGGGAGAAAGGGCCGCCCCAGCTCCGCTGGCTCGCAGATGGGGCCCAGCACAGGCGCCTGTGGAAAGGCCTTGGGCGCGGGGGAACCGGGAAAAGCTCCCGCCCGCAGGCCAGAGCCGCAGAGCCGTCCTGCCAGCCCGGTGACCGGGGAACCGAGGACCGTGGGACCTTGGCTGAGTCACAGCCTCGCTGCCTGCCGCCGAGGGACAGGGCCCCGATCTGCAGGGGGAGGAGGGGAGACGACGACGCGAGGCCTTTTCGGGCCCTTCCCGGCTCTCTCTCCGGCGGCCATCTCTCCCAAGATGAAACGCAGAGATGCTGAGCTGAACCAGATGTGGCCGCGCGAGAAAGCCAAGACCATCAGCCGCGCCTCCCCCTCCGGCGCCCTGCGTCAGCGCATCCTGGCGTGGCTCGCCCGATCGGCAATCAGGCCACATCTGCGGGCCGGCTTCCGGAAGAGGGGCCGAGCCAGCCACGTCTCTCCCACCCCCCCCCCCAGCCCTTCCTCCGCGGCCCCCGAGGGGTGTGGACCCTGGGAATCCCTGGGGCTCCCAACGGGCTCTCAGCCCCAGCGTTTCCCACCAAGGGTGTCTGTGCTCAGACCCCCACCTCCCCCCACCGTCAGCCTGGGTAGCCGTTTCCCCATAGAAGTGTTTCTGCGCGTCTCCCAGTGCCCGGGGCCCCGTGGGCCGAGGGAATTCCCACGAGGCACTGGTGTCTGAGGGTACGAGGCTTCCTGCTCTAGAGGGACCCACAAGCGGGAGGGTGGGAGGAGTGAGGGTGGGGGTGGGGAATGGGGGGGAGATGAGAGGTGAGCCGATATCCACCGGGCAAACCAGCAAGTGGCTGAGGAAGGGCTCAGGGTTGGGGGAGGGGGGAGAGCAGGGCACCCCATGGCCCCAGGAAAGGAGGGAGGGAAGGGAACCCGGACGGACAGGGAATGAGCTGAGGTTGGGTTTTATTTCTGGCTCCAGCCCTGGTTTGTCTCCATCGTCACCTTTTAAAAATATTCATACTATATATTTTGCCCTGGCTGGTGTGGCTCAGTGGACAGAGCGTCGGCCTGCGGACTGAAGGGTCCCAGGTTTGATTCCGGTCAAGGGCATGTAGGGGATGTGCAGGAGGCAGCTGGTCGATGTTTCTAACTCTCTATCCCTCTCCCTTCCTCTCTGTGAAAAAAATAATAATAAAATATATCTTAAAAAATATTTATATATTTTGCCAAGACCAGTTTGGCTCAGTGGATTGAGCGTCGGCCTGCGGACTGAAAGGTTCCCGGGTTCAATTCCGGTTGGAGGCACATCCCCAGTGGGGGGTGTGCAGGAGGCAGCTGATCGATGTGTCTCTCTCATCGATGTTTCCAACTATCTCGCTCCCTTCCTCTCTGTAAAAATTCAATAAAAAAATAGGTTTCAAATATATTAAAAAAATATTTATATATTTTTCTTGATTTCGGAGAGGAAGGGAGCGGGGGAGAGGGATAGACACATCCATGATGAGGAGAATCATGGATCGGCTGCCTCCTGCACACGCCCCTCTACCAGGGATAGAGGCTGAAACCCCAGCGTGTATCCTGACGGGGAATCAAACCGTGACCTCCTGGTTCCTGGGTCAATGCCCAAGCAAGTGCCCGGGCAGAGCCGGGGGCAGAGAAAGTGCTGGAAAAGCCCACACGGCGTGTGAAAAGCCGATGAAGCAGGCGGGTGACAAAATCAAAGTGGTGTTTCGGGGGGTTGGGGGGGGGCGCAGGGGGGCAAGAGAGGCCGCCGGGCGCCGGGGACTATTTCTCCCTCCCGGCTCCCCATCTGCGGTCTCTCGCCTTCGCCCGGAGCATCCGGGCCTGCGGGGCGGGCGGGCGTGGGCGGGATGCGAAACCCAGCGGCCGCCCGAGAACAGGCTCCGTCTTTGTCCCGGTGTGTCGGGGTGCACCTGTCGTCCCCAGCCCTCGACAAACATTGTGTCATCCGCCTTCCCAGCCCAGTGTGGACCTGGCCCGGAGCGGGGGTGCGGGCCGGAGCGCCGGGAGCGCATTCCGCGCATTCCTGCCTCCTGACGGCTCCTGGTACCGCAGCCGGGAGCCCGGTGTCCAGAAATTCCAGCTGACTCATCCGTGGGGGGACGGGGCCGAGGCGCAGGGCCGGGAGGGTGCCCTGCAGCCCTGCGTCTGTCCTGGTGCCGATGCCGAGGGGAACGTGGGACGGAGGGGTGGGGGGGGTGGCCGGGGTGGCTGGGGGTGCGGGCTCTTCCTGCCTCAGCGATGCACGGGCGTGGCCGGGGGTCGATCTGTGCTCAAATGTCGCCCTTTGGCTGCGATGACCCAGCAGCTCTTCTGGGCGGGCAGGCGGGCAAGCCGGGGTGTCAGGGGCCTTCGCTGGGGCCCCCAGGACTGAGGCTGCAAAGCAGCACAAGGGGGGTACCCCTGCTCTGTTTGGGGGCTTGGGGCGTGGTGGCGGGTGCAGCCCGGGTGGTCCCAGGTGGGAGCCTCAGCCAGGCCCCGGGACGCCGGCCTTCGAGTTCTGCCTCCCCATCCTCCCCTGATGACCTTGGCCACCGCCTCGCACCTCCCTGGGCCTCGGTGTCCTCCACCGGAGACAGGGGGGCGGGTCCGGGTTCTGACGTCACCTCTGCTGGTGGGGCCGGAGCCAGAGGCCGTGGGTGAGCCGGGAGCCGGCCGGGGGCCACCGGCGTTGCTTCACGAGGATGATCTGTGCTCGCATGTCGCCCTTTGGCTGCGATGACGCAGCAGTTCTTCCGGGCGGGCGGGCGGGCGGGCGAGCCGGGGTGTCAGGGGCCTTCGCTGGGGCCCCCAGGACTGAGGCTGCAAAGCAGCATGAGGGCGGGGGGATGCCCCTGCTCTGCTTGGGGGTTCGGGGGCAGAGCCACCCTCTCTCTCTCTCTCTGAACACCCCCTGTGGCGGCTGCACCTCCCCCGGTTTTCTGGTCCTCGCCCCGGCCTCCAGATGGCCTGTGGCCGCCGCATCCCTGCCAAATCCTCTGGCCGCCCCCCCCCCTCACCTCCCTCCCTTCTCCCTCCTCCTCGGGCCTCGTCTTGCCAAAGCGTTTCTCAAAACGGGGAAATTCAGCCCTGACGTCACCCGCTCGTCACCGCCTCCCGGGCCGCGCCGTCCAGCTGTCCTCCCCGGGGAGGTCCCCCCCGCCCCTGCCTGCCACCCCGCCGGAAGGTTTTTCCCCAGCTCCGTCCGTGCGTCCGTCCGGGGGCTGCGGGAGCGTGAAGTCCGGGAATGAGGATGGGGACACCCAGGGCGGACGGGCGGGCAGACGTGACCTCGGGCCACGCACAGGCCTTCTCCGCTTCCCCGGCGGCGGCGGGGAAAGGAGGCGGCTGGTTGAGGTCATCTGCTTCCGGCCGGCTGTCCGGTCCCCGGGGGATGGGTTCTGGCTACTGCGCGTCGGGGAGAGGCCGGCAGATCTGTCTCCTGACGCTCCCCGGTCCCCCGACCCGCGTGGTGAGGGGAGCAGAGCGAGGAGGAGACCAGGGGCTCCGGGTTCCAATCCTCACCCCCCGCTCTGTCCCCCTGGCCGGGGGCGGTGTGGCCTCAGGCACGGCCGCGCCCTCTCTGAGCAGGAACAGGAGCTGTAGAGCAGGGGTTCTCAGCCTACCTCAGGCCGCGACCCTGGCATCCAGCTCCTCCTGGGGTGGTGACCCCCAGCCATGACATGTTGCTACTGTGACGCATCGTGATGGAAACATATGCATTTTCCGAGGGTCTTAGGCGACCCCTGTGAAAGGGTCGCGACCCACAGGTTGAGAACCGCTGCTGTAGCGTGAACCAGCCCGCTGCCCGCTCCGGAATTGGATGGAGGGGGCGAGCGGATGCCCCCGGGCAGCGCTGGGCACGGTGTCTGAGCACCCGGGTCCTGGCCTTCTCACCGCGCCGCGGGGACAGGCACGGGCTTGCGCGCCTCCGCTGAACTCTGGCCTTGGCGAGCGCGGCACGGGCCCGCAGGCGGCTGGTGGGCGGGGGAGCCAGCCGTGCGTCCGTGTTTCCCTGGCCACGCCGGGCGGGCGGGCGGTGTCGGAAGGGAGCTGCCATCCATCTGTCCGTCCGTCCGTCACCCCGGGGACAAGCCCCACCGACGCCATGTCCGCCCCAGCCCCGCGGGCTGCTCTCAGGGCTCCTGCCGAGCCGTGGCGGCGGGCTCGCCGCTCCGTGCATGCTGGCATGTTCCAGACGCTCCGGCCGCCCGCACTGTGTGCAGACCGCATTCCGCTGGCTCTCCTTCCTGTAGCCTCGCTCTCTTGTGGCTTTTCCCCGCAACAAGCCACCAGAGTTTGACAGACGACAATCGGCCTCTGTCCCCTGCCCTTCGGCATCCCCGACCCCCGGCCCTGTCTCAGAGACCCCTCCCTGGGAGCGGTCTGACC
The DNA here is from genome assembly GCA_011751065.1 of Lasiurus cinereus. Lineage (NCBI taxonomy): Eukaryota > Metazoa > Chordata > Mammalia > Chiroptera > Vespertilionidae > Lasiurus > Lasiurus cinereus. The sequence goes on along the minus strand of JAAGEH010000417.1, from coordinate 28,891,811 downwards.
CGTAGGTCACCGAGTGGGGAGGTCAAGGGTACGCTGGAGACCCGGTCCATCGAAGGCTCCCGCCCCGGAGACAATGCCAGGCAGGGGGTACACGCACTGTCTTTAGTTCCGCCCGCACGTGCCCCAGGCCCTGCAAACGGCGGCCTGGGGCGTTCGGGGGGGCCGAGAGCAGCCAACTGGAGCGCGCTCTGGTCCTGAGCACCCACTCCGGGTACCCGCCCGGCCCGGGTCGTCCCCGCGAAGTCGGTGATGTCAGACTCCCTTTTGTGGACCAGACAGGAAGGCTCAGAGACGCTGTGTGGCTTGTCCCAGGTCCCCGAGCCACGGAGAGGAGCGTGTTTGGCCGCTGGGGGCCAGACACCGAGGACCGGCTCTCTGCGTGGCAGCTGCGGGAGGGAGCCTGTGCCTGTGCCGCCTGGCACAGCCTGGGCTCAGGGCCTGCGCCGCCAGCCTCTGCCAGCTGGTCCCAGGCCGGAGCTCCAGCTGAAACCTGGCCCAGGGCACAGCCACCGGCCGGCCTTGCCTCGTCGAGGAGGAGAGTGGCCAGGCTACTCCCCAGGAAGCATCGGGGCCACGGGCTGTGTGTGTGTGTGTGTGTGTGTGTGAGAGAGAGAGAAAGAGAGAGAGAGAGAGAGAGCATTCAAGGGTGAAGGCGGGAGGGTGCATGTCTAGGTAAGGGGTGTGTGTGTTTGTGTCTGAGGATGCCCATAAGCACGTGAGCCTATGTGTGCACGTGTGCGAGGACATGTTGTGGTAGGAGAACGTGGACTCACATGTGTGTTTGGGTGTGAAGGTGCACTTATATGCAAGGATGTCTGTGCTTTTGCGTGAGAATTCTCCGTGTAGAGAGACCTCCTGGGTGCTAAGTGCCAGGCATTTCTGGCATCTGTTACAGATCTTTTTTCTTTTTCTTTTTTTTTGAGTTTATTTATTCTTTATTTTTTTAAATATATTTTTTATTGATTTTTTTTTTTTACAAAGAGGAAGGGAGAGAGTTAGAAACATTGATGAGAGAGAGACATTGATTAGCTGCCTCCTGCACGCCCCCCACTGGGGATGTGCCCACCACCAAGGGACATGCCCTTGACCGGAATTGAACCCAGGACCTCTCAGTCCGCAGGCCGATGCTCTATCCACTGGGCCACACCGGCTTTGGCTTGAGTTTATTTTGTAATGGACTTCATCGGGGTGACATTGGTTCGCAAAATCATACAGGTTTCAAGTGCACAACTCAACAAAGCCTCGTCTGCACGCTGCGTGGTACGCCTATCACCCCAAACAAAGCCTCTGCACCCCCTTCTCCCCCTCTGCCCACCTCCACCCCACCCCCACCCTCTTTCCCTCTGGCTCTCACCTCACTGCTGTCCCGGTCTCTGTGTCTTTTATGTATGTATGTGGGTGTTGTTTTTCTTGCTTAATCCCTTCCTATTACAGTTCTTTTTTAAAAGCGCATACCTGCACTGAGTGTCTGTGTGTAGATGGGTGTGCAGTGTTTATGTGTGTGTGGGTGCTTGTGGGAGGATGCACATGTGTAAGAAGATGCGTATGCATGTGTGTGAGAGCCTGGGCACGCATGCATGTGTACACGTGTGAGGACCTGTGTTGGGATAGAGACCTCTAAGGTGAAGGCATGCACCTGGCATGTGCGCCCGGGTGTGCAGACATGTGTGTGCGCCTGCACCCACGTGCGAGGACGTGTGCACGTGCGTCAGGAAGCAGGGAGCGGATGGTGGTGGGGGCGGGGACACTGAGATCACCACCCACCGGGATTCCTGGTGTCCAGAGACCTCCTGGGTGTGAGTGCCAGGCGTCTCCCGGCACCGAGGAGCACAGGCCTCTTTTAGGCGCGTTTGTCTTCTCACGTGGTCGCAGGGAGGGGGTTTCTCCTCCCGGAGGACAGGCCTGCTCTCGGGTTCACCTCGGCCCCGAGCGGGCTCGCGGGACCAGCTTCCTGGGCCCCCCGCGCCCTGGCCAGCTCCCCGCCGCTTCCAGGCGTGGCTCCGCCTCGCTCAGGCCGGGCACCTGCCCTGGCACCGCTTGGTTTGGGCTCAGGCGGGAGGAGGAGCAGCGAGAGCAGAGCCTCTTCCTTCCGCCCGGGCCTGGCTCGCTGGACGCATGGGGGAATGAGAAGCTGGCGAGGCAGCGCTGGCGGGGAGTCCCGGCGGCAGGGGAACCACCTGGGCCCGGGCTGTGCTGCCGGCTGGGATTGGGGGGCGGGGCTGGGGTTCCCCACGGAGGAGGCTCTGGCCCCAGCAGCCCAGTGGGCCTGGGCGGTGTGCCGGCTGAGCGCCCCCCCCCGCGCCGGGGCCTGGGGGGTTGAGGCTGAGAACAGGGCAATGGGGAGCAGGCGAGGGGAGCTCAAGCATGTCTTGCTGGGGAGAGGGCCTCTGTGCTCCCAAAACCCTTTCTAACGTCTCCTGCAGTGCGTTCCGCTCCCCACATTTCCCCGGTTCCCCTCCATTTCCCCTCCCAGGGACCTTAAAGGCCACCGTGCCTGCGCTGGGAGGGACACAATGCCCACTGGCGCACCCTCTCCAGAGGGCATCTCTTCTCTGATGGTGGTGAGCGCCGTGCCCGCCCACCTGCCTAGACTCTTTCAGGACCACTGGCCTGTCCACTTCCCGAGGGGAAGACGGGGATCTGGCGGAGCCTGGCAGGGCCCCAGCATCCGGCCTGGCGCCCGCCGTCCGGCACGGAACAGGCCTCGGTATGAATTCGTCCGTGGGGACAGGATGAGGTCACCAGCTCCCGCTGTAGGTAGCCGGCCCTGGATAGACGGGCTTGATCCCAAGATTCCCGGGGATCCCCGGAAACTCGGGTTAGCTGCACCCCAGAAGCCCTGTAAGGAAGCGGATGTGACACTTCCTCCTCCCCATGCCTCCCACACCCACGCTGGATGGAGTTCCCACCCCGTCCTCAGCGCAAACACACAGGAGCAGCATTTTGTGTTTTTTCTTTTATAAAGAATATATTTTTTTTTAATTATTGATTTTTTTTTTTTACAGCGAGGAAAGGAGAGGAATAGAGAGAGTCAGAAACATCGATGAGAGAGAGACATCGATCCACTGCCTCCTGCACGCCCCCCACTGGGGATGTGCCCACAACCAAGGTACATGCCCCTGACCGGAATCGAACCCGGGACCCCTCAGTCCGCAGGCCGACGCTCTATCCGCTGAGCCAAACCAGTCAGGGCTAAAGAACACGTTTTTACTGATTTTAGAGAGAGGGGGAGGGAGAGGCAGGAGAGAGAAACATCCACGTGAGCCACATCCTGAGGCCGCCTCCTGCACGCCCCCTGCTGGGGACCGAGCCCACAACCCCGGCGTGTGTCCTGGCCGGCAGTGACGCCCACCGTGACCTCTGGGTGCATGGGTCGGCGCTCCACCACCGAGCCTCCCGGCTGGGCAGGAGCCATTTTTTTTTTCCAATGGACGTCTTGTCACAGGGTCCGCGAGCTGGACCAGAATCCCAGACGCAGCCTGTTGGGCTTGGGGGCCTCGGTCATGGCAGCCGCAGGGACCCGGGTGCGCGGGACCACGCTCCCCTTGACTTGTGCATCCCTCTGGGGAGCATCCCTCTGGGGAGCCCTGTGGTTTCGCCCGTAGGACACGTAAAGGGGCTCCCCAAAACGACTGGGATGAACCACGGGAAGATGTAGAAAGGTGACTGGACATACGATACACACACACACACACACACACACACACACACACACACCCCTTAAGGCGATTTTCTCTGCCGCATGGCGAAGCCTCCTAATCCTGATGTTCCATTCACATTGGCACCTGAGGCCTCAGCCACTTCTCTTAAACCCAAGAGGCACTCTGAGTAAGAACACCACACACATAGCCCTAGCCAGTGTGGCTCAGTGGATAGAGCCTGCAGACTCAAGGGTCCCGGGTTCGATTCTGGTCAAGGCCATGGACCTTGGTTGCGGGCACATCCCCAGTGCGAGGCGTGTAGGAAGCAGCTGATCGATGTCTCTCCCTCATCGATGTTTCTAACTCCCTATCCCTCTCGCTTCCTCTCTGTAAAAAATTAATAAAATATATTTTTAAAAATAAAAATATATTTTAATAAAAGTCAATAAAATATATTTTTTAAAATAATAAAATAAAAATCCATCCACCCCGGGGGGCCCACGGCCTCATCCACCGAGCTGCTTTCTCAGATGGAGGGACCCTCTGGAGCCGCGACCGTCCATCCGTCCGTCCGTCTGTCCGTCCCTGCAGCGACAGGGCCCGGGGAAGAGGTGGAAGAGGCGGGCGAGGCGGAGGGTTAGGCGCGCGTGCCTATCTGCTAATAGCTGCGCGTCCCTGGCCGGCTCGGCAGCTCCCCTGTCCTCGGAGGGGCTCGGTTTTGTAATCACCGGGACCTATTTTTCTCAGTCCCGGCGTTTGAATTTCCAGAACCACATGAGGTTGGGGAAACACCCTGCACTTGCAGATTCCGTGTTCTCGGTCGGTCGCATCAGACGTGGTTTGCTGAGCGTCGAAGGAGGTCTGTCCCAAGCGCTGGGCCAGGCCCCGGGCACGGGGAGTTGGGGTCACGCGGCGATGCATTCATGCCTCGCCCGGGATGGGTTGGCGTCGGCCTCCTCGTGAGGCGGGGGGACCCAGACGTGCCGAGGAGGGGTCCCGCCAGGCAGGAACACAGCCTGGTGCCGCTCACTTCGTTGTGCAAGAAGGTCTAGAGCAGCGGTTCTCAACCTTCCTCAGGCCGCGGCCCTTTAAGACAGCTCCTCATGGGGTGGTGACCCCCAACCATAAAATTATTTCCGTGGCTACTTCATCGCTGTCATCTTGCTACTGTGATGAACTGTCATGTAAATATCTGATAGGCAGGATGTATTTTCGTTGTTACAAATGGAACATGATTAAAGCATAGGGATTAATCACAAAAACAATATGTAATTATATATTGTGAAATATTTATTTCTAATTACAAATAAATGAAATCTTGTCTTGAGTTGTGGTGTAGCATGGGCAAGTCTTCCTATGACAACAGTAAACTACATTGCTACACCGAGGAGCAGTGTGTTGGTTCCTAAGACCATGGAAAATAGGTGTTTTCCGATGGTCTTAGGCGACCCCTGTGAAAGGGTCGTTCGACCCCCAAAGGGGTCGCGATCCACAGGTTGAGAACCGCTGCTCTAGAGGCATTGCCAATGGTCATTGTTATTGTTAGGCTCTGCCCCAGGGGCAGCTTCAGGAGGTCTTTGCCCCAGGGCGAGGGTCCTAGGGGAGGCCAGATCCCAAACGCTGACGCCCAGGATGGAAACCCAGGTCAGGACCAGGCAGAGAGGGGAGAGGGCAGAGGGCAGAGGGCAGAGGGCTGAGGTGCCAGGAGCCGTCAGGTGTGGCGGATCTTGCCGGCCAGGCGGGGGGCTGCCCGCGGGCCGTGGAGGGGGACTCCGGAGGCACCTTGCCGTGACCTGGGGAGCTTGAAAGGAAAACCTGTGCCCGGTCCCGGCGCAGCCCAATTACATCCCAACCCCCGGGCTGGGTGGGGGGGGGGGAGGCACGCAGGCGCGTCTCTGGCTGCAGCGCTGCAGGTGCTGCTAATGGAGCGCAGGCCTGAGAGCGGCGCCCGGACGGGAGCGGGCGGCTGCGTCCGGCTGCGTCCGGCTGCATCCGGCTGCGTCCGGCTGCGTCGGCCTCCTCGGACGTGGCCTGGTGGGTGCGGGTGGAAGCTGGCGCTCTCACACACACACACACACACACACACACACACACACACACACGCACACACACACACACACACGCGGGCCAGTCCTGGTCGAGGCTGGGAATCAGACAGAAGCAGCACCTCGCGGGGTCTGGCGCGGGGACCTGGGGGCGCAGCGTGTGCAGGAGCCATGGAGTTTCCACGTGGACCTCCTCTCTGGGACTCCGGCCCGGCGCCCAGCTTTTATTTTTTCATTTTTCGCCCGTGACGGATGTCTCTGCGGATGTGGCAGAAGCCAAAGGTTCTGGAACATCGGCCGCGAAGGAAGCTCGGGGTCTGCGCCCCCTTCCAGGTAAGCGTCCCGGGGAGGCACCGCTCCCGGCCCCGGAAGGCAGGTCCTGCTGGGGACACGTTGGATGACGAGTTGTATTTGCGAGCGCTCACTCCCCGGGGGTCTCTCTCGGCCAGTCTCTTGGCGGGGGGGCCCCCAGCAGAAGGTCGAAGGGCTCTTCTTGGGTCTGAAAAGGTTTGCTGACCGCGCTGGCCGGTGTGTGTGAGTCGGTGGAGAGGGCGTCGGCCCGCCGACGGAAGGGTCCCGGGTTCGGTTCCGGTCAAGGACACGGACGTGGGTTGTGGGCTAGATTCCGGGCGCCTGGTCGGGTGCGTGCAGGAGGCAGCCAATGGATGCGTCTCTCTCACATGGACGTTTCTCTCTGCCTCTCCAACTTCCTTCCCACTCTCTCTAAAAATCAGTGGGGAAATGCCCTCAGGCGAGGATTAACAAACAAACAAAAAAAAAAGAAAAGAGAGAGTTTGCTTACAGTCTATCTAGACCAGCGGTTCTCAACCTGGGGGTCGCGACCCCTTGGGGGGTCAAACGACCCTTTCACCAGGGTCACCTAAGACATTCTGCATATCAGATATTTACATTACGATTCATTAACAGCAGCACAATGACAGTTATGAAGTAGCAACGAAAATAATTTTATGGGTGGGGGTCACCACCACATGAGGAGCTGTCTTAAAGGGTCGCGGCCTTAGGAAGGTTGAGAACCACTGATCTAGACGTTTCTACTCCTCTCAGGGATTCGCCCCAATGGAGGGGAGGATCTGGTTCTGAATTAGGCCAGTCAGTCGGACAGGCTCTGACTTCAGAGTCCTGGCTCGAGGTTCCCAGCGTGAGCTGGTCACCATCCGATGTATCCCAAGTGGGGGGAGGAGAGGAATAAGCATCATAAGGTTTGGGGACGGGGCTGCTCCCCGTGTGTGTGTGTGTGTGTGTGTGTGTGTGTGTGTGTGTGAACGTGAACCACACCGAGGTCCCCATCAGAATGGAAGAAACTGAGAAGAGGAAACCCCGCCCTTTTCGGAAGAGGCAGCCCCTCCCTGCCCCTGGGTGGCCCTCAGCCCATCACCCAGCCTCTGGTCCCGGGGGGAAGCCTCTCCCCCCCCCCCCGCCCGGGGTCCTCAGCAAAGTCCCGTCCCCAGGAGGACGCGGGGCAGCCCCAGGGCCCCAGCTGCTCGCACAGAGGAGGAGCGAGGCCAGGGCTGCGGAGGCAGGCCTCTGTGCACGTCTCCCCAGGAGGCCACGAAACAAAAAAAGAAAAAGAAAAGAAAAGAAAAGATTCCCGCTTACACCCAGAGTAAACTTCCTGCCCCAGAACAATGAGGCATTCAGCACCGCCGAGTGAAAGTCCCTGATGTCATCGTGCGGGGTGAGCGCGCTCCTGCCGGGCCGGCGCGGTGACGGGATCGGTGCATGTCCCGGCGAGGCCGAGCCAGAAACAACAGCCCCGCACCCCCCCCCCCCCCCCCCCCCCCCGCCCGGGAACCTGCCTCCGGGGAGCGCCCCTCGGACAAACACAGTGACTTCAAAGGTCGGCAGACAGCGTGCATCACGGCCTCCCGCACTCGCCCCGACTTCCCTGCAGCCCGCCCGGCCTGGCCCTCCTCTCCCCCTCTCTCTCGCGGTTTACTTTTACGAGGTTCACACACACACGCACACATGCACACACATACCACACATGCACACGCACACAGGCACACGCACAGCAAGGATCTGAGCACGTGCAGGCCCACGGGAGAGCGGTCGTCACCGAGCCGCCTCCTCGGTGACGCTGGCCCCCGCCGTGGCAGGAGGCTCTGTGCCAGGGCCCCCGGGGTGAGGGCGCCCGGTGACGAGGCGCCCCCCCCCCTCCTCCGCTCCCACACCGAATTCCCCAGGGAGGACGCCACCGCGGGCCGGGCCGGGGGAGCGGAGCGGGAAATTTTCTTACATCACCTGACGTGCCTGCTTTCACTCCCCAAATCCTGAGTCATGACTGGGGCCGCATGGCCCCGGGGCTTCTGGCTGAAACCGGAGGTTCTGGATTTGGAAATCTGACTCCCGTCAGCTGACTGGCGTCCAATTCATCCGGGGAAACGTGTATTGTTTCAGTCACCCCCTCCCCCCCCCGCGGCCTCTCCCCCCCCACCCCCCGCCTCCCGGGGCCCAAGTGCCTGCTCATCGAGGGCACTGCGTGGGGCAGGGGGCCGGCGGTGGCTTAGTAAGCCGATGCCACGCCGCCGGTGACCCATCGCGGACGCTGGTCGTCGGGCGGCGAGTTGACAGAGAGGGCAGCCTCTGTTTGTGTAAGCGGGGATTAAGGGGAAGGAGAGGTTTTGCTTTCCCATCCCCGGCACAAATGCGAAACACATGTTTCTCCCTGTGGCCTGCGGAGCCCGAGGCTCCCCCGGGCCTCCTGCCCGGCCCCCCTCCACCCCCCACCCCCCCTCTCTCCGCGGTGCCTTTGCAAGCGCGGCAGAATGTTTCCTCTCTCCGGGGCCGGAGCCAACACAGGCCTTTGTCTTCCCAGACAGCGGGCTCGCGGCGATGCTTGCAGGCCGTTCATGACTGGGGTGCGCGGTGTGCCTGGGCCTCCCGGCAGCTTGGGTTGGTCCAGATGGCCGAGATCTAGGGGACCAGGGATCCGTCCCCGGAAGCCTGGTTCTCCTCATTGGCCAAGTGAAGGCGGTGGCGTCGAAATGTCTCAGTGGTTTCCCGGCCTGGAGGGGCCGCACGCGGGCTCAGGCTGGCGGTCCTGGGATGTGGCAGAGACGCCCGGTGGCGGGCACCCTGGTGGCAGGGGCCGGGGGCAGCCTCGGGAGACCTCTGTCCAGCAGCCTGCCCGCGCACTGACTCACCCGCCGTGACCTTGAACTCCTCCCGGGCCCTCTCTGTGTGTCCTTCTTATCGGAGGGAGAAGATCAGTGACGGGTCTGAATGGCGGGGTGAGGAGTACTTGGTGTCTCTTGGGCTGAAATGATTATTTCTCTTGGAAGATAACTTTTCAAAGTGCTAGCACGCCCCACCGCCCACCCCCGGTATATTTGCTGATGATCTAAAACCTAGAGTAATAATAAAAAAAAATCAATGTTCTTGCCGAAACCGGTTTGGCTCAGTGGATAGAGCGTCGGCCTGTGGACTGAAGGGTCCCAGGTTCAATTCTGGTCAAGGGCATGGACCTTGGTGGCGGGCACATCCCCAGTGGGGGGCATGCAGGAGGCGGCGATCGATGTCTCTCTCAAATCGATGTTTCTGGCTCTCTATCCCTCTCCCTTCCTCTCTGTAAAAAATCAAT
>JAAGEH010000417.1:28864178-28877524 GCA_011751065.1 Lasiurus cinereus | reverse complement strand
GGGAGCGAACCCAGAAGCGTGCTTCCTGTCTCACCCTGCAGACGAGAGCCAGCCGTTTTGTCCTAAAGAATGTGGTGGTGAGGTGTAGCCCGAGCACTGACAGAGAGAAATTAAAAAAAAAAAAAAAAAAAGGAAACAGCCCCAAAGGCGGGGTGCCTCCTGGCAGGGGGAGAGGGAGGGAGAGAGGGAGGACGAGGTGGCAGAGAAAATCATTGAAAACCACACGGATGTTGTTTCCTCGGGCCCTGGGGGGAAATGTGCTCGAAAAAGGAAACTCCAGATCTCCTGTTTACCCAGCTGTCTGCACAAAGTGAATTATTCACGATGCGCCTGCATAACGAGCCCATGCAAATATTGGCTGTGCTGGGGTGCGGGGGGCGGGGAGCGGCAGGAAGCGGAGTCACCTGAAAGCGATTTGGCGAACCATCTTTTTTAGACGTGGATCGAGAAAATAAATTTTTTTTTATATTCAACCCTCTTCTCTCCCCACTCAAAGACACACAGGTTGGGTTCTCTTTGGGACCCCAGGTCCTAGGACAGAAAACAAGCTAAGGCTTTTCTCTGAGTGCCCTGACCTTTATCACATTTCCCCAGAAACTCATTGTGAAAGTGGGGGTGTGGATTTTTTTTTACTTTTCTGACTGCAGAGGGTTAAAAAGCTTGCCTAGTTCCTCTCTAATGGGAAGCCTTCCGGACAGGTTTCCACGTACCGCCGCTTACCGGAACGCTTACCGGTGCGGGCCGGTTATCGGCTTCTGCTAAAGGGGGCGGTGACAGTGATGCTGAGGCCTGGGAGCTCGCAGCCGCTTAGCTTGGTGGTCACCGAGCCGGTGTCACGGTTTCCATTGGACCCGCGAGGCTGGTGGCCGGACCGAGGCCCGATTCCACGCAGCCGGTCCGATCCGAGAAACGCCGCATCCCCGCAGGGCCGAGCGGCGAGAGGCGTCTCCTCACCTCGCCGCCTCTGTACCATCTCACTGTCACTGTACCCGGGCGGCTCAAAGATGTGTGGCGTGCAAATGACTCTCGTGGGTGCCCTGCCATCCTTAACGAGGCTAATAGCACTTGAGTTTCATTAAGGATGCTAATAGCACTTGAGCTTCATGAAGGATGCTAATAGCACTTGAGTTTCATTAAGGATGCTCATAGCACTTCCCCCTGCGCCTGTCCCGAAGGCCGAGTCCATTCGGACCCGAGCCCGGGGCTCAGTTAACCATTTGAACACCTTAGTCCGGGCTCGGATGAATCTCGCTTTTGCTCAACAAGAACCCAGTGTCAGGAGGAGGGGCCCGCGGCCTCTCCCTCTCTCCCGGCTCTGAGGTTTCAGGTTCTCTCTCGAACCCAATGCGGGGCTGCCTTCCAAGGAGCGCTCCCTGGTGATGCCGGCCGGTGGCTGCGTTCTCCCTGTGATGGCCGGGGAGCCCTCTCCTGAGGACTCTCTGCACCTGCGCGGTAATGAATGAATCCCTTCCTCTTCGAGCCTCCTCCCCAGGGAAGGCCCGTTAGCGGACCTCACCTAACCTCACCGCTACGGATGGCCAGCTCCGCCCGGGAGGACGCTCTCCGCAGGCCGAGCGGAGCAGACGCAGCTTCGCTGAGCGATGTGACCGGGGGACTCACCACACACTCCTGTGGTTTCCGAATGACACGCACGCCCCGGGCCCACGGGCAGGCAGAGCTGGCTCTTCTCGGTAAGGCCTGACCACACCCGTTCTCGAACGCAGCAGGCGAGCTCCACGTGGGATCGGTTCTTAGAAGAAAGCAGGTGGCGGGCGGGAGGGCGCCCCGAAGGAAAGGGAATGAGACTCTGCCCGCGGACCAAGGCCTCTGAACACAGGCTGCCGGTCACGCAAAGCCCCCACCCCGCCCGCAGGCTCCCAGACAAAGCCGTTTTATCGTCATCTACCGTGGGTTTTTCCTCTCTCCCTTGATCTTGTTCAATAGTACTGAAGCCTTTCTGTTCGCGTTTGAATATTTTCTATTTATATGTATAGATAGATTGCAGTGGTTCTCAACCTTCCTAATGCCGCAACCCTTTAATGCAGTTCTTTATGTGGTGGTGATCCCCAACCATAACATTATTTTTGTCGCTACTTCATCACTGTCATTTGCCACTGTTATGAATCTTAATGTAAATATCTGTGTTTTCTGATGGTCTTAGGAGACCCTGCTAGCTGTTCGCGACCCACAGCTAGGACGTCATTAATATCCCCGTGTCACTGGAGGAGTAACATGGGGACTGTGGGGTTTCTAAAGGGTCTGGAAAACTGCGGTCAGGTTCTGACGCCAGAAGCCTACGCCTCTTCTTGGCCACCTGGCTAACAGGAAGGTGAAAACCTCACTGTGCCTGCTCCCCCTCGAGCTGATGGGTCATTATCCAAATGGAACTCAGGAACCCCAGACTTCTCCCGCCTTCGGGACTCCCACAGGCAGAGTGGGCTCAGCCTCCTTGAATCGTCCGGGTCCTCCCCGGATGATGGTTATTCTAGCTGAGGATGGGCTCTGCCGTCAGAACCCGTGGCAACCGCTCAGGAGCCAGGGCTGCTGGGTTTGAAGCCATAAATGAACTGGACACTTCAAGACAATGACAACTGGCTCTCACGGTGAACGTTATTTTCACACACACACACACACACACACACACACACACACGCACACGTGGCGCTGACCCTGTGTGTGTGCCACTCTGGCCCTGATGACATGCCCAGCGTCGCCGCCAGCCTCTTCCTGGCAGAGGGGAGCGGGGAGTGAGAGAACCAGACGCCAGTGGGACCTAGGGGGTGGGAGGAAGGTGCGGTTTCGGGGCTGCCTTCAAAGGCCAGTGGCCGTCTGAGCGCCTGACCCCGCTTTCCAGCTCGACCGACTTTCTGTGAAGACAGAAACCCCAGCGCCAGCAGCCCGAATTCCCCCGCTGGTGTCTCACCGAACCCGGTTTCTAGGCCATCGCCCTCGGATCTTCGCCATCGCCCAGGCGAGCCGCGCACAGCCAGGGCTCGGGATGGCTCATGGGGGGCAGCTCGGGCTCCCCGGCTCGGGAGGGGTGTCCCAGATGTCATTCTTTTTTTTAAAATATATTTTATTGATTTTTTTATAAAGAGGAAGGGAGAGGCATAGAGAGTTAGAAACATCGATGAGAGAGAAAGACATCGATCAGCTGCCTCCTGCACGCCCCCTACTGGGGATGTGCCCACAACCAGGATACATGCCCTTGACCGGAATCGAACCTGGGACCCTTCAGTCTGCAGGCCGACGCTCTATCCACTGAGCCACACCGGTTTGGGCCCAGATGTCATTCTTGCCCCTGAAATGCCAGCTTGTGTTTGCTCACTTCCTGACTGTGAAGGGCAGAAAGAGGCGAGAGGGAAGATGTCAGCCGGCGGTGAATGGCTCAGTACACAAACCTGAAGCCCTTCCCATCTGGATAGCGGGCCGCACAGATCGGCGCCGCTGTGTGGGGTCAGCCGGTTCTCGGGTCCTGTGACTGCACATCTCCTTCCCCGCAGCCGGCCCAGGGCAGAGCCCGCGGCTTCCCTCTGCTGCCTCACACACGGCCTGGGACACCCCCCCACACCTCCCACCTCCCGGCACCCACCGAGGACTTCCGTGGGGAAAGGGGTGCTAACCGAGACACTCAAATCCCTCTAACATGTTCCGGAGAGATCCAGACGCTAGACCGTGACCTAAGGGATCTGTCCGCCTTAGGCTTCGGTGAGGAAAGGTGTGAACACAGCCAGAGCTGAATTCTCTTCTCCAGCAAAATGGTTCCCCCTGAGGCCCCGGCCCACGATCCCCTGGAACTGCTCTGCTTTGGGAGCCAGAGGCCGAGGGGGTCTCTGCAAGCTCCTCTGTGTCCAATGCTCGCGGTGGAGGGACACCCCTGCCTCGCACGGCAGCGGCCCGTTCCCAAACCCCGACAACCTGGAAAGGCGCCTCCGTCCACGGAGCCCAACGGACCCGCCGCAGCTTTGGGGAGCCGGGTCTCAGACCTGCCTGCGGGGAGACACACAATAGCCCTAATCCCGCAGGTAGACAGCTAATCTCTCCGTGCGACGCTCTCAGAAGCCATCGGTGACTCAGGCTGCCGCTCCACCACGGATATAACGCACACAATGCCGCTCCCCGCCCCGATTCTGGCGGCAGAGCAAGCTCCGCTGAGGCCTCGCAGCTGCGGGGAGAGGGAGTGCCCCCCACAGCAGGTCCCGGCGTGAGCCCAGTTCCAGACCCCGGTCCTGGGAGGTCAGAAACGGATGAGAGGCCGCAAAGGGGAGCGGACAGGGGCTCCCTCGGATTCTCCTCTGTGAGAACACAGCCCCTTCCAGCTCAAGTGCACGTCTGGCCCCGAGATGCCCCCGTTAGTCTGGGTCAGAGGTTTCAGAATCGGGGGTGGGGTTTCCCCTAGGACCCCCCCCCTCCCTGGAGATTCTGCTTCCGTAGAAATGAAATGGGCCTTGTAAACGCTACTTGCACAGCACTCCGGTGTTCTTACTGCACCCGGAGAAACAGGAACCTCAGCAAAGGGGAAAAGCCAGGCCAGAAAGAAATACCTCGCATTTTTTTTTGCTTTAACCAGTAAATTTATTTAAACGTATTTAACCTCTACATTTCACTTATCGGTTCTATCCACTGACATCCCATCCCACGTTAGAGGATCATACAAATAACCCTGGGAGTCATTTCTAACTCGTTACGTCTGTCAGAACTCTTCCAGAAGAAGGGGGGCTAGAAACCTCGCCCACAAGCTGCAGGCGGAGGTGTGAACTCGGGGCCTGACAGGGAGCCAGGCAGATCGGGGCCCGGGGCCAGAGGGGAAGAACCTGAGCCCAGCACTTAGCTGTTCACCCCGTGACCCACGTGAACACCACATCACACCGGGGCGAGCACCGCCGCGTGCCTCTCTGCAAGCGGGGGGAATTCTCCTAACGCTGGCGAGGGTGCCAGGGCGCGGGTTTCAACAAGTCGCGGCATCTCCCAGGGAGCTGGGTGCTGCAAAGAAGACGCGCTCTCCTCTGGGAACAGCGGCTCGCTGCTCCTGGCCAAGCCGCCGTGGCTCCTGCATAAATAGGAAGGCGTCTGGCCTCTAACTGGCTCTGGAAGCAGTGCCCGGGGACCACGCTTCCCGAGGCAAAGCGAGCACACGCACTGCCCAGGGAGGTGTACGCTGACCGAGGACGCTGAACAACAAATTCGGGGAAAGGAGGAGGAGGGGAGCTTCCCCTCCTGGCAGACCCTTCAGGTGGTCTGCTGCCACACAAGGTGATCTGGGGACAGACGCGGGTCTCATTTCCTCTCCGGGATGATGCGCAGCAGCGGTTCGCTGACCTTCCTCCTCTTCCTCGTGCTCTGGGAACTCTGCTGACTGAGCACAGCCTCCCTTCGCTGGCCCTGTGAGAAGCAGCAGAGAGAGGCTCGGTTCAGCGAAGGACCCGACATCGAACAAGGACGCACAAGCCAGGCAGACCGAGCGCTAATCCCCCGGCTGCGTGACGGATCCGGACCTGCCTTCCCGCGGGCCAGTTTGGCCCTGCACCGAGGCCCCGCTGCCAGCACCGAGCCGCGCCCCCTGCAGGCAGCCAGAGGCAGGACAGTTTCCTGGCCCTCCCCGTGGGTGCCGCACATCCACCTCTGCAGGGAAGAGCCTTCGGGGGTGAGGCCAGGAGGTGCAGGGAAGGCTCAGGGGAGAGGCAGGGCCCCGATGGATCGCTTTGGAGGCGAATAGAACCTCCGCCCCCATTCGGGCGGCGGAAACATGCAGCCGTCTCTTCCCTCTCAGGCTTCAGACTCTGAGCTGGGAAGGCCCACGGGCCTCTTTCTTCTAGAAGAGAAGTGTCATTGAGTAAAGGGAAGCTGATCAGTGAGTCATCACTGGAATACGGTTCTCCATGGGGCTCAGCCTTGGTCAAGACTTGAGGACTTAGATGTATGAGCACCGAGATGTATTATGATCTGACGATCTCCGATGCCTGGAGTTCCAGGAAACACAGAAAGGGTATTTTTCTATGTTCTAGCCACTAGATGGGAGAAAAGGTTTTTCCCTGTCCTCTGTTTTTTCCTTGGTAGAAAAATAGAATAAGTATTTTTTGTTGTTAATCCTCACTGAAGGATATTTTTTTCCCATTGATTTTAGAGAGAGTGGAAAAGAAAGAGAGAGAGAGAAACATCATGTGAGAGACCGACATCAATTGGTTGCCAACTAGGGCACGGAACCTGCAACCCAGGTACGTGCCCTTGCCTAGAATCAGACCCATGACCCTTTGATGACTGGGGCCAATACACTAACCACTGAGCAACGCTGGCCACGGCAAGAGAAGTATTTTTAAGTACGACTTGTCAGAATATCTCCTAGAGGTTCCAGCATTATCCTTTTTTCTTTTGTTTTAGATATAGGTTGTTGTTATTATTGATATGTTATTACTACAAAATAGTGGGAATGTCAATCAAACATTTAAGTACCATTTAGAATCAAAGGTGGGGTCTACAAAGGGTTAATGTGATCACTAACTTTTCTGTTAGCTTTCGAGAGCAGTTGAAATTCTGATCTCAGCAACCACAAATTCCCTTTGGCTTAAACTAAGACACTGACAATAAAACGCTGAGAAAATAAATAGAGCTGCTCACCAAATAAATGTTTTGCTTAGGTATGCAAAAGTTGAAACCCGTCTGCTCTACAGGAAGGGAAATGGCAACATAAAAATCCAAAAACCAAAACCCAACTTCTGTATCTGTTACCGCGTGGTTGTAAGGAAAAGTCCTGGGTAAGATTCGCTTTCCTAGAACCATGCCTGGGGTGTGCTTTTCATTCAGCTGAACTGATCCTTGTTTCTCTCAAGCCTGGGTACACCGAGGAGAGAAGAAAATGGGCCCACAAATCCTTAACCGCCAAGTTGACCTGAGGGTTTGATAGTTTTGGTCTCTTTGTCTCCTTTGCTCAAAAGTAAACCAGAATTTTATTCTAAGTCTCAGAACCAGAATGCTATTGCAGTGAGTTAGTGGCGATGTTTTAAATAACGTGTACAACCTCAAGGAGACCAGGGAGGCCTGGGACCTTTCAGTCACTTACAGAACACCAGTGGGGTCAAAAGCAAGCGTGTGATCCGTCAGGGGGCACTTCCTAACACAGATGAGTAACCCACATGCCCCCCACAAACCAACACATCTGTCCCCACAACATCAAAACTGCGTCTGCGCATTCGCTGCCAAAGCCAGCCGGGCCCGCTCCGGGCCAGTAACCGGGCAGGCTGGACAGACTATCTGGGAGATGTGAGCACATCGGTGATCATCAAGTGGTTTATAAGGCACGTCACAGTACAGTGTAAACAGATGGCTTTCAAAGTGTGTCTTGGAGGCGACTATGACCCACTTGCCAACAAGCCTCAGACGTAGAGCAGCTACATGTATGTCTGAAAACAGCCCCGAACATGCTGTCTGCTGCAGGCTGCTTCCCGCTTCCCGTTTCTGCGAACGTGTTCTCACTGGGAAGCCAACGAGCAGGCTGTGCCTTAAGCGCAGCTGGACAGCGAGCTGCCCTGGCGGCAGCGTTTACAGAGCACCGGAAGCTCAGTGGATAGAGCGTCAGCCTGTGGACTGAAAGGTCCCAGGTTCGATTCCGATCGGGGGCATGTACCTTGCTTGCGGGCACATCTCCAGTGTGGGGCTTGCAGGAGGCGGCTGATCGGTGTCTCTCTCTCATCGATGTTTCTGACTTTCTATCCCTCTCCCTTCCTCTCTGTAAAAAATCAATAAAATATAAAAAGAAAAAAAAAAAAGAGCACCGGAAGCATCTTTTCTTTTAAAGGGGCCCGTTCCCCTCTCTCTTCACTCACTTTAAGAAACTGGCGTGAATGTCAATACTGTTTATCCTCGAGGTTAATGAGACCACATTAGTCACCTCTTTATCCCCAGGTTCCTGGCATCTGGGAGGTGCTCTTCAGTCATTGGCTGCATTAACTAACGCGTTTTGGAACTGATTCGAAGCCAGGCACTGTGCTGGGCGCTAGTATCCTCTCTCCGGCGATGTAACGATGAGCAGGACACAGTCGTTATCAAGAACTGACTCTTAAGGAGGAAGAAGCAGAGAGCACATGACTGCAGTATAATAATGCAATAATGTATAGTTCGATGGCCACAACAGACACTCATCCATTCAGCGACGATTCAGTGAGGGCCCGTTCGGTGCATGGCACTGTTTTAGGTGGTCGGGGCACATCAGTGGCAAAATGAAGGAAGGAAGGAAGGAAGGAACGTTCCGAGAGCCCTCTGCCAGCAGCGCAGAAAGGACTGGAGGCATCACGTGGGTGCGGGCGCTGAGTCAGTCGCGCACTGTGGCGGTCAGGTGGTAAGCTGGTGGCAGGGCAAGCAGTCAGCGGAGAGAAGTTCGGGTCCGAAGGCCGGCCGGTTGCATGTGCTGGCAGGAGGGAGGCAGGTGTGGCCAGAAGGACTCCATCTCTGGGCCCGCTGACCTCGCAGAGGGAGGGCCCGCTCCCTCCGGGGAAACCAGCGGGCATTCTGATGCTATTGAGACTGGAAAACCGTGAGACCCCCGTGCCTGGAGAGGGGGCCGCTGCCAGGGCAAGTGAGTGCTCAGGAGAGAGGTCCGCGGAGAGCTGGGAATCTGGGAGTCATCGGGAGGTGAGGCTAATTAATGCCATGGGTGTGGAGGGCCTGCTCAGTGACAGCGGCGAGCGTGAGAGGGAAAGGGGCCAGGACAGAGCCCGGGAAGCCAGCACGGAGATCAGGCGAAGGCGAGCGGCAAAGGAGACCGAGAGAGCCGGCCAGCGGATCCTCAGGGAAGGACGCCGAGGGAAGGAGCCCGAAGAATCGGTCTTGGGTAGCGCTTGGGAAACGCTGTGGCAACACTGTGGACCCCGGGAAAGGGAGTAAGAAACTTGAAAAATGAATGTCAACTTGCTGGGATCCAGATAGCTGTAAGATATATTACCTCCAAATTAAAGCTGGAGTGTGACATAGTAACGTTTTTCCTCTTGCCCTAGCCAGTTTGGCTCAGTGGACAGAGCACGGGCCTGCGGACTGAAAGGTCCCGGGTTCGATTCCAGCCAAGGGCACATGCCCTGTTGTGGGCTTGATCCCCAGTGTGGATGTGCAGGAGGCAGCCAATCAATGGTTCTCTCTCCTTATTGATGTTTCTCTCTCTCTCTCCCTCTTCCTTCCTTTTTATATCTTAAAAAACTTGCTCTTCTTTTTACAAACATTTGAATGCTTACACGGACCATAACAGTGTGCAGGCAGGGGTGGGGGTTTACTCCTCTTTCACAGATGTGGAAGGCAGGGGTGGGGGTTTACTCCTCTTTCACAGATGTGGAAACTGAAGCTCAGAGAAATGAAACAATCGGTCCGGTCCACACATTTAGTAAATGGAAGTCTTGAACGCACACCTCCGGTTTCAAACTCAGTATTCCTCTTCATTGACCTCTTCAAGCCAAATGGGAAACAGGGAATTGTGCGGGAGCCTTCAGAACTCTATGTAGGGTTCACAGGCTTCTATCTGGGTCTGGGGTTGACCTTTTTGGGGCATAATCTACCGGGACCTCACGCTGAACACAGCCCAAGCCAAGTTCTTTTTTTTTTCCTTCTCTGTAACCAATTTTTCCTTTGGCTTTTCAATTTGTGTTAATCACCACTTCCCAGTCATCAAAGGTCAAAGACATAGTCACTTCAGATTCCTCTGTCATCCCCGAAGGCCTACACAGAGTTCTCAAGTGAGTGAAGGGCCTGGCACAGCGTCACACGTGCACAAGTCACTCGGTGAGTGGTGACCGGTGTCGTTCCCCCCCGCAGGTTCCCAATCCCAGCCACCTGGACCGCTGTGATGCGCCGAACAACGGGCGGCACTTTCCAACGGGCACAGACTGGTGCGGCCACAAGCCAAGGGATGCAAGAGCCGCCTGAGCCGAAGAGGCAAAGAACGGACGCCCCGCGGCGCCTCCAGAGGGAGAATGGCCGTCTCCTCCTGAGCGCAGCCCGGGACGGTGACTGGACGCCCGGCCTCCGGTAAGAGATGACTTTCTGAGGTTTAAGCCACCAAATGTGTAGTAATCGTTACAGGAGCCTTAGGAAACCGGTATAGTTACATTCCCCAAACACACCTCATTCCTTTCCTTCTCCTGTATTCTTCCACGTTTCAGAACACAAAAATCTCCTATTACTGACTCATTTTAAATGTGGAATAATTCCTTCAAGGTCAGTCTCTATTTTATCCCCACAGCACATTTTTGTAATTGTGTTTTCCTGACAGCATAAATATTTTTAAGCAATTTGTCCTTTACCTGGGACTGGGTTTTAAATTCTTTAGGAATTTGTTTGTGTTAAATATTATGATCTTTGGACTCTCTACAATGCCGTATGCACTGTCTTTGACACAGGAGGTATCAGTAATTCTTTTACAACTATTTTATCACCTACAAAAGTGTCCAATTACAAAGTTATCAATATATCCTAAAGTTGCACTATTATGGTAGCCATTAGCTATATGTGACCATTTAAATTTAATCAAAATTAAATACAATTTAAAATTCAGTTCCTCAGTTGCATTAATCACATTTCAAGTGTTCAATAGCACGTGCAAATGTTCAAGTGTTCACAAGCACATATTACACATCACAGATACAGAACACTTTCATCACCACAGGAAGTTCAGCTGAGTAGAACTGTGTTATAGAGGCAATCTGCTTATAATCCAAGTAAGCATAAAGTTTCCCAGGGACCATAGTGATAATAGAAATACAGAAACTATAAATACTTTTTCCCCCCAAATGCAAAGACTTATTATTATAAAAATGTCAATTTTCCTAAGATTATTTTATCAAGTCAATCCAATCCAAATAAAAATTCCACTAATATGTCTGCTGAAACTTTAAAGCTGATTCTAATAGTCACCTAGAAGAGAAAGTGTAGAGGGAAATATTTAAAATACTGAAAAAGAAAAAGAACTACGAAGGGGAAAGAGTCACTCTTTCAGATAATAAATTATAAAGCTACAGTAATTAAAGCATAATGACAGTAATACAGAAGTAGACCTATGGACCAGTGAAATAGAATAGCAGTCTAAAAACAAAACTACATATCTATGGGTTTTTAATTTATAATAGAAGTGGCATTAAAATTAGCCAGGAAAAGCAGACAATTCAAGTGTTCTCACATTGGGGAGTTGGGGAGGGAATCTCAGCTAGTTTAAGGAGCCAAATGTAAAAAGCAAATATTTAAACTTATTAGAAGAAAATATAGAAAATTTTACAACTTTAGCATTGAGAAGACCTTCTTAGCAAGATATAAAATTACAGAAAGACAACCCATATTCCTAAATTGAAAGACTTAGTATTAATATGTCAATACTATCCAAAGCAACCTATAAATTCAATACAACTCCTGTTAGAATCCTAGTGACATATTTTTGCAAAAATAGAAAAATACATTGTAAAATTCATATAAAATCTCAAGGGACCCTCAAATTCCAAAACAATCTTGAAAAAGAACAAAATCGGAGGCCTCACCCTCCCTGCTTTTTTCCTGATTTACTACAAAGCTACAGTAATCAGGACATGTGTCCTGGCATGAAGACAGACATACAGACCAGGAGTTGGAATAGTGAGCCCAGAAATATCGCTCACTTATATGGTCAAATGATTTCAACAAGGGTGTCAGGAACACTCAATGGGGAAACGAAAGTCTTTTCAACAAATAGTGTTAAAAAGGTAAAATAAAAGTGGCACACCATAGAAAAGCTGGAAAACATATTTCCTGTGGTGATACAGGCTGAACGGGACAATCTGTTCAAAGTGTTATCCAATAGAAATAGAATGTAAGACACAATTACAAGCCACATATGTAATTTTAAAATTTCTTATATTTTTATAAGGGAAAATAAATAAAATTAAAGAATAATTTTTATTTAATCCAATATGAAAACATTATCATTTCAATATGTAATCAATATAAAAATTATCGAGATGATTTATTATTTTTTTAATACATCCTCACAATTCAGTGTATATTTTATATTTATAGCGTATCTCAACTCAAATTAGCCACATTTCACATTCTTAATAGCCACATGTAGCTACTGGCTATCATATTGGACAGCACATCATATGTATGTGGCATGCTTTAAATACATCAAATGCATGAAATATATTTATTGGTAATTTTAAACTATCTATGAGAATGTAGTCATGCATAACTTGTATAATTAAAAATATAGTTCCATATTAATTTGCTTATTAATTTTCTTAAAATTATGTCTTTTATTACTTGATATGTTTATAGTCAACATGCTTATTATTTCAACTCTTTATTTTCCTTTATTTCAATGTGATGGAAGCTTTATTATGAAACTATTTTTATTTGCAAACTGAAAGGTAATGAATGACTAGAAACACGCCTTAAAGCTTACTTGGCTTGCCGTTCACAATTATAAAATATTTTAAAATATTAGATACTTTTCCATGGAAAAACGTCAGTTTCTTCCCTACTTTCAAAGGCCTGAGTAATTAACTATTAATTCAGTGGCAGCTAACAGAAGACACGTAAGACACATAAAAAACATACTCAAGCACATACTTGAAGTAATTATCAAAATGAAGACGTTTTCCTTGGTTCGTGGCCTGTAGGAGGAAGCCCGAGGCGATGGCATGCTGATGATGTTTGATGTATTAAACTTGACATAGGTTTGCTGATTCTTCAAAAAAGAGATGAACAGATAGGAGATTGAGAATTGGAAATGTGATAGCCTGCTTCTCAAAGACTTGCTATGTAGGTCATTTACTTGAATCTGAGTCTCCATACATTAATTAGCAGGTGTTGAAAGGAGCAGTATAACTGTAAGTACAGAAATGACTCGAGAGAGAGTCCCATCTAATATACAGAAAAGGGACCACTCTGGCTTGCAGTGTCTGAGATGGAAGGGCCTGCCGGTGTCTGTCCACACCTCGGGCATAGCTGCCCAGCCTCGCTGGCAGGAACAGGGCAAAGTAAGTGACACTTAGGAACTCGCATCCTCTGAATAGTTAGTTCTTCCTGCAAGGAGGGGGAGCGGCAGAGATACATTCGCTAAGAAGTCAGAGTCCCACTGGAAATCGGCCTTAGTTCACTTGAAGAGAAAAAGATCAAAGGAAAACAAAACCCTAAAGAGAAGTCATTGGTTGTTTAGAGTGAGGATAAGTTTTACGAGAGGAGCAGACACTTCATTTGTATTTTCCTTTTCCAGCAAACAATGACACGTTTTCCGTTTCTAAAACAAAATGAAGATAGCCACACTTCTCTCTCTGATCTGCTTTTACTTTGAGCATGTTTGAATCATTTCCTATAATTAACAGAATTTTCTATGGCATCAATTT
>JAAGEH010000417.1:28842106-28864168 GCA_011751065.1 Lasiurus cinereus | reverse complement strand
CTGCTAGGCAAACACACCACTTTCTGAATTTCCCCCTCATTAAACCCTTGCTTGGGATACAGGTTATTCCTTTTGGCTGATATTTCCTATGACAAGAGAAAACAAACATTTAGAATGTTATGAATATGTTTTCTCAAAAGCCCCAGGTTGTTGAGTGTAAACTGCAGCGTAGCTATGCTACAGAATATGACTAGATTATATACCTAACGTGTGACATACTGGACATATTTTCCAAACTGTAAAGAGTTTCCATGATGGACGGGGCTGCCCAGTTTCAAATGAAACACTATTTATTTAGAAACGCAGGGCCATTTCAAACGCGGCGGGGCCGGGGCGCAGAGGAGACTAGAGCTATTGTAGGTGGGCACCTGGCACGTTTGACTCCGGGGTTTTCAGAATTTCATGATTGAAAGTTGAAAGTTTCTCCTGGTTTTAGCAGAGTTTTTCAGATCTCCCCCACTCCCATGACACCCGAAAGTATCTCTTTTCACTGCCTTATCTAATTCAGCGCTACAGCAGGAATACAAGAATCTAGAAATGAGACATGAAACTGACCTTGTGAGTGTTTAAAATTCTGCCACTGCAGTTGGTGGCTCCTGGTTCTAACATTCCCGATTAGGACGTGTCTAACCCAGTGAAATCAAGAAATATTAGTCATCACAGATATGGCTGTGTTTCGCTCTCTTCTCCACTTTGAATTAATTGTTGAGTCTACAGGAATCAATCTTTTAAGTTTTGCGTGTGTGTGGGGGGGCGGGTATTGAGCTCATTCCTGGTGGTTTTAGAATTTACCCACATTTTCCCTTTTTGTGGAAATATTTACACTGGGGATTTCCACTAAGGGAATTAAAATTAATTGAGCTCTTTTTTTTTTTATTATAACAGCTGAGGCCATATTTCTATTAGTGTCTTTTTCCCCCCTTGCCCTACACACAAGACTGAATCTAAGTGGTCCTCATGAAATATTACATATGTGAAATAAGGTAATATATTTGAAAATGTTTGGCACAATATACGGTACATGCTAATCACCCAATACAAATGGAATATGTGGTTGCTCTAAATGAAATGTGCTCTGAGCTGGCATGGGGATTTTAAAAAATCTAATTAACCTTGGGTTATAAGAAGTATAACGAAGCTCTGGCGGGGTGACGCAGTTGGCTGGAGCATCATCCCACACACCAAAAGGTTGTGGGTTCGATTCCCCATCACGGCACATGCTTAGGTTGTGGGTTTGATCCCCACTTGGGGCATGTAGGGGAGGCAACCGATCGGTTTCTCTCTCACACCAGTGTTTCCCTTTCTCCTTCTCTCGCCCTTCCTCTCTCTCAAATCAATGAAAACACATCCTCGGGTGAAGATTAAAGTATAAGGGATCCCCGAGTGATAAGTGAGATTACATCTCCAGTAACAAAGTCTTTAACTTCAAATATCAGCTACACATTTCTCGTTCCTATAAATGCAACCATGGAAGATGAACCACATCTGCTTGAAAATGCTTAACTTAAACGAAGAAGAGAGAGTGTGGAACCTAGAGACACTGAAAATGGACATGCACACAAACCGAGACATCCTCCAAATCCCACCCAAGAAGCGATGAATAAGCCTGAAAAATTATTCATGTTTTTTCTGTTTTTTCTCTTCATGGTGTAGCGTAAAGACTGAGAATAGGGGGGCTGCGTGCCATCACTGACTTTCAAGTTTCCATCACAGTAAAAAGAGGGAGGGGGGAGCACGCGCCATGCACCGAACAGCGATGCTTTGAGGATTAATGACATCATGTCTGTGGAGGCTGGAGCTCCTTGGAAAAAAGACACTACATAAATATAAGGTAGTATTAATATTTAGGCTTAGTCCACAACGTGAGACCCGCTTGCTCTGGCCCATGAGGTCATCCGCAGCTTCGTGCGCTGCTCCAAGAGCCACAAAGGCGGGTTGTTCGCTGCCTCGCGGGTGGAGGGAAAGCTAAGGGGACCCACGTGGCCGGACCGCCCCGGGGGCGATGTTCCAGGTCCAGGTCTCGAGAAGGTACAGACAGAGCGTGCTCGCCTCCCGAAAGGATGAGACTCGGCCAGAGCCCTTCAAGAGCATGCAGGCTTCCCAGGAATGCAGTGGGAGTTTGGGAATGTTCTGGCTGAGCATGAAACAGAGTCCGGTCACATCACATCTTGATTTAGAGGAAAGACTAACTTTGCCTTTCTCACAGGAGATCTGAAGTAAGAGGAGGAATGAGACAGCCCCTCCTTGGCATGGTTAGTTTCTGTCTTTAACGGGTTTGGAGGTGACCGGGCATCTTTGTCCTGGGAAACTGTGGTCTCCAGGAGTTTGTCTCTTTGATGGCAACAGCCATCGGTGCTTCCATCTGGGAAATGCTTATCAAGGGCGATCTCGCAGAGGTTTTCGTTCTGAGGTTTCAAAGAACAATTCATTCAATGCAGACACGGCCTTGCAACATCTTGCGGTATACCCAAAGGACAATCATGCTTTTATGACAAAATACTTGCATTCCTGAGTTTTAAAAGATGTAATTAATTTTGAACCCAGGGTCTCAAGCATGGGAAACCCACCATATTTAAAACATAAGGCTCGTAAACGTATAATCATTAGCACTTAATAGTGATTCTGAAGCTGTCTAAATACCAAAATATTTGAACAACAGAGAGAGAAAAATGTGAGGAATCCTTTATCTGGATGTTTGTTTCTCCATTCATCTAAGTTGGCTTCTTTCAGAGCTGATGTGGCTGCTTGCTCACGGATGACAATGTATTTCAGACCGATCCCTGTGCTTTTTTTAAGGGAAAGGGAACAGAAATGTTCTAGCCTTTTCCACGTGGAGCCAAGTCTACACTAACTAGAAAGTCTTTGCTAAATAAAATATTGACCTTCGTTCTTCCTCTTCCCGTCCCTTGATGAGCAGCTTGTCCTAATGCCAGAGCTCGGTGTGGCACAGAAGATGGGCACCCACCCGGCGGGCTCAGAGCTGAGCAGGGGACAGGGCGTCCGCGTGGAGGACAGGCTGGCAT
This sequence comes from Lasiurus cinereus, assembly GCA_011751065.1. NCBI lineage: Eukaryota > Metazoa > Chordata > Mammalia > Chiroptera > Vespertilionidae > Lasiurus > Lasiurus cinereus. The sequence goes on along the minus strand of JAAGEH010000417.1, from coordinate 28,861,145 downwards.
GGAGGAGGAAAGCTGAAGGCCATGAGGAGGCCCATCAGCAGGTGTGAGAGGAGAGGGGTCCAGGGCAGGAGGGTCAGAACCCTGGAGGACTAACGTGTATTGATAGAATTGCAAGTTTAGTTGTAACTAAGAGTGACTGTTGATAGGAAAATACTGAGAATTGGGCCTTAGACAGCGGAGTGGCGTGGATGAACACCCGGTTAAAGTGGGTCAAAGAGAACAGAACGCAGGAAAGTGGACACAGCAAGCGCAGGCAATTCTCCTGCAAGACAGATGTGATGGGGCGCCAGTGAAAGAAGAAAGGCCTTCTGGGCGAGAGAAGTCTGTTCGTTAAGATCCAGGCGGAAATGAACTTGGCTTGTCCTCGTGACAGTGAAAGAACTGGCGTAATGAGGAAGGGGACCGTGTTGGGGAACAGTGGGGAATAAGACAGGTAGCAGGGAGCCAGATCATGAGCGGCCTGAAAGTCAGTCAGAGGTGTTCAGACTTGATGGAGTAGGAAGTCGGAGCATGAGGTGCTTTAATGAGGGCAGTGCCATGACGAAAGTTACATTAAAGACGATTAGACTGGCAGCGGTATGCGGGAGAGAGCTGGAGGCTGTGGCAGCAATTCAATGTGAGCGGAGGAAGCCTGGCCTGCAGTTCTGGCAGCAAGAGCAGACGGAGAGGGAAGGCCTGGTGGGATTTGGTACCTGGCTACATAAGGGGAGTGCCATCCGGATTCTGAACTTCAGACATTGAAAGGATCGAGGTGATGCTGAGAGGCAGGGAAACCGGGTGGAGAAACTTGTTCCGGGTATAAAGCAAAAGATGAGCCTGCTGGACTTGGCCTAGCAGTGAGTCTTCAGAGTGGAAATGCCCACAGAAGGTGAAGGATGGAGAAATGCAGCTCTGAGGCACGGTCAAGGCTGAGGACCTGACAACTGGGAGTTGACACCATACGTGTGACGCTTGAAGGCCTGAGAATGGAGAGCTCTTTCAAGGAAAGCCCTCTCTCAGGGAGTTGCCGGAGGACTGCATGGGAATGAGAGAGAAACAGAGCAGGAAGCGAGAGATCCGCCACCAGGAGAGGACAGATCCCGGAAATCGGTGAGGGAGATTGCGGGAGGAGAGGCAGGCAGCAGGCGGAGAGAGCAGCATGCAGACCGGGTCAAAAGGAAAAGCTCCAGGATAGATTTCTCCATGAGGATGAAATGATTGCTTCTGAGTCTCTCAGAGAAGCCTTAGACCACACGTCCAGTAGAACTTCCTGTGACGACAGACATGTTCTACATCTGCACTGTCCCACACCGCATTCACTAGTCAGAGCGCTTGAAAAGTGGCTGGAGTGACCGAGGGACTAAACTTGTAATTCCATCTAATTAAAATTAATTTAAAATTTAACAACCACATGTGGTTAGTGAATACTATTTTGGACAGTTCAAGTCTAGGTAATCAGGAGATTATTTGAAGTTGAATTAGGAGTAAGTATAGAGAAAACTAAGAAAATGAAAACAATTATTAACCACAGGAAAAACAAAAACTTATGTAAGAAAGGAAAATCAGTTATGGCTTACTACGTAACCCAGCTCTATACAGAATTATACAGTTTTAAAAATATAAGCACAAGTTATTGACATAACCCAAATGAAAAACTGGGAGGCTAGTAGGTGGCTTATTTTATCCTCATCTGCCAAATAAGTACAGGTATTTTCTCAATATCAGTAACTTTACTTCTCTAATATATTCTTTTTTACAAAAATATTTTTTATTGATTTGAGAGGGAGAGAGAGAGAAACATCAATGCGAGAGAAAAACAGCGGTGTCTCCTGCACACACCCTGGCTGGAGGTCACACCTACAACCTGGGTATGTGCCCTTTGGTGCACAAGATGGCACTCAACTAAGTGAGCCACACCCGCCGGGAATTGCTAATATACTCTGACTGGCTCCATAGCGCTTCATGTTATTGGTGTACCCAAATTTACCCAACCAATCCTTCACTGAGTGACATTTAGGTGGTTTCCAATTTGGGACAATTAGACATAGGGCTTTAATAATTAACATTGTGGGTCATTGTTTTTTGAAATGCAACTGTAATGAGGCAAAATTTACATACTATTGCCTCTATTTGAAGTGTACATTTCTATGATCTTTCATAAATATATACAGGGTGCCCTCCAAAATGCATACATATTTTCAGTAAGTATAAAGGCAGTGTTTACTAAAACAAAAAACATTTCATTTTCAAAATGTAAGAGCTTTCAGCTATTAACATGTGTATACATTTTGGGGGACCCCCTGTATATACTTGGAATCACCACAATCCAGATAGACATTTCACCACCCCAAAGTTTCCTTATGTCTCTTTGCAGTAAATCCCCATCTAATCCCCACCCCATCCAAATACCAGTTTGTTTCCTGTCATTTTAGCTTAGTTTTGCTTCTAGATTTTCATGTAAATGAAATCATACAGATGCGTTCTTGTCTTTTTTCTGACTTTTGAAGATTCATTCAGTTTGGCATGTATTGGTTGTTCCTTTTAAATGCTAACTAGAGGCCTGATGCACACAGTTCGTGCAAGAATAGGACCTGGACTTCCCTTGCAGCCCTGGCTTCATCTGGAAGGTCATCCAGAAGGACGTCCGGTCTAATTAGCATATTATACTTTTATTATTATAGATAATTATTCATTGCACAAAGATACCACAATATGCTTGTTTCTAGTTTGAAACTATTATGAATAAAACTGCTGTGAAAATTTGTCTATATATCCTTTTGTGATTACATGTTTTCATATCTGTACCATATGATAAGTGTATGTTAAACTTGCTAGGAAATTCATAAAATGTTCTCCAAAATTGGTTGTACCATTTTACATACCAACAAGCAATGTTTAAAAATTTCAAAAGCTTTATATCCTTGACAACATCCTTGGTATTGTTATATTAATTTTTTGGCATTCTGTAAATGTGTAGCTCACTTTGGTTTTAATGCAGTAGGATAAGGGTTTCAGTGCTGTCGGGAGGCTCCGTCTCCCTCCCGCCAGAGGAAACCAGCCAGGCACATAGCCGCCAGTTCTCTCCACGCATGTGTCTCCGTACCTCAGCTTTTTGCAGCTCCTCTGAGTCTCTGTGAGCCCCTCTCTTTCCTTCTAGTAGTAGAATTTCCACTCAGCCAGCCTTCCTGTGGTTCTGGATGGTGTTCGTTCTGTCTTTTAGCTGTAGTTTTGAAATTGTCATGTGAGGCAGCAGTTTAGGTGTTCACCTGTGCCACTATCTTGGTTTCCTCACTTGGGTTTTAATTCACATGTCCCTATGACCAAGGACATTAACCATCTTAAATTTCATTTTCCAACTGTTCACTGGTCATATAGATATACAACAGGTTTTTATATATTGATCCTATATCCCAGAACTTACTAAGTTTATGTATTAATCCTGGTAGCATCTTTCTTATAGATTCTTACATTTTTTCTATAACACAATCATTTCAATTCCAAAGAAATTCAGTTTTACGTCTTTCTTTCCAATGTGTGTGCCTTATGTTTCTTATTCTTACCTTAATTCACGGCCCACGACCTCTAGAATAATGTTGAACCCAAGTGGTAAGAATTGATATCCTGTTTATAAGTGTTTAGTCTTTTACTGTTAAGTATGATGTTTCCTTCAGGTTCTTTGTAAATGTCTTTTATAATGTTGAGAAAATTTTCCTTCTATTCCTTGTTTTCTAGAAGTCTCTTTTTTTAAGATTACAAATGGATGTTGAATTTTGTCAAATGCTTTTCTGCATCTTTGGAGGTAATCATGTGCTTTTCTTCCTTTGTTCTGGCAATATGGTGAGTTGCACCAATGGATTTTTAAATCTTAAGCCAACCTTGTATGCCGCAATAACCCCCATCTAGTCATGTATTATCCTTTCCATATATTGCTGGACTGATTTGTTAATATTTTATTAAGGACATTTGAATTTAAAGTTATCGGGGATATTGGCTGGTCCATCGTTTTCTTATAATTTTTTTGTATGGTTTTAGTATCAGGATAATAGTAGCCTCATAAAATGAGCTGCGAAGTTTTCTCTTCTACATTCTTAAAGAGTTTGTTTAATATTATTAGCCTTACTTCTTCCTTGTTTGATAAATTTCACCAGGGAAACCATCTTTCCTGGAGCTTCCTTTATGTGAAAGATTTGTTATAATTTCAATTCCTTTACCCAATATAGGATTATTAAATTTATTTCTACAAATGTCAGTTTGCTAATTTTTGTCTTCCAAGGAAAGTATCTATTTCAACTAAGTTTTCAAACTTATCAGAATACAGTTTTCACAATAGTCCTTTATTTTGTTCTTAATGTCTGTGGAATCTGTGGCAATATCGTACTTCCCATGCCTGATATTGGCAATTGTGTCTTCTCTCTCAATTTCTCAACCAGTCTAGCTAAAGGTTGACCAATTTTATTGATATTCTTAATATTCTCCTTTTGGTTTCAGATTTACTGAAACTTGTTTTATGATCCAGAATATGGTCTAACTTGGTGAGTGTTCTACAAACACTTGAAAAGAATATGTATTCGGTAGTTTTTGTATTGTTTTATTAGGGTAATAATGTCAAAAATTATTGATAGCTCAATTTGGATATTTTCTATTGCTCTACAAGTTCAGTGATCTATTTTTATAGCTTCTAATCTGCTGCTAATCCCATCTAATAACACTTTAAAATTTCAGATATAGTATGTTAAGCTCTATAGTCTATTTGCCTTCATCCCCTCCCCAATTTTTAACACTTTCCATTTATCTCATTATTATATTCATTCATGTTTTTATTTAAATCCTTAAGCACAGCCTTATCCCATTTGTTTTACTTAAGTATAACTTACAGTAAAAAATAATCCTAATTTTTAGTATACAGTTCTGACAAATGTATACAACATGCAAATATATATGCATACATATATATATACACACATACATATATATGTTTCATCAACCCCAAAAACTTCACTATGCCTCTTTGTAGTCAAACCTCATACTCAACCCTGAAACTTACTGACCTATTTTCTTCCCCTATAGTTTTGCTTTGCAAGAATGTCGTATAAAAGATAAATTTACAGCACATCAGTCTCAGGAGTTTCATAGACCTGTTTCCCAGAAAAAACTGGTGAAAACTATTTTTAAAAATGTAAAGTCTCTGAAATGGTCCCAAGGAAATACAGCAAATGAGAAAAACTCTATGCAAAAAAAAAAATTACAAAAATTTGGCAAGAACAACAAAAATCTGTAGTATTTGAACCAAAATCACTCCCTCCATTCTCCTGCTTCTGTGAGATTCCACTCCACTCAACTCCAGACTGGTGTAGCCAAGAACTCCAGCTCCCTCTCCCCAACTCACATTAAGAAACTATATTTATGAGAGGGACAGACGTCAGCATTTCTCTTCCTGGCCCTAGCTATCTGTTGCCAAGGATAAATTCTGTCAGTATGGCCAGGAATTATGGGTTTCCATCTTCCACCCGGCCCCCAAGGTGAGACTAATGCTCTGCTTTGGGTGAAGTACTTCTGAGAGGGCGAAGGCACCGATCACTCTTTCCCTGGTTTGTAAGACAGTGGTTCCATGCGGGGAGAATCAGACAGAAAAGACCTGAAGCTAATGTTCCTCTTTAGCTGATACTCAGGTCCTAAATCAGAAATTTACTCTGAGAGATGCCTGCCATTGTCCCCACCCCCAGCTCTGAGGCTACAGCTTCGAGATTTTACCAGAGGCTAGAAGTGGGACATCAAAGAGATCACTCCTATACTTTCCCCAAGGAAAGTGACTTATTTGCCACAGAGCATGAAAGAAATTCAAGGCAAAGGGCACTCTCAAATACAAAGAAGGTTGTATCGAAAAATTTGAGAGGTTACTGGTAGACTCATTGGAGATACATATAGGCTAAACTATAGCTTGGCTAGTTTGCAAGAGATAATCAGGAATAGAAGCAGCTGGGAGGAGCACGCATGAGGACAGAACAAATCTCAAACACTAACCTAAGGAACCATCCCTTCAAGGAGTACAAATTTGATTGGACTAGTCTCTAGAGAAATTCATGCCTGGAACACTGTTGAAAACAATTGCCAGCAATTAGTTTAATTTAAAAGCTGGGTGTGGTCATGGAAAGAGACAGTCAAAGAAAGCCCTGATAGAATCATCATCATCCCAGGATGGCTGTGGGCATATCCCAGGCTGCACTACCTGAGTAGCAGCGTCAGAGGCTTCATACTGCAGGGGAAAAGAAGATTTCACTAAAATAATCAGCCACGCACTGAACAAACAAAGGAATATTAACAATAACAAGCCAGAGGTGAGAAAAGAACCATAATCATAATTGTTATAATATATGATCTAAAATGTCAAGTTTCCAACAAAATATTGTAAGACATGCAAAGAAATAGGAAGGTATGACCCATACTCTATAAAAATAAGCAGATAACACATAATGCCTTTGAGAGCAACCAGATATCAACGTTAACACACAAATGCTTCAAAGTAGACATCATTTACATGACCAAAGATTTAAGGAAAATCATCTTTAAAGAAACAAAGGAAGGTCTAACAATGTCACACCCAAGAGAGAATACCAATAAAGAGATGCAAATTATAAAAAGTACCAAGTGAAAATTCTGGAACTAAAGGCAATAACTGAAATGAAAATTTTACTAGAGAGCTTCAGCAGTAGATTTGAATTGACAGAAGAAAGATTAGTAAATTTGAAGACAGATTAATAGAGATTATGCAATCCAAAAACCAGAGAGAAAGAGAATAAAGAAAAATGACAAGACCCTCAAAGAAATAGGGAACACACCAACACACACATAATGGAAGAACCAGTAGGAGAGAAAGGTAAGAGTAACATAAACACAAAGAGATCCACAAATAGCCAAAACTGGTTTGGCTCAGTGGATAGAGCGTTGGCCTATGGATTGTAGGGTCTCAGGTTTGATTCCGGTCAAGGGCATGTACCTTGGATGCGGGCATATCCCCACTGGGGGGAGTGCAGGAGGCAGCTGATCGATGTTTCTCTCTCATTGATGGTACTGGCTCTCTATCCCTCTCCCTTCCTCTCTGTAAGAAATCAATAATATATATATATATATATATATATATTTTTTTTTTAAAGAGATCCACAAACAGACACACCATAGTAAAAATGCTAAAAGCCAAAGATAAGATAAAAATCTTAAAAGCAACAAGAGAAAACAAGGGAACCCTATAAGACTAATAGCTGACTTCACTTACAAGGGAACCCTATAGACTAATAGCTGACTTCTCAGCAGAAACAGTGGAGACCAATTAGGCAATAGGATAACACATTCAAAGTGTTCGAGGAAAAACTGTCAAATAAGAATCCTGTATCAAGCAAATCTATCTTCAATTTTTATTGTTGTTAATCCTCAACCAAGGATTTTTTTTTCATTGATTTTTAGAGAGAGTAGAAGGGAAGTGGAGAGACAGAGAGAGAAACAACAATGTGAGAGACATATCAATTGGTTGCCTCCCGAATGCACTCTGACCAGTAATGGAGCCTGAAATCCAGACAAGTGTCTTTGATCAAAATTGAACCTGGGACCCTTCAGTCTGAAGACTGACACTCTATCCTCTGAGCCAAACTGGCCAGGGAGAGCAAAGCTATCTTTAAAACACAAAGATAAAATAAAAACATTTCCAGATTAACAAAACCTGAAAGAATTTAATTGAATGTATGCCTTATAAGAAATACTAAAGAGGTATTTATAGTACATGCATTTGACTAAGGACCTATATGTAGAATATGTATATATATATATACTAGAGACCTGGTGCACGGATTCATGCACATTGAAAGGAAATTAATTAGAAGAAATATTTTAGAGGCTGGGGAGGGACCACAGGAGGTTGGTTGGTTCCAGGACATGTCTGGCCTATCTCACCCAGTTCCGATCGGCCAGACCCCAGCAGCAAGCTAACCTACCGGTCAGAGCGTCTGCCCCCTGGTGGTCAGTTCGCATCATAACGACCAGTCGAATAGTCGAACAGTCAGACACTTAGCATGTTAGGCTTTTATATATATAGATATGTATAAGCAGACCTCCTAAAAATCAATACGAATGCAAGACAACCCAATAGAACTCAATAGAAAAAATGACAAACCCTGAAAAGACATTTCACCAAAAAAAGATACCCAACATGGCCAATTAACATATGAAAGAGTGCTCAATTCATTAGTCAGCAGGGAAATGCACATTAAAACCACAATGACATACTACTACACACCCACCAGAATGGTTAAAATGAAAAAGATGGAAAATGCCAATGGTTGGTGAGGATGTGGAGCAACCACAACTTTCATATATTGCTGATGGAAGTGTGAACTGGCACAGCCACTTTGGAAACTGTTTTGTAGTACCTATTAAAGGCTAAATGTACACATATCCTTTGACCCAGTAATTCTACTCCTAGCAATTATATTCCTACCAGAAATGTGTACATATTTCACTAAAAAAGATGTGCAGAATGTTCAGAGAAGTACCATTCCTAACTAGAGGCCCAGTGCATGGATTTGTGTACCAGTGGGGTCCCTCGGCCTGACCCATGGACATCCTCCAAGGGGTCCCGGATTGTGAGAGGGCGCAGGCCAGGCTGAGGAACCCCACCAGTGTACAATCAGGGTTGGGGAAAGACCGTGGGAGGGCTCCAGGGCGTGTCTGGCTAGTGTCACCCAGATAGGCTGGACCCTAGTAGCAAGCTAACCTACCAGCGAAGTGGCTGTCCTCTGGTGGTCAGTGCACGTCATAGCTACCGATCGAACGGTCACTTAGGCTTTTATGTGGAGAGTAAAAAATGGGAAATTACACAAATGCCCATCAACTAGATGGAAAGTGAGAATGCCCTATAACAATATGCAGAACTGTGGACAAATATCACAACATAATGATGAGTGGTTCATACTCTATGATTCTACATCTGTAAACAAAAACAAGAGAAACTAATCTATGCTAATAGAAGTCAGGATAGCCCTAGCTGGTTGGTTCAGTGGATAGAGCATAGGCTCATGGACTGAAGGGTCCTGGGCTCAATTCTGGCCAAGAGCACATACCTCAGTTGCAGGTTTGATCCCTGGCCCTGGTTGGGGCATGTTGGGGAGGCAATCGATCAACGTGTCTCTCTCACATTGATGTTTCTCTCCCTCTCCCTTTTCACTCTCCAAAAATCAATGGAAAAATATCCTCAAGTGAGGATGAACAACAACAACAACAAAAAGAAGTCAGAATAGAGATATTTTTGTTGAGTGGAACAGTGACTACAAAATAAGACTGGGTTTTCTGGGGGGCTACTTATACTTTGTTTCTTAATCTAGATGCTGATTTAACATGTTTACTCCATAGGGCTGTGGCAAGGGTGAGGCAAACAGGATACCTAGGGAGCAAATTTAAGGAGACACTCTCACCTTGTTTGTCTCACCTTTACATCAGCCCTGATGTTCTTTTTGTTAATATTTATTGAGCTATATCATTATGATGTATTTTCTGTATATATATTACACTTGGATTAAAAAATGTTAAGGTGTGGCTGGTGTGGCTCAGTGGTTGAGCATCGACCCATGAACCAGAAGGTCATGGTTTGATTCCTGGTCAGGGCACATGCCCAGGTTGTGGGCTAGATTCCCAGGAGGGGGCGTGCAGGAGGCAGTGGATCGATGATTCTCTCTGGAACACTTCTGGGTTTTTAACTAGCTTTGTTTTCAGTTTGCAAATTCTAAGGCCCTCAAATAAAACTCGATCATTTATTTCTAGCAATGCCGTGGACTCTTTTTGAATAGGTTTATTACTTATAAATGAAAGGTAGAAAAATCCAACATTTTCTAAATTCATGGGTATCTTTTATAAAAGAAGTATATTGGAAAGTCTTTTTCTCCTCCCAGTTATGGACAATTTTATATTTCCTTCTTGAAGACAGTACTTTTTTTTTTTAAATAAACATTCCTTAAGGTTAGGGTCTAATGCAGTGGTTTCTCAACCTTTCTAATGCCGCGACCCTTTAATACAGTTCCTCATGTGGTGGTGACCCCCCACCATAAAATTACTTTTGTTGCTACTTCATCACTGTAATTTTGCAGCTGTTATGAATCGTATCTGTGTTTCCAATGGTCTTAGGCGACCCCTGTGAAAGTGTTGTTTGACCCCCAAAGGGGTCGCGACCCACAGGTTGAGAACCACTGGTCTAATGGCATGTGCCAGGTACAAAACCTGTAACAAAGCTCCCCAGCTTTTGTACCTAGCACACTGCAGGAGACCCCGTTCCTGAGATAGACCTGCAGAGTAACTGTCAGCTGTGTGTAACGGAAGCACGGGGGCTCCCGGAAGCTTTGCCTTACTTGAGTGCTGCCTTCCTCTTCCTCCTCCTCGCAGTCTGGAGTCTGGTGGGCAATCTCGGAAACGCTGTTCTCTTGATAGAGGTTGTCCTCCAAGTCACACACTCTGGTGGCTTCCGTGATGACCTTTAGCTTCATGTTGTGAAAGCCGGTTGAGACTACTCCCACTTGCAGGTTTATGGGCTCCCCCTCAAACAGCAGGACGTGCGAGTCCACCTCATGTTTAAAACCAGGGGGCTGGTAATAATCTGGGGTCACTGTAAAATAAAGAGTGGAAAACACAGAGTTTCATGGGTAGAACAGACCTAGTTTTCTGATGCAAAATCCTTCTCTTCGCTATAATGTTACTTCACACTTCAGAGGGGACTGACTGGCGGTCCCCACCTACCTGCGTTGTAGTAGTGGAGTTTCATAGTCAGGACGACATTATTAGGAAGCGGCCCAAGGTTCTGCATCAGCATATACAATTTACGGAGGAGCAGGATGCTGGCTTTCTTAATGTGCCCCCTCTTCGTCCCGCTCTCGATGCTCGTGTTACTGCTATAACCACATAAAAAAATAGCATATTTTCAGTCATCTACCATGTCAAAACTATCTTTAAAAAGACCAACACTTTCTACTATAAGATCAAATAAAAATAAACATCAGGACACTCTTGAGACTTCTCTTAGAATGTAAACTAGAGGAGAGGTTGTATTTTTTACAATGTATATGCGAAGGATTTCTTTATGGCAAGTTCCCTTAAGGCATTTTAAATCTGACCTGGTTTTTTTAAATTTGATTTAAAAAGGACTCCATGCTGTAATAGTGAGAACAATGGATTTGGAACAGGAGACCTGACATCTAATGTTGGCTCTGCTGCTATTAGCTGAATGACCTGTCAAATCACATGGACATGCTAGGTCAGTTAGCTCATTTATGAGACAAGCTTACCCCATTTCTACACCTTTTGTAGTATAAAACCGGTCATCAGCTCTGGGCCTTTCTTTCATCTGGTTATCTCTCAGAGGTATTCCCTCCTCACTCTTACGTGGACTATGATAATGACTATTCTTCCTGCTTTTTTCTTGTCCATACTGAAAAATATTTCCCACACCACCGCTGGAATGATATTGCTAATAGAAAAATCTGTTCATGTCACTCGCTTGCTTAAAATTCTTCTATTACATCCATCACTTTTCCATCAAATTCGAGAATGGTGTACAATGCCATTCGTGACCAGCCATGCCCTCCCCCACCTTCATTTACAATCACTATCCAGTTACTTTTCTTTCTTTTTTAAAAAATATATTTTATGGAATTTTTTACAGAGGAAGGGAGAGGGATAGAGAGTTAGAAACATCGACGAAAGAGAAACATCGATCAGCTGCCTCCTGCACAGCCCCTACTGGGGATGTGCCCACAACCAAGATATATGCCCTTGACCGGAATCGAACCTGGGACCTTTCAGTCCGCAGGCCGACGCTCTATCCACTGAGCTACACTGGCTTCAGCACCATCCAGTTACTTTTCATCCACGTGCCTTTACACTTTGCTTTCCCGTGCGTTTCCCACTCCTCTTCCTGGCTCTCCCGAGTTCATTCTTTAATACCTGCCATGTGTCACCTCGTCAAGGAAGTCTTCCCTGATAACCCCGCACCTCACCCTTAGAGCTGTCTGTATGTCCCCTCTAGACTGAGTATCTCCGCCTTTCCTCTCCACAGTACCGAGTTTGGCGCCCAGCTACAGTGAGCACACAATAAGTATTTGTTGAATTAAAGAATGAATTAACAAGTTGGACAAATTATTTTCTAATTCTCACATTTTATTTTTCCCAAGAATCTTCACCCCCAATTCATTGCACATTTGAATAGTTTCCAGGAAGAAGTAGGACTATAATATATTTGCACACGGCCTCTCACATAGTAAGCACTCAATACTGAAAAATAATCCTCAGTAATTGAACTATTGGAGGCAATGTGAATTCCTAAAACAAACAGTGTTAAGTAAATACATTTGTTCCTGTTTCGGTTCCGAATAACCTTCAGTTTTGTCTACCAGGATTTAACCAATTTGAAATTGGTAACCAGAGATAGCCATTTAGCTCATGGGATTCTTCAGTATACGTCATATTCACATAAAATCATATTTAAGACTTCCCTGCACTCTTTTAAAAGGGAAATTATCCTTACCGTGGAAGAGGTGATAGGTAATTTTATATGGTGATTATTTAAACAAATGTCTGCCTTTGGTTTCTAGAAAATCAGTAATATGTACTACCGTCTCTCCTCCTTAGTAGCTAAAAGATTTGGCCATTTGTTTTACCATTCACCTCTTGACATACTTATCTTTGTAACAAAAGAAATTTCTCGCCCTAGGTGGTTTGGCTCGGTGGATAGAGCATTGGCCTGCAGACTGAAGGGTTCTGGGTTCATTTTCTGGTCAAGGGCAGGCTCCTCCCCAGCCCAGTACATGGTCCAGAGGCAACTAATCGATATGTTTCTCTCATATTGATATTTCTCTCTGCCTCTCCCTCTCTCTCCCACTCTCTCTAAAAAGCAATGGGAAAAATATCCTCCAGTGAGGATTGAGAGAGAGAGAGAGAGAGAGAGAGAGAGAGGCTCTCTGGTTGTCAGTAGTTCTTACATTTGAATTTTAGATGAAAAAGGCCACTGTCTTATGTAAGAGAGTATGTATGAAAAGTGCTGAACAATCTGTGAAGTGCTATCCAAATGTTAGCTAATGCTGGTTAATATTTTCATTCTCATTCCTAGAACTTACTTCCCCTTCACATCCTAGTGCCATCTGTAAGTCTTACAGATGAAAAAATAATTAAGGAAGTGAATCTTGGAGAGAAATCCTCAAACTTGCAATAAATTATGAAACAGCAAGAATAGTACGGAAACTGAGAATTAGGCCACGTTTCTCTTTAGTCATTCCGTTCAGGAAACGCATCCCCTTGGCACGGAGTCCTCTGTCACCCGTGCTTTTCTCCATCCTCCCCCACCCCCTCCATTTCCATTCCATCGCATCAGCAAAACTTGGCTCTTTCTGAACCCAAAAGCTCCTGGTAAGGAAATAAAGAAAATAAAATGGCCAAAACCGGTGTGGCTCAGTGGATAGAGCGTCGGCCCGCGGACTGAAGGGTCCCAGTTTCGATTCTGGTCAAGGGCATGAACCTCGGTTGCAGGCACATCCCCAGTTGGGGCGTGCAGGAGGCAGCTAATAGATGTTTCTCTCATTGATGTTTCTAACTCTCTGTCCCTCCCTCTCTTCCTCTCTGTGAAAAATCAATAAAATATATTTTTAAAAAAAGAAAGAAAATAAATGTGGCCCTTTAATAAAACATCTCCATCGGCACTAAAGCCCTTCAGAAGCAAATGTCCTTGTCTTTGCTATTTAACCTGTTAGTACATATAAACCTTGAAATCTGAGACTTGCTGGAAAATGCAGTGCTTCCCAGTCTTTTCCATAGTAAGACACCCACAGAACATTATTTTTGTAAGCAGTGACAGAGATTGTGTCTATAAGCACACCGTCCAGCGGTTTCATCTACCCCAGATTCAGAGGGCAGAGAGGACCAATACTGGGCACAGCAATGGAGACCCTTTGGTTTAGTGGACAGAGCCTTTGAAGCTTGTCAGTCAACACCACGTAGACAGCCTCATTCACGTAAGTTCCGCTGTGCTGTCTGCCAACCACCACTGCCTTCAGGGACCACTATCAGCCGCCACCACCACCACCACTGGGTACCATTTACTGAGTGTTTATTAGGTGCCAGCCCTGAGCACAGCTTGATATATGCATTATAACTCCTCATCACAACAACCATATGACGTAGATACTTATTATCAACTCCACTGCGCATACTACTATTGAGGAGGTTGAGTAATTTGTCCAGTTATATAACCAGTAACAGTCAGAGCTGGGGTCGAAGCTAGATCCTCTGCCTTAGGAATTGGAACTCTTAACCACGCAGCGTAACTGCTTTAGACTCTACTGCCACCTCCTCTGAGAAAAAGAGGAAAGAAGAGGGAAAGCCCCTATTCCCACCGGAATCGAAACTATTATCCAGCTCCTCTTTAGAGGTGCTGGTGTTCTTTGGAGGGTTATCGGGAGAGTTAGAAAGGATGGATGAGGCCCATCTGTGGCCTCAGGAGGCTTGTTTACCCCAGTCATACCTATTTCACGTGTTCATTAAACAATGAGATTCTACCTGTCAAAATCCATAGTGATTCCTTCATTTGTGTATTTGAATTTGAACTGGTATAGCTCAGTCACTTTCTAGAAACAGCAAAGAGAATAGAAAAATAAATTACTTTTAAAAAGAAGTCCTTTGGTAGTTACAAAATAGTTGAGAGGATGTGAAGTACAATATAGGAAATATAGTCAATAATCCTTCTTGTGGTGGCCATCTTGTGTCCACATGGGGGCAGGATCTTTTGACCACATGGGGAAAGTCATCTTGTGTGTTGGAGTGATGGTCAATCTGCATATTACTCTTTTATTAGGTAGGATAGAGGCCTGCTGCACGGGAAGGGCAGTTTGGGAGGGACCAGGCCTGCAAGGGAGGGCAGTTAGGGGTGATCAGGCCTGCAGGGGAGAGCAGTTAGGGGTGACCAGGCCCACAGAGGTGACCAGGCCCACAGGCCAGCAGGGGAGCAGTTAGGCATCAATCAGGCTGGCAGGGGAGTGGTGAGGAGGTGATCAGGCTGGCAGGCAGAAGTGGCTAGGGGCAGTCAGGAAGGCAGGCAGGTGAGCAGTTGGGAACCAGCAGCCCTGGATTGTGAGAGGGATGTCCAACTGCCCATTTAGGCCCGATCGGACATCCCTCAAGAGTTCCCAGATTGGAGAGGAAACAGGCTGGGCTGAAGGACACCCTCCCTCTCCCGTGCATGAATTTCATGCACTGGGCCTCTAGTACCTATTTAATAACTATGTACAGTACCAGGAGGGGACTGCAAATATCAGGGGACACTTTGTAAAGTATATGATTATCTAACCACTGTGCTATCCACCTCTAACTAATACAAAATAATATCAAATATAAACTGTAATTGAAAAATAAATTTAAAAACAAATCCAGAATCTTATCTGATAATAGACAAGGAACATTTTCATTTTGTATCTACTATACTTCCTACTTACCTGTTTCACAGCATTACATTATTCAGGAATAATCTTTGCAGATACAGAGATAAGGATTTTTCTCCTGATTTTATTTTTATTTTTTTATTTTTAGAGAGAGTGGAAGGGAGGGGGAAGAGACACACAGAGAGAAACACTGATGTGAGAGAGACACATCCATTGGTTGCCTCCCACACGTGCCCTGACCAGGGCCAGGGATTGATCCTGAAACTGAGCTAAGTGGCCATGAATGGAATTAAAGCCAGGACCCTTCAATCCGCAGGCTGACACTCTATCCACTGAGCCACACCAGGTAGGTCTATGGTTACCATTTTAAAGCTGGGAAAACTAAGGCACAGAGTCAAGTACATGGCCCGGCATAAGCAAATGACAGTGGAGCCAGCGGAGAAACCATTTATTCATGTAACAGATATTTACGGACCTTTGTGGCAGGCACTGGAGTCACCATGGTGAGCATGACAGAAAAGGTCCCTGCTGGAGCTGAGTCTTGGTGACAAGAGGGGATGACGGGGTGTCCCAGGCAGCGGGAACAGCAACACAAAGGCTCTGAAGTAAGAAAGCAAGCCTCTTCCAGGACCAGAGAGGAGGCCACGTGGCTGGCAATGAGTGAGCCCGGGAGAGAGTCCAGGAGATGAAGTTGTAGAGGAGGTTTGGGGGCCTGTCAGTCACCGTAAGGGGTTCAGATTTTATTATAAGTGAACCCACGCCCAGCGAAGGGCTGTAAATATGGGAGTGACTTATATTTTTAAAGATCATCTGGCTATGTTAAGAGTGCAGAAGAAGTGGGAACCATGAGAGCTATTAAGAGGCTACTGCAGTAATTCAGAGATTAGAACGGCAACAGGAAAACTGGAAAGATTAGAAAAGGAACTGGGAGCTACGATTTCAGGTCTTGTTTTTGTTTATCCTGCACTTAAAGCGAGGTACTATTGCTATCTTCTCCCCTCGTTGTTAAGAAAGCTAGAAATAAAGAAGGGCAAATTTCCTCATGAGAGATATACTCCAATTAAAATATAATAATTGCCTAGTAGTTGAAGCAAACATTTGGTCCAGATATAGTGTGTCCACAGAGCTGGGAAAGGTATTAAAGACAGGAAAAAGATATGAGTTTAAGTCAGAACATAAAATATACCCTTCATTTATCTATTCTTGGCAATGTGGGAATGAGGATGTTAGATTGATCAGGAAAAGTCTCAATGTTCTTGTTACTTTTCTTTATTGTAAGACTAGTGCCTCAGTGCACAGATTCGTGCACAATGGGAGGAAATTAATTAGAAGGTGGCCAGTGAGCAGGACTGGGCAAGACGAGCTGAATATGCCCTGGAGCCAACCTCCCGTGGTGCCTCCCACTGGCTGCACCAGGGGTGGCATCGCAGCTCGAAGGGCATCTACGGAGTGAGGGGGGTGGTCTCTCTGGTAGATGGGATCCCTCGGCCTGGCCTGTGGGGATTGGGCCAAAACTGGCTCTCTGACATCCCCAGAGGGGTCCTGGATTGCGAGAGGGCAGTTCTCAGGTGACACCCCACAGAATCGGGCTCCCTCCCCTCTGGTTCTGGGGTGCATCACCCAAGAACCACCACTACCAAGTCACTGCAGCTCGGCAGCTCGGCACTGTCTGCCCCCTGGTGACCAGTGCCAGTCATAGCTACGGACCGGACAGTTGAATGGTCTGACAGTTACTTAGCCTTTTAGATATATAGATTTGCTATCCCATTAGTCATAAGTGATCGGGTCCCAGAAAAATTAGCTCATCTGCTTAAACTTGAAGAACATTGATTTTTAATGGAGTTACTTTTAAAAGAGGAAAAATATTTTTCTAGCAATACTGGAAAAATCCAACCAAGTTCAGCTGGCTGCTTTGTGAGTACAGTCAGACCTGTGTATCTACGTCTGCAGATTCAACAAAGCAAGGATCGAGAATATTTGGGCACTGGCTAGTGGTGAGAGCATCGGCCCGAGCACTAAAGGGTCCTGGGTTTGATTCCAATCGAGGGAACATACCTCAGTTGTAGGTTCAATCCCTGGCCTGAAAGCAACCAATCAATGTGTCTCTCTCACATCAATGTTCCTCTCTTTCTCTTTCTTTCTCTCCTTCTTCTTCTATCCCTCCCTAAATGGAAAACATACCCTCGCATGAAGATTAAAAAAAAAAAAAGTTAAAAAATATTCAGGAAAAAATGCTACGTGGCTGCTGACGTGCACTCTGCAATTAGGCCTATGAGGGTTCATCTGTGCTGAACCCTCATAGGCCTGGGCACAGACTTTTTCCTTGTCATTATTCCTAAACAATACAGTGTGACAATGATTTACCGAGCACTGCATTGTCTGAGGCCCCGCAAGCAGGCTGCAGATGACTGCCAGGACTCGGGAGGCCGTGCGTAGGTTAGATGCAAACACCACAGCACTTTATAGAGCGACTGGAGCGTCTGCAGGTGTTGGCACCCCGGGGTCCTGGAACCCGTCGCCCAGGGACAATAGGAGAGGTATGGAAACTGGTATGGAAACTGTGCCCACAGCACGGCTTCGCTTCAGACAGCACTGCGCCGCGGCCTCCCTTCGTGACGCCCAGTGTAACTGCCTGTCACGCAAACACTGCCTATTCTGCCTGCCTGCCCGTGGTCCCCAGCCAACTCCGCTGCGACGCTCTGAGCCGTCTTCCATGTTTTAAACTGTACCGAGAAGAGACCCCGGATGACCTCTCTCTAAACAGATTGTTTAGCAAAACTGAGAACATTCAACTTTTACTCCGAGGTGCAATCTGTTGTTTGAAATCATCTGAGAATGAAAACAATTGATATTTGATTCGTATCCCCACAATATTCATAGAGTAATTCTTTGGGGGCCTGTCATGCATCGAGTTGTATAAATCTTTCCTTAACCTATTTACATTCTTTTGGCCCGACCCCACCGGCCAGGCCGGGGGACCCCACTTCTTAGTAATACCCTCTGCACATCTCATAATGTGTGTCTGCAGAAAAGCTACACTACCCTCTTTACTACTTTACTTTTGTCAGTTCATCTCAAAACGTCAAGTGCACAAGCACCACAACTTTGCGCATCGCTCACACTCTTGTTGGCCACTGGACCGGGTAAGCATCTTTTACTGAGGACAGTGGTTCTCAACTGGGTACAGTGACAGACGCTTCCCGGTGTGTGCGAATTTTAATCCATGTGTAAATGGATTTTCACTTCAGGGACATATCAATGTTGGCACTGTCTGTGCAGTTTTGCTCAGCGGAGGATACGGTTCTATGGCTATGAGTCAGGAAACATGGCACGAAATCAGCTAAGTGCCAACGATGAAGCGTCTGGAAGCACTCAAAGTATTTTTCAGGCTCACGAAGGAGAGCCCAGAACTTAGCGAATAATAAGCCTTTGTTCCTAATTCACTGTCATATTATTGCGCGTAGCAAAGCTCATTGAACAGCTCTTTTCACTGTGAGATGTTTCTGCAGTGAAGCCCAATTTGCTTAGCATGTCACTCCCTCAAAACCACTGATTTCAGAGCTGAAGTTGTGTATGCACAAGAAAACATCATAATTTACCGCACG
>JAAGEH010000417.1:28829253-28842096 GCA_011751065.1 Lasiurus cinereus | reverse complement strand
GTTGGGTAGGAAAGAGTTTTCCAGCAAAGGGGAGCAGTATGTAGAAAGGTAAAAGGCACCTGGCATGTTCTAGATGTGTTACGTGGCTGGGACAGAGTGAGACATAGTGAGAGGGGTGCCTTGGAAAAGCAGATGGAGATTAGATCACACAGGCCTCGCAGATCACTTCAAGGTTTCTTAAAGAAATAGAAACTGAGAGGGAGGAAAAAGGAGACACTGATGGAGAAAAGGGGAGGAAGCTGTAATAGAAAGTTCATTGTATGTATCTTGTCTCATCAGCTAGGACCAGAGCCTTTACTTATTACGCCCTTTGTAGCTGTCTTAGGCAGCAAGAAAGATCTGATGCACTTAAAATTTAAGCTGCATTTCTAAAATATTTGAGCTATAGTACTAGTTATTTTGAGGGAATAGATTACATATAGACACCAAACATAGTTACCAAAATAACCAACAAAGAATAAAAACGAATTATTCAAGTCCATTTTTCCCTTTCATATCTGCAAACGGAATCGCCACTACTTTGAACATGCTCAGTGTGCTAAATGCCAGATTCTTGTCTCCCCTCTCCCACATCCTGTGGCTCTCTTCCAGTGACTTCAGAGGAAATTCTGTGGTCAAAAGATATGAGTATGTAGAAGAGAAAAATGAGGGTTTCATTTCTAATTGATGTAAAGGAGACATCAATGGGACAACAAAAACTTAGAAATTGGTTCATGAATACAAATGTAGGCACTGGTACAACATTAAAACACAACAAAATATAGGCTAATCTTCTTCTTAAGAGAGAAAAGATGAGTCTTTGAGTAAATGTTAAAACATTCTTACGTATCCCCTATCCAAAGCGTCAAAACAACCTTGAATCCTGTCAAGAAATAAATGTTTGATGTCAATTTGGACATGCAAAGCCAAAAAAAATTCCAAGTACAGAACTGATTTATATTTTTTGCTTTAAAGCACATTAAATTGACAATCATTTATTTACCTTTCCCATTTAATAAATTTGTAAAACTCCCAATATCTTTTAATATGTTAATAGAACTTTATAAATAACAGGTAAGCAATTTTAGTCTACAGAATTACATCTTATTTTTCATGTTGGTTCCATACTTTTCAGGACACTGGCATGCTATCATGAGTAATAAAATATTGATTGATATTTTTCTTTCTTTATACAAGTCTCTTTACTTCAAAAATAACACTAAGTCAGTATCTTAAAATTACATTGAATAATTAGTACAAATTTGTAGAAAATTGTTTTTAAAAGGCAGAAAGAAATTGTTTTTAAACAATTACCGCCACCACAACAAAGAGACATTTAGTTTCACTTAATGCATCATAAACACATGTTGAGAAACACTCTATGGTTACACGCCAGGGCTTCAAGTCAGACTACTCTGAATGTTAACCCGGGTCTCCCATCTGCTACCTATGTGATGTTCAGCAGTTTAACCTCATGAAGTCTGTTTCCTCATCTGTGATATGGAAATTATACCATATCTCATCAGAGTTAAGATGCACATTCTTTCATATTTTATCTTCTCTGATATCAGGATGCATCTTATAACTGGTGATGTGTCTTGGTTTCATGAGCAACTTTTCCTTTCTTTCTTACTGGTACATAAATTATGTAATTTCTAAACTACAGCATTTGCTATTCAACTCAATAATATGTCCTTCAGAAAGTTGTTCTGAGGTATAAATAAAATCATGATGTAAAATCTTATGCCCTAGAACTTGGCCCATTGAAGACTCTCAGGAAATAATACCCATGAATGCTGGCATTTTCCTGTCTTTTTAGTCATCATTTTTGTTTGCCAAGGCTAGAAGTTAATTTATTTGCGAAATTATTGTTGTTAGAAGCATCTGCCTACCAAACTGTTCATCAAATTTCCTCTAATATCTCTGGCAACAAGGTATTACCCTAAGGGTTTAAATCTAAAATCCGAAATGTGGTCAAAATAAAGTTTGTGAACATCTTAAAAAAAGAAAGAAATGATGTTACCAAATAAAGTCTTATGGGTAATTTCAGCCATGATAAAAATAATATTCAACGTTTGCAAAATTTCAATTACTTACCATTTAATAATATGCACTGTCCCTGGAGAGCTTTTATCTTCTCGGAGGATTTTTAAATTGAGGTCTACAAAAATAGAAACACAGTCTATTTTCATCTACTAAATGACTGCTGTACTAAAACTGTCCATTCTAAATAAAGGTATTTCCTTTATTTTATTTATAAAACTAAGTTTTATAGCTTAGAAAAATATTTGGAATCTCTACTAGTAAATATCTGAAAATAAATCCTATGTTGATAATTAGCTTAGTTCTGATTTTTATTCTAGTTTAGTAGTCTACCCTTACACAATATATTAAAGAGGAGCCGAATATTACATCCCAAATGTGCCACTTTAGTAAGTGGATTATTTGAAGCTAATGGCAATCAAGACCCAGCTAACTCGCCTGGTCGGTGTGGCTTAGTGATTGAGCATCGACCTATGAACCAGGAGGTCATGGTTTGATTCCTGGTCAGGGCATGTGCCCAGGTCACAGGCTTAGTCCCCAGTGATTCTCATCACTGATGTTTCTCTCTCTCCCTCTCCCTTTCTCTCTAAAATCAATTTAAAAAAAAAAAGACACACCAGTATTTAAAAAAAAAGAAGAGCCAGCTGACTCAAGGTAAACTTTTACCTTTCCATTAACTGATTAAAAGAATTTAGATAGGAGACCTGGCCCAGAAAGAGAGCTACTGCCAGAGATAACTTTTTATGTGATAGACTTCCTGATCTGCATGAACAGGGATAACATCTGATTACCAAACACCTGCTCCTCTTATCTTCCTGTGAACTGCCCTCCTTCTCTTTGCAACTCCCTGGCCCTCATCCCACTGCTTAGCTCAGAATGGCACATACATCTTAATTGCCTGACTGCCTTTTTTCTCATAGTAGTATGGGTTCCTGTATATACAAAATTAAATTTGTTTTTCTCGTGTTAATCTTATGTCAAATTAATTAGATAATTCAAGGAATTCAGAAGTGTAGAAGAAAAAATGTTCATTCCCAACAGTAGCACAAATGACTTAGTTGCAAAATCAATTTGTGTCACTTCTTTGCTTCTGTTGAATTCTAAATAATCATAAAGTAGTAATGAGACCATTTCCATTAACCAATTTAAAACGTACATTTCAATCTCAAGTCACTTCTTTTTTCTTTCTCTTTTTTAAAATTTATTTTGCATTGGAAAAACCAAGATGGTGGCATAGGTGAACACCTAAACTGCTGCCTCGCACAACAATTTCAAAACTACAGGTAAAAGAACGGACATCATCCAGAACCACAGGAAAGCTGGCTGAGTGGAAATCCTACAACTAGAAGGAAAGAGAGGGGCACACGGAGACCCAAAGGAGCTGCAAAAGGCTGAGGTACGGAGACACGTGCATGGAGAGACGGGTGGCTGAGTGGCTGGCTGGCTCTCTCTAAAGGGAGGGAAACAAGCTCCTGACTGCACTGAACCCCAGTTTCGGGCAAGACCCTGGGGACCCAGACCCATAGTGGGAGAGTCTGGACTGTTGAGAAAAAAGAGGAGTGCATGCAAACTCAGGGGACCCATGAAAGGCAGAGGTCTAGAGGCGCGCACGCATGCAGAGAAGACTGCAGGGATTACCGAGAGACACTGAGACCCAGGGACCTCATAGGGCAAGGCTGACAGGAAGCCAAGGCTATCTGCTCCGACCTGAGACTCTGCCCCATCCAAGCTGAGCACAGAGGCTTTTGCAATTTTGCAAGTCTTGTCTCATAAGGCTGTCTCCAACACAGAAGTTCTCCCAGCATAGACACAGCTGATCCTCACAGCCAGTTGGCCTGGAGGTCAATTCCCTCCAGAAATACCAAAAAAACAACCAATCAAGACTTAACTACAACAAGTCTGTGCACACAGTCCACAAAAGGGTGCACCAAGAGTGTCCACCTCAGGTAACTTGGGAGGCTGACCCAGGGAGCTCATTTGGTCAGAGCGTCATCCCAATACGCCAAGGTTGTGGGTTGGAGCAGAGCACATGCAAGTATCAACCAATGAATGCCTAGTTAAGTGGAACAAACCAATGTTTCTCTTTCTCTCTTCCTTCCTCTCTCTCAAGTCAAATTTAAAAAGTACAAATAAAAAAGAAAAGGAAGGCAAGTTGAAGGCCTGGCATTGAGAAAGGACCAAAAAGATTAGAATGATAATTGTTTCAATATACATGCTAATCAACATAATTTACATTTAGGTTAATAGGAAGAAGAGTTTTCACCTGGCTCTCAATGCCAAAGTATAATTCAAAGAACAAATTTAATTGGATGCAAATCCATAGCATCCAAATAAGATTTTGATTTGGCTGCTGCTTTTATAGTTCTAGTTGAGATTGACTGGGCTTGTCCATATCGATTTCTTTTCTCCTCAGTCTGTCATTTGTTATCTGGCCAAGAACTAATAGTTCCTATAAGTAAAACCACTAAACAGAGTCAAATTAAAATGGAAAATTAATTAGCAAATTGTTCTTAAAGACCAGGCCTAGGACTTGGACTCAGCACACTCTGTGAGAAATTAAAGGTTTACTCCTGCCAAATAGAGAAAAAACACATAATAGCCCAAGTAAGCATTTAGTTAAAACTTTACCTTCCAAATGGCGGTTTCCATAAGAGCTTTCTGGAAACAAGCCCCTTAAATACGTTATACATGAGATACAAGTAGCAAAAAGTTTCTTCACCATTGTCAACGACTCTTCCTCATTACTGATCTGGGTGGGGACAATTGGTCCCTGGAAAAAAGACGATGAAAAAGATTAGTATTCATCCTGGCCCAGTGTGTTCAGTGGTTAAAGCATCGGCCCAAGCAACCCCCTGCCCCCAAACACACACACAATCCCACCTGCCCCCTCGAGAACCTGTTCTCTGTGAGTTTGTCTCCATTTTGCTTGGTAGTTCAGTTTGTTCATTAACTTCCACATGAGTACACTCATATGGTATGTGTCTTTCTCTGACTGACTTATTTCACGTAGCTATCGTTTTTATAATGCCTAATACACGAAAATACTATAAATACTGTAAAAGAACACTATTATAAATTACTCTAATAAGATGGTGTGGTAATGACCTGTGATGTTTTACAGCTTAGCTGTCAAGTTACATGACCTAAGGCAAGTTACTTTATTTCTCTGAGCTTCAGTTTCTTCCTCAGTGCAAAGTTTAACTGAAATAATAATATACTAGTAAATCCCTTGGCACAGTGCCTGGCACATGGGAAGTGGTGAATAAATGTCAGCTTCTATAGCTATTATTATTGTTTAAAGTTTTAAATAGCAAAATCACTTAAAACTTATGGGGATAAGTATCTCGTGTAGTCCAAACTACAAAGATCTGTTTATATTAAAGGGTCAATTTGTTAATACTCCGTGAGAAAAATAACTGCCAAGCTGGTTGCAATTCATACATATGGCTCAGCATCTTTGCCCCAGGAAGGAAGTACACTCAGAAAACTAAATGAGATCAGCAGTGTGGTGAGTATATTGAATTCGGGCAAGAAAGATGACTGCCTTCTCTCTGCTGTAATTCTCCTTCAACTTTGATATTCCCTATTTCTGCTACGCTTTAATATTCCTGAGACAATTATTTTACTCACTCTCCTGATCAAATCCACTGACTTTGTATTGATTGCAGAATAAAGCATTAAGTTCCTTAGCCTTGAGACCCATATTGTTTACCCTCAAGGGCGCCTATTCAATTTTATTTACTATTTCTGTTCAACAGGATGACACTCCAATTCAGTAAGGGTGGTTCTTTGTTATTCTCTGAAACATGCCCCGCTCCATTGTTTTATTCTGAGGCAAAGCATCTGATAGGCTTCCCTCATGGAATTCTCTTTTCTCTCCTCTGTTAAAATCACTTTCCTATTCAAGATTCACTTTAAGTCCCATCTCCTTCATGAGGAATATATAGACTATTCCAATCTCTAAAAATCTATCAATTCTTATAGTTTGTATTGCCTTCCTGTCTTTCACATATATTTAATGCATATATTACTCTGTATATTGACTTAACTCCTGCAAATCTTAATTTAACCAGATTATAAACTTCTAGAAGATGAAGAGTCTTTTTTTTTTTCTTCTTAATCCTCACCCAAGGATATGTTTTTATTGATTTTTAAAGAGGAAAAAAGAGAAACATCGATGCGGCCTCCTGTATTGGTCCCCACTGGGGCTCAAACCTGCAACCTAGGTATATGCCCTGACCAGGAATTGAACCTGCAGTCTTATGGTGGACAGGATGATGCTCCAACCAGCTGAGCCACGTGGTCAGGGTGAAGTTTGTTCTTTATTTATTCATTCAGAGGATAATACAGTATTACATACATATTGCATAATATTGGGCTCTCAATGACTACATAAATGGTTCATTAGTGAATGTCATGGGACAAGATAAACTTGCCAACATAAACCAGCACGTTTGCCTAGTCCTGGCACGCCCCCCCACACGTCCCAGCATACAGGTTTTTCTCCTTGTTCTCTCCCTCAATTCTTAAAACTACAGCATGTTGTACATCAGAAGTTTCCTAATTGTTGCAGGAAGTGAATGTCTAACAAAGAACCACTCTCTTTAAACATCTTGTTTGTTTCTGATTTCTTTTACCCTGGAAAATCTAAATATATAAATCTGAAACAACACCCAGTAAGTTATTTTGCAAGGAGTCTATTCTAATTTTCTGAACATCCTCAGTCCATTAGGCAGGTAAAATGCAGACATGCTCTGCCAGAAATTTTGTGCCAATTAACTGATAAAACTGCCGTTAAAGAAAAATGCCAAAGATTAAAGCCATCATTCTGAACTGACTACAGAGTCATCGATTTTCTTTTCATTCCATTTGTAAGTGAAATAGAGTTGATTAGTGAAGCGGTAAAATGGAGCATAGGCGACTGCAGAGACAGAGCAACCTTAATTCTTACTAAATACCTTATATGCCTTGCGAATTCTGAGAGGGTGAGAGAGCTGAGCAATGGCCATTATAATAACATATCAGGATTCTGCTAAGTCTAACCTGCAAAAAAAAGAGAGGAAAAAACCAATTAGAGACCTTGCCCAACATAATCCTTATTGTAAATTTTCCAAAGAAATATTATATAATTAGCATTTGACTATATTGTTTGGAAAATCGGCTTAATAAACATGTTGATCTCCACAGTTTTTTTTTTTAATTTGGCATAAAGTCTCTGGACCAGTTTTTCCAACCACCCAGTTAAAATGTAAGTTGACGTACTTGTTCCCAAACACATTGGGAGGAGAAAAATACTGTAAATCGCCTAATGAGTCCTAGCTGGTTTGCCTCAGTGCAGAGAGCATCGGGCTGCAGACTGAGGGACCCCGGGATCAGTTCCAGGCAAGGGCACATACTTCCATTACAGGCTCAATCCCCGGCCCTGGTTGGGGCCCATGTGGGAGGCTACCAATGAATGTGTCTCTCTCACACCGATGTTTCTCTCTCTGTCTCTCCTCCTCCCTTCCACTCGCTCTAAAAATCAGTGGGAAAATGTTCTCTGGTGAGGACTGACACCCCCCCCCCAATTAATAATATATTGTTTTCATCCTTGTTATTCCCTCAGTGTAATAGTGCTTTGCATGTAACAGCACCTCAAAATAACTTCTTGAATTAACTTCATGTGTAATTAATTTTCTTTCTTTTTTTTCTTTTAAATATATTTTACCGATTCTCCACAGAGAGGAAGGGAGAGGGATAGAGAGCCAGAAACATCGATGAGAGAGAAACATAGATCAGCCGCCTCCTGCACACTCCCCATTGGGGATGTGCCCGCAACCAGGATACATGCCCTTGACCGGAATCAAACCTGGGACCCTTCAGTCCGAAGGCCGACGCTCTATCCACTGAGCCAAACCGGTTTCGGCTGTAATTAATTTTCAAAACCAATTCAAAATTTAATGTTTATACTTCAAAAAAAAGGGGGTGGGGGAGAAGGAAAATAACAAGAATTAGCCAAGATGTGAAAAAATTAAAACCATTACTGATGGGAATGCAAAATGGTGCAGTTGCTATGAAAACAGTATGACAGTTCCCCAAAAAGTTAAATAATCACCATATTATCCAGCAAGTCTGCTTTAAGTATAGTATACCCAAAATAACTGAAAGCAGGGATTGAAACAAATACTTGCACACCAATGTTCCTAGCAGTATTATTTACAATAGCCAAAAGATGGGACTATCCATCAGCAGTTGGATTTTTTTAAATGTAGTATATACAGCCCTGGCTGGTTTGGCTCGGTGGCTGGAGCATGCCTGTGGACTGAAGGGTCGCAGGTTCAATTCCAGTCAGGGCACATGCCTGGGTTGGGGCTCGATCCCCAATAGAGGGCATGCAGGAAGCAGCTGATCAATGAGGCTCTCTCATCATTGATGTCTCTCCCTCCCTCCTTCCCTGTCTCTGAAATCAATAAAAATATGTATATATTTTTAAATGTGGTATATACAGTAGAAAATGATTCAGCTTTAAAAAAGGAATGAAATTCTGATACATACTGCAACATGGATAATATTACGCTAAGTGAAATAAGCCAGACACAAAAGGAAAAATATTGCATGATTCCACTTATATGAGGAAGGTAGTCAAATTCATAGACAGTAGCAGAGAGGTTACCAGAGGTTGGTGGACAGAAAGAATGGAAAGTTTAATGGGTACAGAGTTTCTGCTCAGGGTGATGAAAATGTTCTAGAAATGGATCATGGTGATGGTTGTCTAACTCTGTGAATGAACTTGGTGCCACTGAATTGTACACTTGAGAATGGTTGAGGTGGTGAATTTTGTTATGTGCATGTTACCACAATAAAAACCGTCGTTTAAAATACATCTAGGGCCGAAACCGGTTTGGTTCAGTGGATAGAGCGTCGGCTTGTGGACTGAAAGGTCCCA
This sequence comes from Lasiurus cinereus, assembly GCA_011751065.1. Classification (NCBI taxonomy): domain Eukaryota; kingdom Metazoa; phylum Chordata; class Mammalia; order Chiroptera; family Vespertilionidae; genus Lasiurus; species Lasiurus cinereus. Next base: position 28,833,149 of record JAAGEH010000417.1, on the reverse strand, counting down.
GGTTCGATTCCGGTCAAGGGCATGTATCTTGGTTGCGGGCACATCTCCAGTAGGGGACGTGCAAAGGCAGCTGATCGATATCTCTCTCTCATCGATGTTTCTAGCTCTCTATCCCTCTCCCTTCCTCTCTGTAAAAAATCAATAAAATATATTTAAAAATAAAAATAAAAAAAGCTTCATTTATAAAATACACCTAGGCACTCTGCCTCCCCGGAGCACGCCCACATCCATGCAGGCATCCCCCACAGGCATGCATCCCTTAACTCGAAAGGACCCCGGAGGCTTACAACCAGGGGAGCAATGGGCAGCCAAGGCTCATCCCGGCTCACCCCTGGACCTGTCTCCAAGGCCCCCTTTTCTGGGACTTCTCAGTGCGCCCCAGCACCCCGCCTAGGCGCTCTCCTCTTGCTTCTTCCATTTGAAGCTCTTCCTTAGGAAAAACACTAAACGAAACACGTTTTCTTTCCATTGCTTCACTACATTAAAAAAAAAGGAAGTAAATTTCCCCTTTTCTTTCCAAAGGCTTTAATCTGAGCTGTGGCTTCTTTTCAAGGTTTTATCCAGTTCTGCCCAAAATATTTGTAAAATGGTCCACTAACAGAAATTCCATTCTGGGTCACCCTGTGACCTGTTTCTGTGGACAGATGAATGCAAGCCTCTGGAAGATTTTGCAAATAAAAGAGGGCAGAATTGTTTGAGGCCACAAGGTGGTGACAGAGATAATAAACAGGTGGTAATTCCTCTCAAATGACTTCTTCAGAGCGGCACTAGGGGACACTCTTTTACAGTATTTTATATGAGACTGAAAACCGCCTAGTACTGCTCTGGTCCTTACAGATCCCAAGGGAGCCTTTGTTGACTTCAGAGTTATCACTTCATTTCTGCATGTAACCTTCCGTCTGACTCAGCATGTAACCTTCCGTCTGACTCAGCACGTTTCCCGCAGGGACGGCAAGAAATAAAACAGGGCCCAAGCCAGGGGCTCGGTTGGTTGGAACGCTGTCCCTCCCTTACACCAGAAGATTGTGAGTCTGATCCCCAGTCAGGCACGTACCAGAGGCAACTGGTCAGTTTCTTTTTCTTTTTCTTTTTTTTTAAATATATTTTATTTTTTACAGAGAGGGAGGGAGAAGGATAGAGAATTAGAAACATCGATGAGAGAGAAACATGGGTCAGCTGCCTCCTGCGCACTATACTCCCTACTGGGGATGTGCCCACAACCATGACACATGCCCTTGACCGGAATCGAACCTGGGACCCTTGAGTCTCCAAGCCAGCGGTTCTCAACCTTCCTAAGGCCGAGACCCTTGCATACAGCTCCTCATGTGGTGGTGACCCCCAACCATGAAATGTTGCTACTGTGATGCATCGTGATGTAAATAGCTGCATTTTCCGATGGTCTTAGGCGACCCCTGTGAAAGAGTCATTCGACCCCCAAAGGGGTCACGACCCAAAGGTTGAGAACTGCTGCTCCAAGCCAACGCTCTATCCACAGAGCCAAGCCGGCCAGGGCTGATCAGTTTCTCCTCTCTCTCTCTTTCTCTCTCTCCCTCACTTCCTTCTCCCTCCCTCCCCTCTTTCCTCTCTCAACATAAATGAGCTCTACAACTGAAGGGACAAGGGACATCCTTTATAACTAATCCAGTCCCTTCCTTTTAAAGAAAGGGTAAACAATTCGGTGAGGAAGGGTAGTCTATATAACAAACTGGAGGCCAAGTGCACAAAATCCAGGCACTCGAGGTGGGGTGGGGGTGGGGGCCTCAGCCCAGCCCTGCGCCCTGTTGCAGTCTGGGAGCCCGTGGCGGGTGTCCATTGCCGTTGGCCATCCTTCGCGCTGCCACAGAGGCGGGAGGCTCCTGCCACCACCGCTTCACCCGCCAACCGTCAGCCTGGCTTTTGGCTGCGCCCTGCTCCCCGTGGAGCCCACTGACCACCTTGGGGCAGCTCCTGCGTTGAGCGTCTGCCCCCTAGTGGTCATTCTGCCATTGGGTCGATTTGCGTATTAGCCTTTTAAAAATATATATTTTATTGCTTTTCTATAGAGAGGAAGGGAGAGGGAGAGTTAGAAACATCGATGAGAGAGAAACATCCATCAGCTGCCTCCTGCACACCTCCTACTGGGGATGTGCCCACAACCAAGGTACGTGCCCTTGACTGGAATCGAACCTGGGACCCTTGAGTCCCCAGGCCGACGCTCTACCCACTGAGCCACACCGGTTAGGACCATTTTTTTATACAGGGAGGATGGTGTTGGTGCAAGAGGAAATCCATCAGGCCTGGGGGGGTGGAGGGGGAATTTCAGGTGAGAAACTCAACCTGAATCTCACCCCGTACACAACTATTCATTCAAAACGGGTCATGCATTGACGTTTAAACTATAAGACTCTTCAAGACGAGGAAGGCCAAGTCCAGCAGGAGGAAACGTGGCTTTGCCCAAGGTCATCCGGGGACTCCCAGGGTTTTCCCCCGGGAGTCTGTTTTCATAAAGGCTCCCTCCCCACCCCCCTTTTCACACACACCCCCCCCCATCATTCCCCTGCTCCAGGTCCACCCAGAGGAAGTGGTTTCCACTCTCTTAGCCGGGTGTAGATATTTGTCCACGCTCTTGGGTGGTGGTGGATTTGTGTGTGTGTGTGTGTGTGTTTTTTTAAATATCTTCTTCCCGCCACGTTCACTATTCATTCGCCCGGCACACTGCAATGCGCTGAGCTTCCCTCCCCCCGGAGGAGGACAGACCTGTGAAAAGACCTGTTCCCACGTCTCCAACGACGGATGGCTCCTTGCAGGGGGGGGAGAGAGGGAGGGAGCCAGGAGAGAGGATCGCCCTCATGCGATTAAGTGCTCTTTTAAGAACCAGAACCAGCCGGGACCAGTTGGCTCAGTGGATAGAGCATCGGCCTGCAGACTGAAGGGTCCCAGGTTCGATTCCGGTCAAGGGCATGCACCTTGCTTGCAGGCACATCCCCAGTGGGGGGCGTGCAGGAGGCGGCTGATCCATGTCTCTCTCTCATTGATTCATCGATGTTTCTGGCTCTCTGTCCCTCTCCCTTCCTCTCTGTAAAAAAATCAATAAAATATATTAAAAAAAAAAAAGAGAACAAGAACCATCCTTTTTTTTTTTTCTTCGTTTTCTTTTTTTTTTTTTCCGTTTCCACCAGCCAAGGACACCCTGTCCCGCGCGGGGCCACCCTGTCCAGGGCTCGGCCACGCCGGGACACGTTTGGGCCATTGGCTCATCTGGGCGCTTCCGGTCGCGCTCCCCCCTTCTCCGCCCCCCGCCGCCCGGTCCTGTTTGCGGAACCAAAGTCCACGGGGGTCACCCGGCCACCCGGACTCCCAGCGAAGGGAGACTTCAGGCCACCGGCCGGCCCGCCGCGGGGTGGGCGCCCCAGCGTCGGTTCCGGCAGGAAACGCGGGCCTCGCTCCCCTCCATCCCCCAAGGCGCCACCCCCCGACGCCCCGCCACACACACACACACACACACACACACACACACACACACACAGAAGAGTCCCGGGGGGCCGTCGCCAACTTCCCAGACGGACGCCTTCTCTTCCGCCGCCAGCTCGACGGGTGTGTTTCCCCCCCTCGTCTCTCCCCCGGGAAACGTGACCGCCGTGTTACCTAGAAGCTTCCTTCCCCCGGGCCGGCGTCGCTCCTCACAGTGTGTGTGTGGCGCCCCCCAGCGAGAGGCTCTCACCTCGAACCGCCACTCTCAGGGGAAGAGGAGGAAGAGGTCACAGGAGGACGGACCAGCCGCCAGGGGGCCCCCCCCCCCCGCTTCTTCACAGGCCTCAGCCCGGCCACCTCTCCCCGCCGCGGGGCCGCAACCGCCTCTTCCGGTCCCAACCCGGCGCTCGAGCTCATGAATAATCAAGCAGGTCCTCCTCGGGGCG
>JAAGEH010000417.1:28710147-28824253 GCA_011751065.1 Lasiurus cinereus | reverse complement strand
AGCCAGTCAATTCCTGATACTTTTCTGCAAGCTGATTTCTCACTCCCTCAGACACACAAATCCCAAGCCAAAGACTTGCTTTCTGAATCCTAAAAGCGTTTGAGCTCGTATTCTTCCTTTTTTTTTTTTTAATCCTGTTCACTGATTTGTAGAGAGAAACATCAGTGTGAGGCAGAAACAGCGATTGGTTGCCTCCTGCACGGCCTGGGCTGGGGTCCAAACCCCCCACCTGGGCACCTTCCCTCACTGGGCATGGAACTCGTGACCTTTCAGGGCACAGACGGCGCTCCAACCAACCAGCCCCCCGGCCAGGCCTACGCTTGCCTCTTTGATTAAATTCAGACCTGGGGTGACAGCCTAATGCACTCAGAAGTGCTGTATGGCGTTCAGACGATCCCCAGCGTCTTTTGGACCTTTCACTGATAAGAGATGGGGAATTTTCCCGGTCAAAGCAGAGTTATTTGTTTTGGAAAGAAAAGAAAAAAAGTGCATTGTGGTAGAAATTGATCATTGTTTAGAAATTTCCAAATAACCGGTTGTGAAAGTTTTGCCAAACCCCGTGAAATGGGAAACAGGTGAAAATGGAGGGGGGAGGGCTCTTTTTGAGATGACTTCCATTGCCGAAAGCTAACCTTTCTCTCTCTAGACGCGTTTCATTCCCCGCTGGGTCCCTGAAACGGCTGTCACTCCTCATTAATCAGTGTCTAGCTAGAGGCCGGCTTTGAGAATGAAAGACATCGTTTCTTCTCAGTTAAAGCAATGCGGGTTCCTCCTCTCCTCTTCCTGATCATTTTAAATAGCCCCACATTGTTAGTAGCGTCTTGGGCAGTGATGCTGTCAGCTTCCGAATCTTGCAGTGGCTTCTGGGGCACCTGACAGCACCCTGAGTTTGTCATGGGAAAGAGAGACGCCATTTGTCTGACTGACGGAAACTCGCCATCAGGTGCAGTTTAAGCTTGGGGATCCTCTCCAAAAGATGCTTTTCTGGAGGGTTATCAAAATAGACATATTGGCGCCCAAGCCGGTTTGGCTCAGTGGATAGAGCGTCCGCTTGTGGACTGAAGGGTCCTGGGTTCGATTCTGGTCGTGGGCATGTATCTTGGTTGCGGACACATCCCCAGTGGGGGGCGTGCAGGAGGCGGCTGATTGATGTCTCTCTCTCATGGATGTTTCTGGCTCTCTGTCCCTCTCCCTTTCTCTCTGTAAAAAAAATCAATAAAATATGTATTTTAAAAAAAAATAGACATATTGGCTGAAACCGGTTTGGCTCAGTGGATAGAGCATCGGCCTACGGATTGAAAGGTCCCAGGTTTGATTCTGGTCAAGAGCATGTACCTTGGTTGCGGGCATATTCACAGTAGGGGGTGTGCAGGAGGCGGCTGATTGATGTCTCTCTCTCATCAATGTTTCTTACCCTCTATCCCTCTCCCTTCCTCTCTGTAAAAAATCAATAAGATATATTTAAAAAATAGACATATCAACTATAAATGTATTCCCAGGAGGACATCTCTAGACGCGCCTCTCTCTTCAAATATGCAATGATTCCAAATAGAGAAAAGAGAATAGGGTGGAGAGAGCAGCTAAGTAGAAAGTGTGGTTTCTTTGTCCTATTTGCATTCAACTTTCATTAGAACGCTTTAAACGCATCGTAGCTCCCCGCCATCATAAAGCTGACACCACCACGTTTGTTCATTCATCAGGCATTTACTCTGCTGGGCACTGGGAGGACCGGAGAGAGAATGATCGGCTTAATAAGAGAGGGCAACACTGTAAACACATTACTCACACAGAAAATAGTCTGCAAATACTAATGCAGATGTAAGTGATATGCTAGAGTGGAGAGAAGGCAGCTCTGCATTCTGATTAGGGAATCACGACAACTTCCCAAAGGAGCTGGCCTTTTAGGCCAGCGAATGCAGATTCCTTCCTTCGCTCATCTTTGCCAGTGGTTAGACTACGTCGAACGCAGAATGTTTGCCCACCACTTTAAAACTAGGAAAGAAAAAGCCTAAGATCCTTTTTCCTTCTGGAAGCAACACGCTTCTGAGAGTAACCGTGGCCTTGCATTCCAGGTGCCTCAGGCATGGTTAATAGAGAGAAGCTCTTTCACCTTTGACTTCTCCTCACTCAGGCAAAGTCAGAGGTGGCTCTCATGCCAGCTGTATTATTGCAAACCTCAGTTTTGCATTAGGGCATTTACTTTATCCTGATCTCCACTGAGCATGCAGTAGCTAGGTGTTTTTGTTTTGTTTTGTGTGTGTGTGTGTTTTGGGGGGGTGTCAGTAATGTTTATAAATGTATTTATGCGTGTGACTCTGGAGTCTTAAAATGTTCAGTATTACTGAGAAGGAAAGAGAGGCTAAATGATTTCGATAACTAAGTTTTAAATCAAGCCTCCATGTGTAAACTGTTATACTGCCTAACTTATTTAGGGTATTTTTTTTTTTTTTAAAGAGAAAGGAAAAGATAAACGATGGCCAGCTTGGCTTTCACTTCTGAATTTGATCCATTCTTTGGCAGCCCAAGAGAAGCCAGTCACTATGAGATAAGCCCTGACTGTAAGGTCTAAATCTGAGCTCCTACTGTTTCTGCCTACTCCCTGTCAGCCTACAAAATATAACCCCACGAGTAGGTGGCAATTTGTTACGGACCTCCTGGCCACTCGAGAGCTGCGTCTCAATTTCTGCATCCTTCACACTGATCCTTGCTGGCGGGCGGGAGACTCTCCACGTGGGTTGTGTGTTTCTGGGAAAGCCTGGGGCTTCATGAATTGGAACAAGAAATGACAGGGGACGCGGTGGCAGGCCTGCAGGAGTGCCCTGACGAAGCAATGATGCCAAGGACATGATTGAGCTCTCAAGCCTTAGAGCAGTGCTCTATTTGACTCCTCCGATCCGTTTTTTGCTGACTAGGACGTTTTGGTGACATGTAAAATGATGTTCTCTCTCTTAATGTAGATCATTTCATAGAAAAGGTTTCGAATGAAATAGATTTTAAACTGCCTTTTCATGATTGCTACTTGGCATGTCTGCCCAGAAATCTGAGCTGATGTTCAAAAATTACCCACTACCGACAGCCCATATTGGGAGGCCTTTTACCTTTACGAGGAGTCACATTGGATGCTTGGAAAACAGCAGTGACCAAAACATGGTTTAGAACTCCTGCTGGACCACAGTGTAGCCGTGGTCGCAAGAGGGGCCTTATTTCTCCCTTAGTTTATAGCAGTGGTTCTCAACCTTCCTAAGGCCGTGACCCTTGCATACAGTTCCTCATGGGGTGGTGACCCCCAACCATGAAATTTTGCTATTGTTATGCATCGTGATGTAAATATCTGCATTTTCCAATGGTCTTAGGCAACCCCACAGGTTGAGAACCGATGGTTTATAGTATAAATAGCGGAGAGAAATGTCACTGGGCCCGTGAAGTCATTTGGTCTGACCCTGCCAACGCATTAGGGGTGAATTAATTAAATATTCGACCAAATATAGCAGGCTAATTTTTAAAAATATATCTTTATTGATTTCAGAGAGGAAGGGAGAGGGAAAGAGACATAGAAACATCAATGATGAGAGAGAATCATTGATTAGCTGTCTCCTGCATGTCTCCTAATGAGGATCAAGCCCACAACCCAGGCATGTGCCCTTGACCAGAATCGAACCTGGCACCCTTCAGTCCGCAGACTGATGCTCTATCCACTGAGCCAGACCAGCTAGGGCAAGGCTAATTGTTAAGTTGATAATTTTGTATGGCCCAGGAATGATGTTATAAATTTCCAAATGGCCCTTGGCAGAAAAAGATTCCCCACCCCTGGTTAATACTAATTAGCGATAAATTACACTTGTAAGTACTAACGACCTCTGATGGGAAGGTCCCTAATTTAAGATTCAGAGTAAGAACGATCTTCACATGATGTGAATTAAATAATACAAAACATCGAAGGCAGACTTGTCTAACATTTCTTCTCATTAACCAAACAAAAACCAGTTTCTCCCTAGATAGAGAAAGGTTAAACAACTGGAAAGTGAGTAAGAAATCACAGGAAAATTACCTACATAGCTTTCAAAATAGAAGGGAGAAAGAATTGCAGGAGGCTTACTATAATTTACACCTAAAAGAACCTCCCCACAAAGCCAGATTTCTGTGAAAGCCATCATCTCAGTGTGCCAGGGGCTCTCTTATCTGAGTCAGTGCACAGAACAGAAAGAGGTATTACAGTAAGAGGCGATGAGAGAATCCAAAGTTATTGACCTTATCGATAACCTATGGGCATCCCTCTCCCCTTTATTTGTTGCAAAGTGCCTAGACTAAGGACATGTTTAATCAACACGTTAAGTAAATGCACAGATGTTATTGGAAGAATACAAAATAGTTTCAGAGCGACTAACTGGAATGTATTCACATTATGTATAGTGGAGTTGATCTTTGAAAAAAATGCATTCCAGCCCTAACCGGTTTGGCTCAGTGGATAGAGCGTCAGCCTGCAGACTGAAGGGTCTCAGGTTTGATTCCAGTCAAGGGCATGTACCTTGGGTGTGGGCACATCCCCAATAGGGGGTGTGGGCACATCCCCAATAGGGGGTGTGCAGGAGGCAGCGGATTGATGTTTCTGACTCTCCTCCTCTCTTCCTCTCTGTAAAAAATCAATAAAATATATTTTTTAAAAAGAAGAAAAAGTGCATTCCACTTTCCTTTTTCTGTTGATCATATTATTTTTCCATTTATTTGAAACTATTATTCTCATACTTTCCTTTCATTCTTTAGTGCTTGGTTCCTTTTACTTATTTGAACATAGAGCTTAAAGTTTTGTCTAATAATTTCTCTGTGTGTATGTGTGTGATGTGGTTTCTTTGCATATCTTGTCATTTTTATTGAAAACTTGACATTTGAAATATAGTGTGGCAGTTCTGGAAACCAGATCCCCTGCCGTTTCAGAGCTTGTTGCTATTTACTTGTTTAGTGACTTTCCTGAACAAATTTTATAACATCTGTATTACTTGGCACAGCCGGTTTGGCTCAGTGGTTGAGCATCGATTCCTGGACAGGGCACATGCCAGGATTGTAGGCTCAATCCCAAGTAGAGGGGTATGCAGGAAGCAACTAGTCGATGTTTCTCTCTCATCATTGATGTTTCTAGCTCTCTCTCCCTTTCCCTTTCTCTCTCTCTAAAAAAATCAATAAAAATATTTTTTAAAATTTGTATTTGTTTTTTAAACATATTTTTTATTGATTTCAGAAAGAAAGGGAGAGATAGAAACATCAACAATGAGAATGGTTGTTGATCAGCTGCCTCCTGCACGCCCCATACTGGGGATGAACCGGAAATCTGGGCATGTGTCCTTGACCAGAGCTGAACCTGGGACCCTTCAGTCCACAGGCCGATGCTCTATCCACTAAGCAAACTGGCTAGGGCCTGCATTATTTGTTATGTGTGGCTATAGAAGTCTCTGCTTAAAAACCATTCTCTCTTTAATCTTTTTGGAATTGATTTTAATCAGAGGAAGGGAGAGGGAGGGAAAAAAGATTTGTTTTTCACCCATTCCTGTGCCCCGACGGGGATCGAACCCATAACCTTTGGTGTATTAGGATGTGTTCCAACTAATGGAGCCCCCAGCCAAGATGAACCCACTCCCTTTCATTCTTCCTTTTCCCTCTGTCCCACATGCACTCGTTTGCTGGGATTTAGTAGTTTCACTTACATAACTTTTCTGGCATTGTTTCCTCCTCACATTCTCACGTCACCACCCTGTCTCAGGTCCTGGTTACTTCTTACCCTGACTACCGTAGAAACATCCAAACTGAGAGTCCCCTTTCTGGTTGAAACTGTACTGTTTTTTCTTTCTAAATATGGTTTAATCATTGTCTGCACCCTAACTAGTAATATCCTCCCTCCCCCCCTCAAAAAAATGCAAGGACGATTACATTAGAGGAGAGACACCCATATGGTAAAGGGAAGGTCTTGAAGCAAAGGAGGAGCCGCAGCTGTAGTGTAAACAGTGACTGATGGCATGAAGTTCTAGAAGAAGGAAGAACTGGACTAGGACCACGTGCGTTGGAAACAGATTTTATGTCCTTTTCACTAAACTTGGTCATCTTTGGGATCACTTACCAGAGTCTTAGCCTTTGTTTTTGTCTCGAGGTATTTCTCAATTTCCCCTGAGATTTCTTCTTTGACGCATTGGTTGTTCAAGTGTGTTCATTTCCACGTATTTGCGAACTTTCCAGTTTTCCCTTTGCTGTGGCTTTCTAGTTTTAGCCATGTGATCAGAAAATATACTTGGTATGATTTCAGCTTCTTAAATTTCTTAAGACTTGTTTTGCAATCTGTCCTGGAGAAGGTTCCCCATGCTTTTGAGATGGTGTATTCTGCCGCTGTTTGGTGGGGTATTCTGTGTGTCTGTTAGGTCCAATTGGTTTATAGTGTTGTTCAAGTCCTGTTTCCTCCTTGATCTATGTGGTCACTCCATTATTGAAAGTTGGAAATTGAAATCTGTTATTATTGTTACTACCTATTTCTCAATAATTCAGTCAATGTTTGCTTCATATATTTGGGTACTCTGATGTTAAGTGCATGTATATCTGTAATGGTTAACTCTTCCTGTTGAATTGCCCTTTTATTATTATATAATGTTCTTTGTCTCTTGGAACAGTTTTTGACTTTAAAAGTCTGTTGTTTCCTGATATATGACCACCCTTGATTTTTTTTTGGTGACCATTTGCATGAAAAATTTTTCCGGCCTTTCACTTTCAGCCTGTATGTGCCCTTATATCTAAAATGAGTCTCTTATAGACAGCATATAGTTGGATTTTGTTGTTGTTGTTTTAAGTATATTTTTATTGAGAGGAAGGAGGAGGGAGGGATAGAAACATCAGCGATGAGAGAGAATCATCCATCGGTTGCCTCCTGCACACCCACCCGGGATTGAGCACAGCCTGGCAGGTCCCCTGATCAGTAATAGAACCGTGACCTCCTGGCTGAGCCATGCGGGGCTGAGCTTTGTTCTTTTTATCTATTTACCATTCTATGTCTTTTCATTGGGGAGTTTGATCCATTTAAATTTAAAGTAATTACTGATAAAGAAGGACTTACTATTGTTATTTTGCTAATTATTTATGTCCTATAATTATTTTGTCCCTTTTCATCTCTAGCTGCCTTCCTTTGTTTCGTTGATTTTTTGTGGTGCTTGGATTTTTCTCATCTTATTTTGTCTTCTATAGATGTTTTCCTTGTGGTTACCCTGGGGATTACATATAACATCTTATAGTTATAACTATTTTAAGCTGAAAACTAAACTGCAATTGCATATAAAAACTTTACTCCTTCCCACTTTGTTATTGATGTCATAAATTACATCATTTTCTGCTTTGTGTCTATTAACATAGTTCTATAGTTATATTTTATACTTTTACCTTTTCAGTTATACAATTACAAAATCAATCTACACCCCACCATTACAGGATTCTGTATTTGCCTTGTGTATATATTTATCTTTATCAGAGAATGTTGTGCTGTTTTTTAAGGTGATTTCTGCCCAGCTGGCATGAATTCAGTGGTTGAGTGTTGACCTATGAACCAAGAGATTATGGTCTGATTCCCAGTCAGGGCACATGCCCGGGTTGTTGGCCTGATCCCAGTGCAGAAGGCATCCAGTCAATGATGCTCTTATTATTGCTTTTCTCTCTCTCTCTGAAATTAATAAAAAAATATTTTTAAAAGAATAATTAAAAATAAAAAGGCATTTAGGCCCTGGCTGAGTACAGCCAAAGCCTGCCTCTGGTTGCTCCTGGCCTTTGTTCCTTATGGCTCTGCTTTGATTCCAATCTGTATCCTCATTGTCATAAACCACAACCGTGAGTATGACACCCCGCATCTTACACGGGTTACTGACACTGAAGGTGGTCTTGGGGATCATTCATGTTGCGCTAACAATCTACCGGCCCACTGTCTTAATTAATCCACGTGTCTCAGGGCCAAGCTGAAGTTCATTTCCACAGGCATTTAATGAATGCCTTTTGTTCGCTAAGTCATAGGAAAGCAGAAACACTCGAAGGCATGCCGTGGGCTGCACCTTGGCATACGTCTCTTCCTTCATCCTTCTCATCTAAGAGGCAGAAGTCAGATATAGGAGATGCTACGTTCATTCCTGTTTCCAATGCACTTCACCCAACGTATCGTTCTACATCTTATTCTTCTGCGTTCTAGCTTGGGCCATTCTTAAAGGGAATACTTGGTTTGCAAAGTACTGAATTTTTATGTTAACTTTTGAAATTTATTTTTAAAAGTCAGATTTATTGAAGTTTAATTTATACAGTAAAATTCACTTTTTAAGTATACAGTTGTGAATTTTGAAAAATGTATACCACCACATCAAGATCAAAACATTTCAATGACCCTGAAAAGTTTCCTCATGCTTCTTTTTGGTCAAGTCCCCTCCCCATTCCAGGCCACTGGCAACTGTTTTTCCAGCCTGTTTTTCCCAGTGCCATCGAAGTGTTCATGTTATGCGTTGCTTTGACCCTGCCCTTTTTTTAACCTGTCAGAGTGCTTTTGCAGTTCATCTATGTCTGTTTATGTAGCGTGTTCCTTTTTATTGCCCAGTAGTATTTCCTTGTATGGCTGTAGCATGATTTATCCATTCACCAATCATTGGACAGTTGGTTGTTTTGGTTTTCATTGGACATTTCGGTGGTTTCCAGCTGGGGGCTGTTATGAATTAAAGTGCTATGAATATTCTCACTGGGGTGTGTGTGTGGACATGTTTTCTTTGGGGTAAACACGTAAAAGCAGGTCATGTGTCATATTGGTGAGAATGTTTTTAAGAATGTTAAGCAATTGCCTAGTTTTTCTCTCCAAATGGCTTTGCCTTTAATTTGCACCAGCGAGTCTGAGGTGTCCAGTTGTTACTCATCCTCATCACTGAGTGCTGCCCATCTTTTCTAGTTTCAGCCAGTTACAGGCTATCTGCAGTAACTCATTCTAGTTTTCATTTGTATTTTATGACTAATAATGCTGAGCATCTGTTCTTATGCTTAGTTGCCATTTTTACATCTTTAGCCAAGTGTATGTTCTATCTTTCATTTCTAAATTGGGCTGTTTATCTTAAGAAATTATGAGTTGATTGTATGTTCTGGATAGAAGTTCTTTACGCTGTGTGTTTTGCAGCTGTTTTCTGTAGCTTTACTTTTCCTGAAAGTGTTTGATCTCTAATTTTGAGGAAACCCAATTTATCAATGTTTCTAATGGTTAGTGTTTTTTTCTTCTAAGAAGACTATGCCTAATGTAGGGCCACATTTTTTTGGTGTTTTTTTTCCTAGACATTTAATAGCTTTTTGTTTTGGTTTCTTGTTAATATTCACCTGAGGATATCTTTCCATTGATTTTTAAAGAGTGGAGGGAGGTGGGGGGAGAGACAGAAACAGGTTCTTTCCACCACACTCGTGTTTTTGAGGCAGTGCGTTAGGGGTTCTCTGCAGACATTTGTTTCAAATGTAATTTTAAATATTAAGCACCATCTTTAATATGTACACGCAGGGGCAGAACGGCCATTCACTAAGGCTACCTGAGGCCTCGCCGTAAGGCGTCCGTGCTTATGCAGGCTTCTCAGGGTCGCTGAGCTAGGGGTCTCGTTCAGTGCTGTGATCACCAGCCAGCTGCAACTCCATGCTAGTGGCTTTCACCGTAAAATAATCCGATTATAATCATTGGATGATTACTTGACAGGTGAAGGGTAAGGACTGAAAGCAGGTGTTGAATATTCTATTAACCTGTTTTTATCAAGCATCTACTTCAGTCCCAATAATAACCAGAGATTGCAGGCACGCTGTGACTATTACCATTTGCAACTGATTTTCTATATAGTCAGGATTTTTTTCTCCATAGCATACAAATTCAGAAATAAATTGGATGCTAATTTGCACTAGTCAAAAATGCTCCCCCCACAACCTCACTGATTGAGGACAGTGTTTTGACTTGAACTTAAAATATGTCACTAGCTTGACTTGTCTAAGTAATTGTTTATGTATATCTGAAAAGTTAAAAGGAAAACAAACAAACAAAAACTGGATTATATCAAAACCTTTGACTTTGGTTAGGAGGGAGAAAGAAGGTTTAAGACTTTGGGTAGCAACTAAGCTCTTTTCCAAGATTTCTGGCTTGGCTAACCCCATGAGGACCAGGTTAAAGTAACACTGCTCTAAGGCTGTCTTCTAGAAGCCAAGAACACGGAGGAGGAGGGGTCAGGAGAGAATTTCAATTCAGACTTCGCTATTTACTCATTGGGAACCCTGAATGAGTCTCTGGTGTGCCCTAAGCCTCGGTTTCAACAGAAACCAGGAGGCTGGATTAAATCAGTGCTTCTGAACCCCAACCTTTCTTCAAGTCAGATTTCACCTAGAAGCCTAGTACTGAATGGGCCTGGGGCTCCCGCCCCACGAAGGCCTGACAACAGCACGGAGAACACGACACGAGGTATCCAAGGCCTTTCACCGCTAAGGCAGTACCCGCTGCTGCCCCCTCACCCCCACCAGCCCTCTGTCTGCCAGCCAGACCAAGGGCTGAGCTGATCGATCCCTCACCCCCCACGCACTGGTCACAGCATTGACTAAACCTGAACCCAGGGGCTACACAGCTGTCTGGGGGTGAAAACGACCCATTTATTTAGTTTTAAATGGTCACCGAGGCTACAGCGGAATCAGTGCTGTTACAGTAGGCAAGCACTTACTGTCAGAAGTAATACAGTATTTTCTTAAACAGCTCCCAAGCCTCACTGGTTATGTGTTTGTTTTCTTTTAATCTTATGAATCAATTGGGAGGCAGTTAAAGGCCAATTTTAAATGCCAATATAAAACAAGTGTCACTGAAATGCAACTGCTCTGAGCACTGTAAGGAAGCTAATTAAGAACTCGGGTCTGAATCAAGACTAAGTGGTAAATAAAATAGAAGAGCAGCGTTTTTTAGAGGTGCCCTTTCCCCTTCTCTTCCCCTTCCTGCCTGTCCCAGCCAGAAAGAGCCTGTTTGATTAGTTCCCTTAAGCCAGCTAAGTATCTGTGTGGCATAAACTCTACACACAGGAGTGAGCAGTGTCAGCGCTGGCTATGTGCTCAGGACAGCGGACAGCAGGGCGCGTTTGAGCCTCCTCCTCCTGCCCCCCAGAAACCTCGTCAGTCACCTCAGCTTAGAGCAAACGTAATGAAGCAGCTGCGATCCAGCTCCGTGATGCCAAGTTCAGATGGAGATCAGGGCCCTGCACCCTCAGTTATTACAGCCCGGGGCCCTTTTCTCACCCTGCTCTCAGCCCCGCCTCCACCAATGCAACGGGTGGTGCAGCTGGGCCAGGTCACTTAAGCGGCTACTGAAATCCCGAGAAAGCACCTTTCCCTCGTTCTCATTCTTAAAGGATCAACAGAGGGCAGGGCTAGAGTTCCCGCTTCCACAGACACGGGATCTCCTCTCACTGTGCAGCAGCCGAGTCTATCAAGGACAACTGCCTGTCATCTTAATTCCCACTCGATATTCTTTAATAGCTAGAAATTACTTAACAAATCCTAAATAATTCCCACTTTGTTCATTCTCCTTTACATCTGTCACAGTACCTTTTGAATTCTTAGACTATCCTTTGCTAACAGAGAAAAGAGCAGGGAGCATATTAGCAACGTTACTGAAGAAAGAACTTTCTATACATCCTTGCTAGCAAAGCCGTGGATTGAGGCAGCCCTCTCGTTTTGGGGTCTGGGAGGAGGAGGCAGAGCATGGAAAGAAGGGAAATGCTGAGTGAGTAGCAGGATAGGAAGCTCAGAGCAGCTCAGTCACTGTCACTGCCCCAAATTCCTCCACGTGGTGGCCTGACAAAGCTGGCCTTGTCCTGGAACCACAGACAGCCATCTTCCCCGGGCAGGTCCTTGCCCTCAGCCCACGCTGTGTGGGTCTCTGCAGCTCCCCACCCCCAACCCCACCCCCGTGGGCATCAACAGACCTGCTAGGTTCTGGTGGTGTTTGAACTCAGAGAGTTAAACCCTTAGACCTCAGGAGCAATGGGAGCTGTGTACACACGTTGGCTAGGAGACATTTTTACAGATTGGTCTGAGCACAGACGGGTGGGCCCTGCTGGACTGAGAGCAGCTGCGAGAGCAGCTTCTCCTCCGGAAGCAGGCCAGTTCTCAAACATGGTGGAAGGCACTTGCAGCTTTCACACTGGAAGCAGCTGAGCTGTGTTTAGTGCTTGTGTTCTAGGCAGAGAGACCACCACCCAGAAGTGGACCCTGGAAAGCCTGCCTCAGAGTGAGGGCCCTCAGAGGGGCTTTGAGCAGGTCCCTTTTCCACCAAGCCAGCCAGCACAGCATGGCGACATGTTCTGTGTGCTTAGCTTTGGCAAGGTTTGGGAAGGGCGGGGGCATCGTGGGCGACCCGGAGCTGAGCACCACTCCACACCAGCCTTCCCGAGGGAAGCACCTCCCGACGGGTGCCCAACAGTGACACGTACGCAAAGAAGTCACCGGTGTGCACAGGAAGAGCCAGCTCTGGCCTAGCTCGGCTGGTTGCCTATCTAAGAACAGTGCCTCCCAGTGGAGGGAAGAGACCCTAGTTAGGCACATACTCCAGCCACATCCCTGTTTCTGTCTAGTCTCTCATCCAAGAACACAAAAGCGCTCTCTTTTGTTTTCCTTTGTTAATCCTCACTAGATTTCCCCCCACTGGTTTTTAGAAAGTGGGAGGGAGGGAGAGAGACATGGCTTGGTTGCTTCCCGGCTGCGGCCAGGAATCCAGCCTGCCACTGAGGTACATACCCTTGACTGGAATCGAACCCTGACCCTTCAGTTCCCGGACTGATGCTGCAATCACAGGCCAAACGGGCTAGCCACCCTCCCAAGGTCTCTCCAGGGCTACAGGCGCGGCAGGGTGCCTTAGGAGCCAGAGCAGCGGCAGCAGCAAAAAAAAAAAAAGGGGGGGGGGCCTGGGAGGCCAGAGGTAGTTTTCGTTACTGTTGACGCCCAGTTGTTCAGAGCGGAAGAACCACGTGATCGTTACGGAGCCTGCGTGCTTAGCTTTGGGAAGGTTTGGGAAGGCGGGGGCATCGTGGGCCAGCTCCTGGCCGACGTCCAGGCCCAGCAGCGCCTCACATCGCTTCTGTGTAAGACGGGAAGGGGAGGAGGGGATGAACCAGAAGGGAAAAAATCGGAACGTGTTAGCGAATGCTACCATGCGAACACTAAACTTTATTCACTTTATTTATATATTTAACAGTTCTAAAGTATTTACTTCTTGCTTTGACAAAAAATGAAAAATATAGGAGCACTGCCTCCTCTTTAGGAAAAAGGGTTATATGTACAGCTACGGAGAGTTACGGCTCCTCCTTTACATACAAAGGAAAATATTAAAAAAGTGCTTCATTGATCCAAAAAGGGCTAAGAGCTGCAAGCATTTATTCACACTGTACATCAGACCCAAGAAACCCGTATCATAACCTCTTGGCACCTGTCACTAAGAAATGCACAATCTTCAGTTAGACTGACTTCTCCCTTTCAGCACGGGAAGACCACACAGAGGGGGGGACTGCACCCTGTTTCACGAAATCCAAACCCCGCCACCTGCTGCCCCGGGAAGCCGGGCTCGTGCTCAGTTGCTCTTGGCTTTGCCTGGACTGGTGGCTTCTGGACCCATCTTACCCCAGGCAGGCGCCCGCAGGAGCCTCCTTCCTGAGCCAGCTGGTCCGAACAGGCACCTGCCTCCAGCAAGCGCCAAAGCCTCCCTGGTCTCGTCCCCGCCACTCACCCCGCCGCCTTGTGACCACGTAGCGGCCTCCGCAGACCCAAGCACAGCCCTGCCCCCGGAAGGAGGGCGGGCACAGAGCACGGATGCCAACCAAGATTACAAGCACAAACCTAAACTCTCCACCCTTCCCGTACCACCTCCACCACACATTCTTGATTAAGGCTCTTTGGGGACCACATCGAAGCTTACTGAGGGGAGGTGCCCTGAACTGCTCCCGGACTGTGTCGCTTCTCGGGGGACTGCGGCGTCACCCGGCGGCCCGCAGCGCAGGAGCAGGGCAGGAGGAAGGCTGATTGTGTGGGACACGCCCCGTTTCCAGAGGCTGGACCTCGAAAAGGCTGATTCTACCCCGTAAGGGGGTGGTCCATGATTGGTTGGGGAGCGGGGGATTTTTGGAACCCTGAGTCTGGATTTCCCTGTGTTCGCCGAGGACAGGAGATTGTTTGGGGGCCAGGGGCCTGGGCTCCGGGCAGGCTTTGGCCGTGGCCACAGCAGCAGACGTAAGCCAGTGACCAGCCTGCACTTCTGTGCCCGAGCGTGGCGAGCACGGGAAGCACAACACGCCCGGCGAGAGGCAGACCCCGACAGCGGAGGGAGCCGCAGGCCAGGCCGCACAGTCCCCTGCGGAGAACCGGCTGACCCCCCAGCGCCTCCCTCTCGCACACACCTTCCTTCCCCCACAGCCCCGCTCCTCCGTCTGTGAGGCGGGCTGGCCTGGCAGGAGGGAGAGGGCACCCAGGGTAATGCTCTTAGGGAGATGCCTCCCGCCGCCTCAGCAGCGAAGGTTTCCAACCAGCTCTGGTGTGGCGTGAGGAATGGTCCAGGGGTCAGCACTGCCTCTCCCCTACGTGTTCTCAGGCTCCACCTGACTGAGCAGCCTCCTTCCACCGGAGACACCAGGCCAGCCCTCAGCGTCGCCGCCCAACAGGCGGCTTTGGAGTTAGGAGCTGGCAAGCTCTGGTGGCCACCAAACGCTTTTCCTCACGCCAACCAGGGAGCACTTTTCTGTCTGGGAGGCAGAGGGGAGATGGAAAGGGGAGAGGAAAAAATAAAAACAGGAAAGAAAAATCAATCTACAATCCAGTGGTACATCCCAAATTTCTGTCACTCTGCACAGGTGGTTCCAAGCCCCCATTCCAAAGTGCACGGGCCTCTCGGTCTGCCAGGCTGCAGGGCCTGTCAGAGGAACAGCAGCTTGGCCTCTGCCTGCCCCAGGTCACGTAGCTTCAGTTTGACGTGGCAGCAATGGGCTTATCCAGTTCAAGGTCAATGCTGGAGCTCGTGGGATGTAGGCTGCTATAGCAAGACTTGCATACTCGACTGGGTTCAAAGAGCTGCTGGCTGGGAACTGGAACCTTCTGATTACAACAACTGGAGCAGAATACATTCCCACAATTCCTTGAGGTGAGGAGAAGAAACAAAACAGTATTAGTTTGGGTAGCAGATGAGGGCGGGGAAACCAACTTGAGAAGACAGGACTGAGCTGTGTGCAATTGAAATGTGCTGGAGCCTCCTCTGAGAGTGAACTTTCGTTTGTCTAGCCGAGAAAAAGCCAAGCAGAGAGGGGACCCTACCTATCAGTCACAGCCTAGCACCATGGCTCAAGGTCGCTAGGTCTACAGGAGGATGTTGTCAAGAGAGATCTGTGAAAGCGAAGGAGCCGGGCAGAAGCAGCTGTAACCCTATGGGTAAGTCCTGGCCCAGGAAAGCCCAGTGGCCACCGCCCCCTGGGCACAGCCTCTACGGAGCGAGTGGTCACAGAGGCCAGAGGCCCGGGAAACCCCCACAAGCCCCGCAGATAGGAGAAACGCCCTGCGGGCGAGGGAGCGAGGTCCTTGCCCCAAGGACACGGCCCCAGAGGCTCTCGGGCAGCAACAGCCACCTGGAGCGGAGATTGTTGCCGTCCAGCATGCAAAGCCAGAGACAAGCAACCCGTGACAGACACATGCTCAGGGTGAAATGACAAGAACACAGATGAACACACATGCACACACATCCCCTGATTAGATAGGTATCAGTCAATTATGGCTCACTCCCCTGCCCCCATGCAACTCCAGGGCCTCTCCGCTCTACCTGAAGGCCGGACTTGGACCCAGGCCTCCAGGCCTCCTGCCCTCCCTCCCTCCCTCCCTCTCCACGGAAAGCCCGCCTCTGATGTGTGCGCAGCACAGGTCTGCACACCCCAACGAGACACCTTCACACAGCTCACAGGAAAGGGGACTGGCAGAGGAGGGCTTTCTGCCCGCCTCACCAACCCACTTTTGAGGGGCCTTATAGGACAAACCCATCCCAATGAGCCAAGAACAGGAGATTCCAAGGAGCCAAAGACGGGGAAAGCAGCAAAGGGAAATTCTTAGCCAACATCACTCTTTTTTCATTTACGTTCCTCAGAATTCTAACCCAGTACTGGATTAAGGACCAGCTAGGCACAGAGGAGAGAATACAGAATATCCTTTCAGGACAAAAACAAAACACAACAAAAGGAAAAGTCCAGACACAGGGTAATGAAAGGACAGAAAACTAAAAACAAAACTTTTTCTGGAATACAGTATTTCACAACTCTGTTCTGAAAAGCGTAAGTCAGCCAAGAACCTGTGGTTCCACAGAAAAATTACCTAAATCTGTTTTGGAATATTTACTTTTATTTAACACACCTGCTAACGCTCAGCTCAAAAGCCTGACATGAATTTGATCAGTTAAGTTTTTCAATCTGACTCCAGGGGGGTCCTGACAGACCCTAAGTGGAGTCTTCCATGTTAAAGCAGTTCTCTGCAAAGACAACCTCTGTTCCTTTCTGGTCTCTTTGAAGGAAGAAAAAAAAAGAGGAGCAGTGATGCTCTTTGACTTGAAAGTCATTAGCATTATTCTAGCATCTCAGAAAATGACTGCCCCCCCCTCCAAAAAAAACTCTAAAAACCCAACAGGTTATTCCACGAGACCTCCTGGGGCACTTTGCTTGGCACAAGCAAGATGGCTGATGGACCTGTGCCTGCAGCCTGACTCAGCCCCGACGGTCACTCAGCCGGCTGCTTTGTTCTCCCGGAAGCCACCTGCCTGCCTGTGCGCCCAGCCCAGGTTACATCCCAATGAGTGCAGAGAGGGGAAATGGCGCGTTAGTGTGAAGTTATTGTAGATATGCAGACGTCACAGACATGTTGTTGCAAATGCTCACCACGTTTGATCAACACGGTCAGTGTCCCTGCAAGGAGGGGAGAAAGAGCTCAGAGGAGACGCCAACCAAAGACATTTGGGCGTGGGGTGCAGGGTAGGGAGATACATAGTCCTGGAAGAATCATTACTAGACAAAGGTGATTCCATTGTTCTGTCTGGGATCACTCAGGTGGGTAAGCCAGGGGAAGTCCTAGGCACCACTTCCTCTACAAAGAACACTGGCCATCCTCCAGTCACCACCCCAGGTGGGGCCAAGCATCAGTAGCAACTCAGTACCCCACCACGAAGGAAGGAGTCAGAAGCCTAAAGGTTTGAGGGCTGTTCTCCACTGTCAACTACTGTCCCCAGCTACTTTTGCTCACCACTAGCAAAAGGAAACCAAACTCGGGGTCAGGAAACAGGGTCAGAAGTAGGAAAAATGAAGTTCCCGGCCCACAACCGGAAAGCTATTTTGCTCAAAGCAGCCACGTTGAATGGGAAGCAGTGTTATTTGAGGAGTAAGAAATGGGGATTTGAGTGGTGGCTACTGCTCCACCAATCTGGGAAGCGGAACAAAAAGGGACATAACTTGCACATTTCAAAATTCAGTCGTGATCATTCTGAACGGGAAGAAAGACACCAAGTGCAGTTCTGCAGACACCAATTTCGGAGGCACAAAGCGTGAGAAGTCCTATGGACCAGGGGCCCATCTTAAGGCAGAAGCCTGCCAGCCAGAGGCCTGCATCTCTCCCATCTACAGGCTCCATGGACCAACTCTCAGCCCCACGCCCTGGCCCACCACACCCCCCAGTGGCACCTGCAGTGGTGTTTCCTGCTGGCGAGCCAGAAGGCGCTGTCACAGGCGTAGCAGTGGGCAGCCAGGTGGTCAGGGAGCCAACGGGTCATCTGTAAAACAGAGAGAGCCAGGTGAGTAACGGGAAAGGGGCCATCCAGCTGTTGCCAGCAGAGCCATGCTGGGGGCAGCAAGTCCAGCAGGTCTGATGTCAGCAGAACAAGAAAGGCGTCCAAATCATTTTCCTGGAGGGGACTCCAAGCTCCCCTGAGATAAAGTGGCAGGCAGCAGCAACTTGGGTCACTGAGAGCTGGCACAGCTCCCGTTCACACAGGCAATGAGGAGAGAGGGCCAGCTCGCCGAGTCTCCTGGCTCAATGATTTAGGCTCCATGGGGATTCACCGGCGCGGAGATTCACAGAGGCTCAAGGCTAAGTGTGCTATGAGGTGATTCCTTGCCCAGGGGGAGGGGGAAGGGATGGGGATGGAGAAGAACTGCAAAACAGTCGCATGGATGGCACTCAGAACAGGGGCTGAGCCTGTACCTCCGTGTCCTGTTTATCCACCTGCTCCCAGCTGGCTTCAGAGAAAATCTCTGTGCTGCAGCGAGACAAAGAGTTCTGATCCAGATTGCTTTCCGAGTCGGGGATTGAAGTCTGTTGGCAAACAAACACAGCTGAAGAGAATGAACCTGGTCTCCTTCCTGAAGAAGAAGAAAGGGCTTGGAAAAGAGGGAGCACTGGGGACTTGGGGTTTGGGTGGGCCTTGGTGTTAAGGCTGCCGAATCTGTAGGTACAGTACATCAGCCATCAAGAGCTGGGTTGAGCAGGTGCAGAGACAGGGTTGAGCTCGCTGGAAGAGAAATGCACGGGTCTGAGCTCTGTGCAATGATGCTGGGCGTTGGGTTCCAGGAAGGGAGTGGGGCCTCAGTGTCAGCTGCTCCAGTGGGCCTGTCACTCCAACACTACCACTTACATGTGTGTGTGGGAACTGAGTGCTTTGGGCCTGTCCTCTTTTCTCTGAAGGACTCTTGGGGAAATGAGAAATCGTCATTAGAGTGAAGGAAAAACGGAGAAGTCAGTTGTAATTGAAAGTCAGTGATGAGCCCGCCTTTAATGTACGCTGCCTGCCTCAGAGCCAAGTTCGCACTTGTCCATCAACACGGAATACTTGAACGTTAGTACACCCAGTAAGAGAGCCTCCTTGATAATCCCCCTCAGTACCCCGCTTCGTTACCAGGCCCCATCTGTGCTAACACCACAGTGCTAGAAATCAATCCCTTCTCCATTTCTATCACCTGCCAGAGTAGGTACAAATACCTGTTAAAAGAACTAAACCTGCAACGGTACAGCCCATGCTGGGTGGGCAGAGGGGTGGGCGCAAGCACTACAATTTAATGGGAATATTTGACATTACCCCACAACTGTCATTCTGCCCTATGATCCTCTCTGGAGTCTTGACTGACCATGTAATGAGTGCTAGCTCTCTTCCTTATTCTAACTGCCTAAGGAGGACCCTGTGGAAAGCAAGCAGGGCAGGAGAGAAACGGGCAGACCGCCGTTCACATGGCTGCCTCTCCAAGCCTTGGAGAAATCTGTACAGTCACCACGCACCCGTCACCACAGGTGTCCAGCCTCGGCGTGCCCTGCTTCCGTGGGCGGCGGCGAAGCATAGCATACTCACCACCTCATCCCCAAAGTCCCCATTGAAGCGGAGAGAGCTGGTCAGATACTGGCTCTCCAGGCGACTCCTCAGCTCCTGGACTTGTTTCTTCAAGGTCTCCACTTCCTGTTGGTGGCCTGATTCAATCTGACGCAGGCGCTGCTGGATAGTGTCCGTGTACACAGGCATGCCGTCATCGTCCAGGTGGCTGCGAGAAGGCTGGTCAGGGCTGCCAGCGGCAGATGGCTTCCCTGTCTGGCTGTGTAGCCACTTGTGGTGCAAGTTCCTCGAGTGTAAGTGGGCAGAGCTGCAGCTGATAGCCGAGAGCTGGCAGCTTAGGGAGTCCTTGCTCCTACCAGCCTCCCCGTTGGCGCAGTGCCCGTTGGGGGTGGGGTACTCCTGGGGGGTGCTAAGCCCTGGGGGTGGCTCGGAGGCCTTGTTTTCAGTCTCTGGGACACCGTTGCACACAAGCCCCTCTTTACATTCAGCGACAGGCAAGGCACCCGGAGAACGCGCTGGGCTGGGGGTGCGGCCCGGGGAAGTCCTATGCCCCACAGGGCCCACTAGGGGCCTCTCGGCCAGGCCCTTCTCCGGAGGCCTGAGTTCCACGGCTTGAGGAAGCGCGTCCTGGCCACTGAGCCGGCCACTGTCCACCAGGCCAGGGCTCGGGGGAGGCCCACTTTCCGACTTCACTTTGTCTCTCGTTAACGTGGCCAAAGAGCTGTCTGAGTTTGGTCCTCTGCCCTCAAGTGGGACGTGGGAGAGCAGCGGAGAACTTGACTGTGAGGTACCATAACCAGTTTGTGCATCAGCTGGGATTGTAGTAACTGCTTCCTCCCTCTCCTCTGCGTTAGCTCCTGTCTGAGCCTGTTCCACAGGGACCTCCTGTTCATCCTCTCCCATGGGGGGCTCCTGGAGAGAGCTGGGAAGAACACTGGGCCCGCCCTGCTGGTCAGGAGCACCCTGTGAGGAGGGAGGGGGGCCGAGGCCTGGCGGGCTCCTCAGAACAGCAGGATCCAGCGGTGGTGCTTGGAGCAGCGCCAGGGCCGAGTCCTCGGGGGCCCTGCCCTGGCTGGCTTTTTCTGAGGGCGCCGCCTCTGGGCCCTCCTGCATCAGGATGACCCCCCTCTGGACAGTCTCCTCCGCCCCGCTCTCCTCTTTGGTGGCCTCTTGCAAAATGTTCTCCATCTGCCCCTCCGCCACTCCAGCTGCAACGGAGAGCTCGGCGCCGCCCTGCACTTTGGGGGGCTTGCCCAGGCTGTCCGGGTCCAGGGGCTCCTCTCCAGCCCCGGCCAGGCTGCTCAGCTCCAGGGAGCGCCTGTGCTGGTGCTCCTGCCACTTCTCATTCAGGCTGGGGTCGCTGCTGCGCCGGCTGGCGAGAGGCACCGTGTTGTCGCAGGCTGTGGTCAGATTGTCAAATGATCGAGTCTTTGGTAGCCTAAACCAAAGGAAGTGGGGGAAATGAGACTCTGAGGCTGATCGGATGGAAAGTGGGAAACGAGGTTTTAACAGGTTGTCATTTCATAACTGGGTCCATTTTAACTATTCAAGGAGCTATGGCATCTCTGAAGTGAGGCTCCGACTAGGAAGGCAAAGCTCCAGGACCAAGCCTTCGGTAAGTCTGCAGCCCTCCCCGTGCCCAGCACATACACCTGCGATTGTAAGAAGCCGTCCTTCGTGATGCTATTTCTCAACTAGTGCAGAGGAAAGGAAGTACTGCTAACTTTCTGATATTTATCATTTCAAATTTGTGAATTCAATAAAATTAACCCAGTGGCTGAAACTCAAGCCAGGGGGTCCCAGGAATCCAGAGGATGTACAACATCAGTGGAAACCTGCTCAGGGCCCACTGAGGCCCAGAACCCTGATACCTTTCCCGAGGAAACTGGGGAGCCAGGCAACGTCAGCATCTCTGACCACCTGGGTATCCTGACCGAGGCAGACACCACACAAGACTTAAGGCCTTAGCATCAACTCGGGGCTCACCGGCTCAGGAGGGGGTCATCAGGGCTGCTGCCAGGGGCCGGGTATGGAGCACAGCTGTCATCCACAGGGGTGGACGGGGATGGGCAGGGCAGGTACACCGCACTCCACAGCATCAGGTTACGCACATGGCACACAGGGTACAGCACCTGCAGAGAGAGTAGAGGCCACAGGTTTCAACAAGTCCTTAGAGATATCTAGAAAGAAAGGTCAAGAACCAACACCATGCTGGAGCAACTGGCAGTTCTTGGCCAATCTCCACAGGAAGTTAGCATCAGTGGATACAAGTCTATTTCCCAAGAGGGCCTATATAAGATTAGACTTTTGGCAACATTTCTCGCCTGAGAGGCTCTTACAAGCATGAACACTTAAAGTTTTTGTTTTTTTTTTAATCCATTTCTCAGGTCACCTTTACTGAAAGACTGACTCATCAGCTTAATTTGTTGCTTTTTCTACATACGAAAGTGAGTCATTTCACTAGATGGTGACTGTTCCCTGGTACAAAAACTTGGCTTCAGAAGACCTGGCCTATTTTATAGGAACATTTTAATCAATCATGTGAAAAGGAGGAAAATTTCTTCTGTATTGTTACTTCCCCAGCAGACACAGTGGGGGAGAGAAGCAGTTACCTCAAATCTCCCCCCTCTACTTAAATGTAGTGAAAAGCACATTCATAGTCCAGCAAAGCAATAAAACCTCCAACTAGCCTCCTTTCGCTTTAGAATTTAAGACGCATTCTCACAAAAGGAACACGACCGCACACCGATGTAAGTGCCTCCTTTTCTCTGCTTAACAGAAGGGGTTCCTTTGAGGAACAGTCTTAGAGGGCCTGCCATTCTCCATGTCAGCACAGCAACAGACACACGTGCTAATGTCACCGCGTTGTCTGCTCTCGGGGACAGAAGCTGCTGTGGACAGCACCACCGGGTGATACTGTGGTGCTGGGGACTGGTAGCATGCCTCTACACTCACTGGACAGAACGCGCTAGGGGTGAGTGAGCTGACGGAGGTGCTGGAAAGATTCGTGTTTCCCGTGGCAGAGCTGTATATGAAATGCGACCACCCGAAGAAAAGAGGGCAGAAGCAGGTCAGAGCGTCACTAGACAACAGGTCTTTCTCTCAGGACAAGGTGACAGGGGAAAATGACCCACCCATCCAGTCACTCCTCAAAAAGACTCTTAAATGTCCCCACCACCCAATCCTCCTCTGCTGCTCAGAGGGAAGCTGCAGGATACATACGGCTTCTGACTGGGAGGAATACAGCAGGTTTTTGAAAGCCTTGTTGCCGGCCCGAAGCAGGGACCACACGGAGCACGTCCGTTCCTGAGTGTGCTTTTCCCCCCTCTCCTTGGCGTTGTTGCACAGGAATGTTCCAAAGAGGCAGGAATAGGTATGCTGCACCAGTTTCACCTGTGGGAAGCCAATGAGGCAAATTCAAGCGACAGGGTACGTATTCCCTGGGCTAAGTTCTTCCCAGCATCCCGAGAGCAGTTCCGTTCGCACTCGGTAAGGATGGGAGAACCAAGTAAGACCACGCAATAGCCACCTAACAGCGTCCATTTCAGAGTGCCAACCCCAACCACCATGGCTCCTAAATCGAAAGAACAAAGACAGGTAATTGGCATACCCACTCCTCTTGCCTCCCTGACAAACGGTCGCTGAGGTCCTAAGTTAACAGTCACTCTCCAGAGTGACAACATATAAGCTGTGTACAGGCGCAGGCCCCGTGCACCCAAAGTCTGAACTGGGAGCACACGTGTAAATGGCCTTCATTCCACACGTGGTTCCTGAGCATCTCACATCCTCCAGCGTCTCTATAGGGCAGCTCTCCTACCTGACGGACGGATTCTAGTTGTGAAAGGGATGGCCAGTGGAATGGACAACAACAAGGCAGAGTGAGAGGGACAGGGCAGGTGGGACAGCCTCTCTGGCCCAAGACTAGACGGAACGAAGAGCACTCCTGTGGGTATCTGGAAGGAAATGCTCAGCAGCGGTGCCAGCAAGCACAACGGTCTTCAGGTGAGTGTACGTTTGTGGTTTCTGAGGACCAGGTGGAGGCCAGTGTGACTGAAGGACACTGCACCAGAAGAATGGCAGCAAATGAAGCTGGCCAGATAACCTCTGCGGGACCCCTGCAGGCCATCATAAGGACTTTGACTTTATTCTGAAAAATGGGAAGTTGGAGGATTTTCCAGCAGAGGAATAACAGGGTCTGTAGTCTGCTTTAGAAGGATCCCTTTGGCTGCTGGATTAACTCTTAGGGCAGGAGGTGATGGTTTAGATGAGTGTGGAGACAGCAAGTAATCAGGGTTTAGGTGTATTCTGAAAGCAGAGCTGCAGAATCTGCTGACAGACTAAACTTGGAATGTGAAAGAAAGAGGAAATACCGATAGAGAAGCAGCCTACAGGCTGGGCCTGGGCGTTCCAAAATTCAGACCTGGGCAGATAAAGAGCAACTGGCAAAGGAGACAGAAAGGACCAGCTAGTGAGGCAGTGGAGAACTCAGAGAGTACATGCTGGAAGTCATTTGTTTCAAGTGTTTCAAGAAAGAAGTGGTTAAACTATGCCAAATATTAACGGATCAGTGATGAAGACAGTCAAAAGGTACAAACTTCCAGTTATAAAATAAATTATGGGGATGTAACATACAGCATGGTGACTATAATTAATACTGAATTGCATTATTTGAAAGATGAAAAGTTCTTGATACAAAAATCTATGTATGGTGAAGATGTCAACTAGAATTATTGTGCTCATTTCACAATACACACAACTATCTAATCTTTGTGGTCTATCTGAAATTAATTTGTTACATGTCAATTACTCCTCAATTTAAAAAAAAGATGAATGTACACAGACTGATGGAATTTTAAATAAATGGTAACTAAGTATTTTTTAAAAGACGAAGACTTTGAGCTTATCACTAGAGTAGCAACATGAAGTTCTCTGGACACCTTAACAAGAGTGGCCCTGATAAACTGGTGGGGTGAACAGCTGACTGAGTAGGTTTAAGAGAGAATGGAAAAATAAGATGTTGAGATAGCAGATGTAGAAGACTTAAGCTCTGCTGTGAGAAAGTGCAATAACAGCTAGAGGGGCTGCAGGACAGTGTGATGAGATGAGAGCCACACACCTTGTTTGTGTGCTGATGGCAGTGACATGCAGAGAGGGAAGTGTCCGTGCTGCTGAGCGGAGGAGAGGAGACAGGAGCTAATGGACAAGTGTGTGTGTGTGTGTGGGGGGGGGGGGGCCTGGAAGAAGGGTAGTGTGTTCTTTGCCTAAAGGGAAGAACAGAGAGTGTGGGACAGATAGAGGGGTTTGGCAGGTGAACTGGAGAGAGCAGATAACATACTATTGGTTCTATTTCTGGCTGCTATTTAAGGCTTCTATCATCCATTTTAAACTTTAAACCAATTCTAAGACTATACAAAACCTAGTCACCTAGATTCAAGGAATAAACACTTGTTTTTTACTGTTTCCTTCATTTTTAAAATGGGAGAATGACCCCTCTTAAATTCTAAAAAAGATACACAGATTCCAATGAAAACTGGCCCACTATCATTTGTTTGATGCCCCACGAATTTAGACGGTCCCCAAAATGAAGAATCATGCCCACACTCACAAGGAATGCTTCATTGAACTCAAAAGAGCAAGGAAATTGCCTCTGAAGCTGATGAACACAGTCAAGCCACTGCAGAAACACTGGGCAACGCTCGTTCAGATCATCTGAGTTCTCCCCGTGACCACACCGATCGGCAAACTTGTGACCGAAATCTAGCCACTCCATCTCCACAAGGACCTGGAAACCCTGCAGGGAAGCACATAAGAAAGACCGTTTGTGCTAGTCTGTCCAGACTGACAGTCCTGAGCTGCTCTCACCAGCAGTGAACCCTTTGACAGCCTCCCACTAAGCCCATTAGAAGCAGCCCTGGACCCAGCCTGGAGGCCAAAGGCTGAATCCCCGATTAAGATACGTTCCAGCCAAGTTTCCCATCCCCTCAACTTGGCTCCATAATCATCAAAAGGGTACGAAGCCTTTCTTGAGTTAATGTATATTTTTAGCCGTCACCCACTATATAAAAGTCATTATTTTCGCCCTAACTAGTTTGGCTCGTGGATAGAACCAAACTGCAGACTGAAAGGTCCTGGGTTCAGTTCTGGTCAAGGGCACAGGCCCCGGTTGAAGAATTGATCCCCAGTAAGGATGTGCAGGAGGCAGCCGAGCAATGATTCTCTCTCATCACTGATGTTTCTATTTCCTCTCCCTTCCTCTGAAATAATAAAAATATATTTAAAAAACAAAAAGTCACAATTTCCCCCTAAATTTCTTTTTTACTTTTAGTGTCTTTCATGTTTTACCTACAAAGAAAGTAAGTTTGTAAAATCTTTCCTAACCTCTGATTTACATATATGTTAGGGTACATTTATGGTTTTTCTTACATCTTTAACCCAATAGGAGGCGATTTCAGAGGAGAGCTCTTTCTTAACAGAACACTGTGGCAATACTGATGACCACAACAAGTATACCAAGGTTCTTCTCTAGAAGCCCCATTTTCTCGGGGTAGGGAAAATAGGCTCTATTCTCAATCCTTTATTATCTAAATCTGCACAATTTAAGAGGCACCACCACAGTTTAGATCAAGGTAAAGGGGCAATGGTTTAAAACGAGAAAACTTCACTTTCATTAGACCTAACCACACAACCAAAACTGACCATTAAACCCTCTAATGTGTCCCCCATTCACCTGAAGTACCAGTCCGACTCCCTGGACGTACCCACCTCTATGGTTCGGTAGTAAGGGTCCAGCAAGAGCTTCGCCAATGCCACAATCTGGGGGGTGCGGTCCCAGCCATCTGAGCAGTGCACCAGCACTGGTCGCTGATCTCGATCCACAGCATGCACTACCAGAAGTGCCGACTTCAAAAGCACAGAGAGGTGATGGAGCCATTTTGTGCTTTCAAGAGCTGAGAGCCAACTGTGAAAATAAAAACAGAAGGGGATAAGGGAATGCTGACTCTTCTGATTGCTTCACTGTGTCATGCCAAATAGCCATCATATTAAACAGCAATCCCAAAGATTTTCCCTTCAAATAAACATGGCCAAAGCAAACAGAAAGCCTGTCTCTGTCTTCCTAAAACATGGACAAAGACGATGCCCAAACCCTACATACAATGGAGCAGCAACTTTATCCAAGTTTAAAAAAAAAAAAAAAAAAGACAGAAAATTCTTTAAGCCGAGACTGGATTCAGCCAGGATCTAGAAAACCCTTTATTCAAAGGCCTTTAGGAAGTATCAGATCATGAGAATTGCCCCTTGAGAGTATTCACACGCTGATCACACTTGTCTTTTAACTGTTGACAGTTTGTTTCTGGTCATGAATTCCTCCCTCCTCCCCTTCACCCCCCCCAAAAAAGCTAATTTCTCCAAAATGCAATCAGACCACAGTGTAGCTCTTCAAACACTGAGTCAGAGGAAGAAATAAGTACTTCTGCTAGGGGCTCTGAGAGGGCTGTTGTCAAGACTACTATAAACTATTATTAAACCTCGGGGAATGAGTGTGAATTTTTGGAATAATCCAAGGAGGGGAGGTAAATAGACAACAGAATGGAGTGTGTAAGCTCTGGTTTCACATGGATTAGCTTGGTCTACCAATCAGACCCTAGATCTCGGGGAGCGGACACTGTATCTCAGGCATAGCTGAAAATCATGGGTAAATGAACAAACAAAAAAGCAAAACTCAATCTCAAAACATTCTACTCCCTGATAGGTGCCCAGAAACATTTTTTGCTGATGGGTAAATTGTTTATTCTCCTTCCTCACACAGCCTTGAAAGAAACTAAAAGTTAAGGCACAGGAAAGAAAATCCTCACTTATTCCCTGGCCCCTGGCGACAGTAAATGAGAACGCGCGGAAGGTTCTCCCGAACCTGACTGAACTGTCCCCACTTACCAACCAGCTGGTGGTGCCCATGCCTAACAGAAGCTGCACTAACTGTGCCACCACGAGGTCTGCGGGCTCCACACGCCCCCGTCCTATTCTCACACTGGAGTAGCAGATACAGGGCCCCAGCGCCCCAGCCACCAGTGCGGGAGGCTTGTTACAGCTGGTCCCACCACTCCTCAAGGGAGGCGTCAGCACAGCATTCTCACTTGCTGCCAAAGGCAAAGCTGGGGGGGGGGAGCGGGGGAGGATTGAAGGACTGAGTGAAAAAGGTGACGGATTAAGAAGTACAAATCGGCCCTAGCTGGTTTGGCTCAGTGGACAGAGCGTCGGCCTGCGGACTGAAAGGTCCCAGGTTTGATTCCGGTCAAGGGCATGTACCTTGGTTGTGGGCACATCTCCAGTAGGGGGTGTGCAGGAGGCAGCTGATCAATGTTTCTCATTGATGATTCTAATTCTCTATCCTTCTCCCTTCCTCTCTGTAAAAAATGTAATATTTTAAAAAAAGGTACAATCAGCAGTTACAACATAGTTACGTGAATGTAAAGTACAGCACAGGGAATATACTTAATGACATTAAAATAACTATGTATGGTGCCAGATGAGTACTAGAAAAGTTGGGGGGAACACTTTGTAAAGAATTCTAACCACCATGCTGTATACCTGAAATAGATACAAAATAATACTGAATGTAAAAACTATAATTGAAAAATAAAATTAAAAAAGATAAAGCATTACCCTTCTGTACTTTATTTTTATTTTTTGTGTTTTTACTGATTTCAGAAAGGGAGAGGGAGAGAGAAAAATATCAGTGAGAGAGAATCATTGGCTGCCTCTTGCAAGCCTCATACTGTGCATCGAGCCCACAACACAGGCATGTGCCCTGACTGGGAATCGAACCGTGACCTCCTGGTTCATAGGTCGATGCTCAATCACTGAGCAACACAGGCTATTACCTTCTTTAAAAACCCCCTTCCTACCCAGACATTCATGGGGACCAACCTAGTGCTCATTCCACTCTTCGTACTCAGTTTAAAGACTAGCTTGCTCTGGCCTGGCAGCTCAGGTGCGCGCCAATGTACACCAGAGGAGGTGTGCATCCCATTCCTGGTCAGGGCACATATCTAGGGTGCATCTTCCATTCCCAATAGGGGTGCATATGGGAGGCAATCTATTGATGCTCCTCGCTCATATCAATGTGTGTGTCTCCCTTCCTCCATATCTAACAATCAATAAAAACATATCCCTCAGTGAAGACAAAAAACAGCTTTCTGGTTTCAATACATGGAAGATTAGAGACCAGGTAGTGTTGATTCTCTCCCTTTCATTTCAGAGACAGGAAAACTGATGCCCACAGATTTGGCCAGTCTGACAGGGGCAGAGGCCCCACCCTTAAGGAAGAGAGGGCTACTCGCGGGGTTCTGTGACTGCGCAGCACAGGCAAGTTGCTAACCCCCAAATCAGAACAGGAAGCTCATGTCTTCCGGTCTGGCTTTTCCCCGAGGACAAGTGCTGCACCCTCTGGGCTGATTGCAACTGTGACGAATTTAATCGTTTGCTACCAGGAGTTAGCACGAGTGCTTCAGGCAGCCCTATGACTTAACAAATCAAGGAAAGGCGCTGCAAAACTTGATGGGATCGTGAGTCTACTAAATAGAACCCGAAGAAACCGCTATGGGCTCCAGGACAAATGCCAGAAAAGAGAAAATTCTCTCTTCTTTGGCACCATTTCTGGCCTGAAAGGTGAAGCAGGGCTTTTAAACATTTATCTGTCATATTTGTTTTACAGAGCACTCCTCCTGATTTATCTTGTATTTACATGTTCCCTTGGGAAGAGAGCATGTTACTTCACCTTCCTCACTGCAATGCCAGCCGTTCATTTTTAATAATCAACAAAAACCATGGTAATGTCCTTAGTCAATGGGAGAGGGCAGTTTAAAAATCAGAAGCTTATGTAAAAAGATCTAATAGCAAGTTTTAAAAAGTGTAACCCTTTTTAGAACACAATGAATAAACTCTGACTCTTCATGGTTCAGAGCAGATAAGTGTTCAGAGCAGATAAGTGTCACTACAGGACGTCAGAAACCAAAAAATTCAATTACTTTGGGCCAAAAGCAAATGTGGAAAAGAAGGAAGCGTTTTCAGAAAAAAAAACAAGAAAGCAATACTTCCATTTTGAGGGCCTCTGTTTGTTATGTGCTGCACATTTTAAACCTTCCAAAGGCTCCCTTTTAATCCCAGATCCTCATTTATGCTGCCATGCTCCTAACACTGAAAGAATGCCCACCGAGACTGACAGTAAAACCTCTGAGCTCGTCTGGGAAAGAAGAAAAAAAAAAAAAAAAGGCAGGGCGAAATTAAAGCCAAGGCCAAAGTCTTACTTTCCCGGATCTGGCATCTGTGTGCAGAGCAACCGCAGAGACTGAAAACTCCTCCGAATTGAATGAATATTTGCCATCCCCATAAACACAACTTCACAGTTGGGGTAATACTCTAGAGAGAAAAACAGTAAGTAGAACACAAATACGTTAAAGTTAAAGCCCACACGGCCAAATTTAAAAAGAAGCAAAATGGCAATAAACAAACCACTGCAGCTGCTAATGGAACTGCAGTGTTTCTAAGCCTAAATTTAGCTCAGTCCTTTATTCTGAGCAGAAAACAGTGCTTGCAATTTTACCTGTTTTTGCAAAAGGGAAGGTTAAATTGGTGCGGAGACCGACATAAAATAGAAGCTGTTACTTCAAAAACGTTAACAATGAAGAGAACAGGATATCCTCCCATCTCACCCCCACGTTTACTTCTGGGCCTCCGCTCACTTGTAGCTCTGGAATCATGAATGAAACGGGCAGAACAATGCATTTCACGCATTCACATTTCACTCGGTACCCTGCCCTGAATTTTCCGTAGATGCCATCTGAATAGGAGTTCGGTGCCTCAGCACACAACTGGCACCAGAGTTCCTTCTTTGGAGGAAATCAGCCTTCAAACAGCAGGCCTGTCAGAGGTTAGGAGAGAAGCCTTTGCTAGCATTTGTATTTACTGCTTTGATTTCCACGCCAGGAACAGACCTCGTTACGGGAAAGGACTGGCTTTCCTCACCACCCGAAGGCTGGCACAAGGAAGGAGGGTTGTTTGTTTCCCTGTGCCTCCTCTTCCTCTTCGCCCATGAAGAGAGCATAGCGGTAAGAATCCGAAGCGCCCTGCCTCTCTCAAGAGGGGCTGGGGAACCTGGCTTGCCTTTCATTTCCTATTGGGAAGGAGGAGAGGCTCACGAGGAGAGAAGGTGGGGGGCAAGCACCTCACCTGGGCACTCACAGCCTCCGCCCTTGGCTCTGTTGGCAACTGCTGCAGCATAGGAACGGGCATCCAAGATCAAAAGCTTCTGGGGCTGGATGGCCAAGCTCTCTGCTCCCGAGGCGTGTGACAGGGAAGAATCTAGGAACATCGGGAGTGGGAGGAAAAACTAAATGAACCTGTCCCGTCCAGAACTGTGCAAAGTTCTAACATTATAGTACAAAAAATACACCAGAATGACGTTCAACCCCCAACCACAACTCCTGGGACACACACTTCTTTTTCTGTTTTCTAGCTGCCTATAATCTCCTCTACCTTAGGAGTAGTCCTTCGATGAAGTCTGGTGAAATTTTCCTCCATGATCTGGAGAAACTGCAGGTCCCCTACCACATATAGATCCCATTCTTGTTACTATGACAAGAAAGACTCCCCAAAACAAACAAAACAAGCCACATTAGTCCTCTTAAACCAAGTTTGAAACAGGGGGTCTTCTCGTTCATCGCCAAGAATCCTCAAACAATCCCATCAATGGAAGCTTTGCTCTCTTTTCCATAAGACAGATCCTCTGTTTTGTAAGGAAAAGGCCATTACAAGAGGAGGTCCTCAGCTGCTATAAAAACTGCTGCCAGGTCAGGAAGCTCCTTACCGAACTCCACATCCGACAGGTCTCCCGCGTTGGGAAAGTCTCGAGAACTGTTCCGCGTGGACAGCTTGCTGCCACTCGATCGGGAGTTGGAGGCGCAGGCTTTGGCTACTGACTGCACGAGGTGCTCATCATCAGCATTGCGCCAGCCCCACCAGCTGACCTCTGGCTGCCCACAGCGGGCGATGACAGCTCCATTGCTCTGGTGCCTGTGCGGGAACAAGACAGCAGCTGTGCCACCCAAAGGCCCGGGCAGAGGCTGTGCTCAGACCAGAAGTGAGGCCGCAGGTTGTAAACGCCGAAATGCGCTCCCTAAGCTTCCGTCCTCTCGGGGCAGAAATCTTACACAGCAACACAAACACCACCTGCCCTAGACCTTTCTCAGTTCTCATACCATTTGAGAGATCTTTGTAGACTTAAAACAATAAATGCATGTTCTTAGAGAACACAAATTAATATGCATAAAGCAAATGTCTGTACCTTTACATTTATTTTGGGAAGATCAGGTTAAAAATAATCCTCAGACACTACACTAATTTTCCTAATCAATAATGAAGCATTGTTCTCTCTTCTTATCTGCACCTAAAAAACTGCTCTCCTCACTGATCCCTGAAGGTCCACACAGGAACTGGCTGGCGTGGGCATTATTTTCAAAACAAGATCCCACCTTTGGGACTGAAGCACTTACCTGGCCCACAGTGAACTGTTAGGCAAAATCTGCTGCGATTTCCTGAGTCACAGACTGCTCTTATTATAGGCAGATAGCTCAAGGAGCCAGCTACCCTTCCTTAAGCTCTTAGAAGGAAATGAACAGCATAAACTTCAAAAAGCCAAACTCTCATAGATCCTTTTCCAAGAAGATCAGAATACTCCTAGTCTAAGATTCTATTAAAACCCAGTCTTTTCCTGATTGGGAATTTTAGTAATTAAAAAGTTATGAAGTATTATTTGGCAATGAAGAGAAATGAAGTCCTAACACATGCTACAACATGGATGAGTCTTGAGTATGTCATGCTAACTGAAGAAATCAGTCACAAAGGCCGTATTTTGTATGATTCCATCTATACGAAATGTGCAGAATAGGCAAGTCTAGAGATAAAACAGATTACTGGTAACCCAGGACTAAGGTTTTGGGGAGCGACTACTACTGGGTCAAATTTCTTTTTGGGATGGTGAGATGACTAAAACTACTTGTAAGGATGGCTGCAGAACTATGTGAATCTACCACAAAAAACACAAAACTCCCTAACTACATATTATCTTAAAAGGGAAATTGTACAGGACATCTCCAAAAAGCCATTTAAAAAATTATCAAAGAAATTAGTTCACTGTAAATAGTAGAATAAAAACCTAAGTAAGCAAAAAATTTAAATGTCCCTCAATTCTATCATCTAGAGGAAATCATCAATGTCTTACCTCCCATTAAATTGTTTCTAGCCCTAGCTGGTTTGTCAGTGGATAAGAGCGTCGCCCGTGGACTGAAGGGTCAAAGGTTTGATTCTGGTCAAGGTCACTGCCCAGATTTCAGGCTCAACCCCCAGTGGGGGGGCATGCAGGAGGCAGCCAATCAATGCTTCTCTCTCATCATTGATGTTTCTCTCTCCCTCCCTCTCCCTTCTTCTCCGAAACCAATAAAAAAAAGGTATTTAAAAAAAAGTGTTTCTAAACACACATATGCATATACACATTACACATATGTAGAGCAAATATGGCTTTAAGCAACACATACTTATGAATCCATTGTCTTCAAAAAATGATGTGAGAAAAGATTTTTGTTTTTAATCCTAAAGCTCACAAGCAACACATTAAATTAGGTAACCATCAAATTTCACTGGAACCACCAGTTTGCTTGTAGTTTTGAAACCCTCCCTTATTGGGAGGCAAGTAGTTGCGTATTCCCAGCACACTGCCCTGGCTCACCTGAATGAGGCCAAACTGAAAACACACACCTCGCTGATTTTCCCCCGCAGTTCCTCTGAGTCCCAGTGTGCTTTTCTCTTCCTGCTCACTGATTTCCAAATGCCTACTGGCGTATGAGGACGGGTGCTGGGTAACCCATGAGCTGAGGGTGCCAAACCCTCCAAAGAGGCGTGGCCGCCCCTTTGCTGAACTCTGCGCAGCTTCCCAGGGGCGCTCCGGAGAACGGTAGGTGGCACTCTCCACCCACGGACAGCTCTGGCTTTCCAGTAGCCAGCTGCAACTGGAGCTACCGCAGTGGCAGTTTTCTGCAGTCTGCTCCATGCTTTCGATGCACGGAAGAACCAAAACACCAAGCTGAAAACCACTACAGAGCATTTCTATCATTTTCACAAACAGAACCGTAAAAAAATATAAAGATTAAACCATGAGATGTTTAAACTATCCCTAAACTGGTGTCAGGCAAACTTCCAAAATGACTAGAATCTTCTAAATGATTCAATGAACAAAGAGGGGAGCTGTGGACTGCACTACAGAGGGGTGCCCTTTGTACCATCTTCCTGTGAGACCATCTCTGTCTTCCATGATAAATCCAAGCAAGCACGCTCTCGTCACAGCGGGAGAGAGCACTCATCAGGCGCCGGTTCAGCGCTGTCAGAGCTGCTAGCAGCCTCAGGAATCATTACTGCAGCCCATGGACAATCAGACTCAGAAAACGCAGTGGGTTCAGAAGCAGCCTGCCACCCAGGCTGACGGAGCAGAGTGCGAGGGCCAGTATGTCCAATCCGTTTAAACGAGGCAGACAGCCCACTGGCTGTGAGTCTGACACGCTGGTGCTAGAGAATCCCGACATATTCCACTTCCTCCATCTGACAACCCTGTCTGGAGCTCAGAAAAACAAGACCAAGGTCTGAAATAGAGGCTACTTCCTGGAAGCCTGCTGTTATGTGGACTACACCAAGAACTTTCATTTGTAATCTTCTGAGAGCAGGTTTTCTCTGAGAAATTACAAATGTTAAAGAAACTCATTTATACATACTCTGTCTCCAGAAAGGATTGGAGGGGAAAAACCACACCAACCCACAGTTCATGCTCTCTAGAATACGTTTTAGAAAGGGAAAAGGCTTTCTACGTTTATCCTAAGAAGAGACCAAAAAGTCTACAAACTAGGAAATGAAATGGAGAATGTGAACATTACAAGAAGATGACATCTGAGTGTTCAAATAAGAGGTAATGACTTCTTAAAACTTTAACATGCCTCCGTGAGTCCTGGAACAGTCACTGAATTATAAAAGCAGCCATCAGAAATACAACCTACTCCAGATACTGCTTAGAGAAGTCAGGGTTTATAAATTCCTTCAGATGCCACAGCATACACGCAAAAAAAGAACAGCATTCCCATTTTACTAATTAAGAACGGGCATAGCCCTAGCCAGCTTGGCTCAGTGGATAGAGTGTCAGCCTGTGGATTGAAGGGACCCAGGTTTGATTCTGGCCAAGGGTACATGCCTGGGTTGCGGGCTTGATCCCCAGTGGGGGGCATGCAGAAGGCAGCCAATCAATGATTCTCATCATTGATGTTTCTTTCTCCGTCTCCCCTCTTCTCTGAAATCAATAAAGAAATATATATATATAAAAGAACGGGCATAAGTCCGTTAAGGAACTTATTCAAGATGCTATATAGCAAGAAGTACCAGAGAAAGGACTTAAAACTCCAAACTTGTGCTTGTCATCCTGCCACCACCCCCTTCTAGACTTGCCCCTCCGCTAGCAACCTCAGGAATCATCCCTGCAATCTACAGACAACTGAATTCAGCGAATGCGGGTTGGATTCCGGCCTCTGATTTCTAAGATCTTATACCCAGCCAAGACCTTCGATCTAGCCTTCTTCCCCAAATGCTCCCTCTCCGAGCAGAGCTCTTCGAAGTGTTGAAGTTTTCCGACACCGGTTTGCTTGTAGTTTTGAAACCCTCCCTTATTTGAGACAAGTAGTTGCATATTCCCAACACACTGCACTGGCTCACCTGAATGAGGCCAAACTGACAATCATAGTGACTCAACTCTACTCCCAGTTCTCACGTTCTAGGACTCACCGCTCTCATTCCAAAGGCCAACACTTTTATCTTCCCACCAAATGTCAGAAGGATCTTAAAATAGCGAGACCAGCCACCTCTCTATTAAATTTTTAACGGCGTTAATTCAATGTTAGGAGCTGGGGTTCTGGGTGCAGTCATTACCGGCATGTAACTGAAAGAGCAGCTTGTACACTCAGGAAGCACAGATTTGCCTGGAAAGTTTCCTGAAGCTTCCTCACCTCCCTTCCCACTGAGCAGCCCGAGGCAGGAGGCCGCTTCCTTACCTATAGATGACGGCAGGGATGCGCTTCCACGACCGGAAGCCTGCTACACTTTCCAGCTCTTTGTCAGTGATCCAGGCAGGCACTATGAGCTCCTGCGGGTAGCTGCCACACAGCCTACCAGAAAGGGGAGAAAAAGGGAGACGTTAGGTGAATGAGCAGAAGGATGGGATCAGCTACCGCAGGGTCAGTGAAAGCAGTGAGGAGCATTACTGGAGTCGCGGCCTGCTCGCAGGATGGGCTGCCTCAAGTGTTTATACACACACACTCTCTTGGATTGTTTCCCGTGATGCTGCCTTTTGGGAATCTGCCAGGCTTAACTATGAATGAGAAAAAGGGGCGCTGAAAGGCAGTTACTCCACTGTCACTCTCTGTTGTAACAGACACAGGTCATTTCTAACACACAAGTGCCCAGTCCAAATACCGAAGTGAAAGTCTGTTACCTCTACCAGACCCCTCAGTCTTTCAGGCTTTAGTCAAAGTGAAACAAACAAACAAAAAAATGCCAAGAGCCTACAATTTCAAGTTTCCAGAGACCTCACAGGATTATTAATGTATTCTTTGATATGAACCCAACAGGATGTCCTGTTTAAAGGTATGTACAAATAGTACCATAGGTTAGTCTATTTGCATATATAATCGCAGTCCCGTGTAGCCAGGTCAGTAATGAGAACAAGCTATTAATGCTAACTTCTATAAAATACACTCCATAACAAACTACACTCGGGGGGAAAAACACTGTTCTGATTCATGAAGAGGCTAGCAGCTGCACGCTAGGCAAGCTGGTGCCCTAGGAAATAGTATTCCTAAGAGGATTTTTACAGGACAATCTGCCTTCTCT
This sequence comes from Lasiurus cinereus, assembly GCA_011751065.1. Taxonomy (NCBI): domain Eukaryota; kingdom Metazoa; phylum Chordata; class Mammalia; order Chiroptera; family Vespertilionidae; genus Lasiurus; species Lasiurus cinereus. The sequence continues at coordinate 28,787,910 of JAAGEH010000417.1, read as the reverse complement.
CCATGGGTAATCCAATATTCCTTTTTCAACAGTGAATGTAATTAAGACCCTTCATCCAAATCCTAATATACATATATTCCTACTATTCCTACTACTACACCTCCATCTACACCACCACCACCACCACCACCACCACCCTGCCCTGAACTATCCTATGCATTATGGAAAGAGGCAGAAAAAACAGGAAGTGGCTTGGGAATTGGGGGGGGGTTGAACATTCTGCACTAAATATCTCTCTCCTATTCTCAGTTTCCACAAGATTACATATTAAGAATTTAAAAGCCACTGAACCAGGAGAACATCTATGACCAAGCGTAGCTCTATAAACTTCCTGGCAGCTACCCACAGACGCCTAAAAATAACCTGGTACACACAGTTAATAATTATTATTCATTTGATCTCGTTTTAATTTAAAAGTATATTTTTATAGTAGGAAACCTTTTTAATTTCCTAAAGACTAGTTTTGAGGTAAACTATAATCACACACAAGAAGTAATCTTTTTTAAAACCCATAAAAATAGGAATTTTTGAAAACCAATAGCTTTCGAACCCCATTTTCAATAAGCTTTGCTTATTTCACTCTGTTTTCTGATCATCATGTTCCGTGACCTGTACACACTCAGCATAACACACCTAGCAGTCAGCTCTCCAGCAGCACCAGCTGCCCCTTTAAGATCAGCCGTTTCCAGGAGGAAAGGTGAGTGACTGGAGCCAGAAGCCGTAGCTGCCTCAGGCTCTCTGAAGCCCCTCCTCTCATCTTCACTTCCATTCTCTACTTTGATTTATCACTGACATGGTAAGTGTGACCAATCAGTAGCTCCCAATTCTTCACAGCACCCCAGGTTCTTAATTTCTTGGCCCTGGTTCATGTTAAGAGCTATGTACAATAATTAGCTGTCGTTTTTCCTATAAAAAACGAAATGCTCTGATGGCTAGCCACAGATATTCCAGGAAAACTGCTATTATAATTTGAGGCAGCTCAACGGACAACAGTATAATTAATGTCATCTGCTGTAATAAAACTTAAGAGAAGGATATATTAATTTAAATATCCTAGACAATTCTCTTTTGTTTTAGAGAAATTTGGCTCAAAAATATCATGTAAGTTAACTGATTTCCCCTGCCAAAGTATGTATACCTTTTAAGGAAACAGTTAATGAGACTATTTAATAATAGTCACATTAATATTTAATGGTTAAATGTTATCACAGCTGTGAAGTTAGTTTTAGATCAACACATATATTGAATACAGAAGACTTATGTCTATTTTATAGATGTGGAGTAAAATTAGTCAGAGACTACTCCTAAGTGTTTTATCTCTCATATGAGATGACTGATCCGATCTCTAATGTGATGTCCAGTGGAGATGAGACCTGCCTGCCTGCTCATAAACACTGTTATCTAGATATGCCTGCGCCAAGAAGCACAGGGACCTGCAGAGGGTAGAGAGGAAGGTTCCAGAATCCTATTCAGTAAGGATACTTTCCACTTCAATAATAGCAATAGTAACAGAAGACTAAAGAACTCTGAAAATCACGCACTTAGATTTAATAAATAAGCGTCATTTGAAAGAAAAAGTCTAAGTTCAAATTTCTGCCATATGAGAAATGGGGATTCTGCAAAGGCAGTGGCTGTGAAACACAGTCCACAGGGACCCATACGACTCACTTGTACTTCTCGTTGATGTTGGAAATCCTCCAGGCATTGATCATATCAAAACCCATCCGCTCCACTTCGTTTTTAAACCTTGATGTTACGTGTTCCCCTAGAAACCAAAGATGGCAGAAAAAAGGAAATGAATACCATTTTGCAAAATAGGTAAAATAATAGTGGAGCTACCCTTCTCAGTAGGGGGATAGGTATTGTATAAATAAAACAGCAAATATTTGGCTTTGGTGTTAAAAATCCCTGTCAAGATAAGACTAAATTGAGGAATAAAGACATTAATTTTGATCAAGAAGTATATTATCTCATCTAATCACTATCAAGTCTGAGGATAGTTATCATTGAGCTCATTTTACAGAGGCCAAAACAGAAACTTGAGAGAGGTTATTATGGCAGGCCCATCTGGTCCCAAAACCCTGTTCTTATCATTATTCTGGCTGTTTACCTACTTCCACACTCAGAGATGGCATGCATAAGAAATAACATCAACAGTTCACCAAAAATAGTAACATAGATCTACAACTCACCAGGCCCGGCCAGTGTGACTCTGTGGTTGAGCATCAACCCCTGAACCAAGAGGTCACAGCTCGATTCCTGGTCAGGGCACATGCCTGGGTTTTGACTCAATCTCCAGGAGGTGGAGTGTGGGAGGCAGCTGATCTATGATTATCTCTTAACATTGATGTTTTTCTCTCTCCTCCTCTCCTTTCCTCTCTCTGAAATCAATACAAACATTAAAAAACAAAAAAGAAAGAAACCCTTTTGGGGCAGATTTCAGAACTTAAAAATGTTTTGGATTTTAAAATTATACATACTATATTAACACTCTAAACAGGGTCTGCTTAATCAAACATTAATATTTCTACAATGAAATGCATAGAGCATTCATACAGAAATAAATAAAACAACAAATAGTTTCAGATCAGTTCAAGCCACCAAATAAAATAAGAAAAATCATTCAATTTTCAGAGCCTTATATATTACAGAAATTACAGATAAAAGAAAACAGAACTAGTGCCGAAACCAGTTTGGCTCAGTGGATAGAGTGTCGGGCTTGCGGACTGAAGGGTCCCAGGTTCAATTCTGGTCAAAGGCATGTACCTTGGTTGCAGGCACATCCCCAGTAGGGGGCATGCAAGAGGCAGCTGATTGATGTCTCTCTCTCATTGATATTTCTAACTCTCTATCCCTCTCTCTTCCTCTCTGTAAAAAAACCATAAAATATATTAAATAAATAAAAAAACAGAACTGTAGCTGCCAGTACCCAGGAATCTCAGGAAACAACATACTACAAGTAAAATGCTAAGCATTTGTAAGAATAGTCACCCAAACATGTGTAACCCATCTACACATGCCTTACTGAATTTGGCTTTCTCTTCCTTAAGACAGTGAGAAACAAAGGCATTAATGAACCTAATATAAAAGTCATTAAATCTGAAATAACTTTCATCCTTTAAAACTCAGAGTCCTAAGGCAGTAATTTTATTAAAAAATCATTAAGCAGGAGAAGCTACAAAAATAAAAGCACAAAAACACAGGACTGCTTTGATGATCAAAGTATAAAGCTTTGCTCTCCCTGGGAGAGGAGCTTCAAAATAGGAAACAGCAATTACTGGAATGAAGAACAATTCTATAAAACTACTTCCCATTTAAACTGCTTTTCTTGAGCTTAAACTGAAGTAGGTACTATATGTCCCCTGAAGGAAAGCTATAAAAAGACCAGGCTCAGAAGTGCAGGAAGAAATAATCAGCTGAATCCATTATTTTGGAAAATGATATAGACTTCTAAATAGGAAATAAGCTATCTGAATTGGGGTGCCATCTGTCTAGAAATTGCATGGAACAGTGACCATCAAGGATACTAAACGGGCCCTAGCCAGTTTAATTCAATCGTTTTAACTTCCATGTGGACTGTATATGCTGGGAGGAAACAAAATACAACCTTTACTTATAGGGAAGTTTAAACCAATTAGTTGCAGTGAAAATACGGAGACCAAGGAACAGATCACAAACAAAAGAAATAGAGGAAAACAAACGACTGGGTATAGAGTTCAAAACCACGGTTATAAGGTTTAAGAATTTCCTAGAAAAAATGGAAAAATTTAAGAAGACCCACAAGGAGATGAAAAAGAACTAACTAGAAATTAAACATACACTGACTGAAATAAAAAATATTATACAGAGTCCTAACAGCAGACTAGAGGAAGGCAAGAATCAAGTCAAAGATTTGAAATGCAAAGAAGCAAAAAACACTCAACTGGAAAAGAAAAAAGAATCCAAAAATTTGAAGATAATGTAAGGAGTCTCTGGGATAACTTTAAGCATACCAACATCAGAATCATGGGGGTGCCAGAAGAAGAGAGACAGCAAGATACTAAAAACCTATTTGAAGAAATAATGACTGAAAACTTCCCCCCACCTGGTGAAAGAAATAGATTTACAAGTCCAGAAAGTGCAAAAAACCCCAAACAAAAGGAATCCAAAGAGGACCACAGCAAGACACATCATAATTAAAATACCAAGAGCAAAAGACAAAGAGAATATTAAAAGCAGCAAGAGAAAAACAGTTCATTACCTACAAGGGAGCACCCATATGATTGTCAGCTGATTTCTCAACAGAAACTATGCAGGCCAGAGGGGAGTGGCAAGAAATATTCAAAGTAAAGAATAGCAAGAACCTACAACCAAGATTACTCTACCCAGCAAAGCTATCATTCAGAATTGAAGGGCAGATAAAGAGCTTCATAGATAAGAAAAAACTAAAGGAGTTCATCAGCACCAAACCAGTATTAAATGAAATGCTGAAAGGTATTCTTTAAGAAGAGGAAGAAGAAGAAAAAGGTAAAGGTAAAAATTATGAGCAAATACATATCTACCAAGAAGTGAATCTAAAAATCAAGTGAATTGAAAAACTGATGAACAGAATAAACTGTTGAATATAATAGAATCAGGGGCATAGAAAGGGAGTGGACTGACAATTCTCAGAGGGAAAGAGGTGAGGGGGTACAGGGAAAGGCTGGACAAAAGTCATACACCTATGGATGAGGACAATGTGGGGGAGGTAAGGGCAGAAGGTGGGGTGAGAACCAGGTAGAGGAGAGCTATGGGGGGAAAAAGAGGAACAACTGTAATAATCTGAACAATAAAGATTTAAAAAAAAGAAGGGTGGGCACATGCTAAGTGCTACATAAAATACACATTGAGTGCCTGTATGACTGCTTAGAAGTCCTGTTTCACATTAAGGGTACCTCAAGTAGCAGTTCGTAAAGCCGCTATGTGCATATTTTAGAAGGCCTACCTGGTCTGCACAGGTCTCCATGTTGCTCTTTTTCACTGGCATAAACCTCCATGCACCACGCATGGTATGCAAATGAGAAGAGATCTTCTATTTTAGCAGGTGGTCGGATTGCATTGTTCAGTCTCTTAAGCCACTCTTGACATTGCTCAAAAGTTGAAAACTGACACCTTTGTAAAGCGAAACAAGTACGAATGTAGTCAGAAGATAGATGACAATAAAAACTAAGAAAAGCCACATTTTAAGAGTACCTACTCATGATGAGGTGGTAACTACAGTCAAAAAAGCATTAGAAGTGGTCATTCACATGTTTATCATTTATAACAAAACTGGCCAACGAATTTTAGCCAATGGTGTAAAATGTCAGGAAGAAGAAAGCTGGACATATGGGAAACTTACGTTGTCAGACTGAGTGTCAATTATTAAAGTAAAATGGCAGTCATTCCTTCCAAAAGTGGAATTTCATTTTATTTCTTCTATCAAAGCTTTAGAGTTGTCCCTCCCAATAAGTAGGTTTAGAGAAGTCCTTTTATTTTGTTATGATATGTTGTTAGGCTGAACTCAAATCTCAGCAATACTTTTTGCCACTTAGGGAATAATTTCAAAATTTGTCTATTTAGCAATTAGAATAAATCAGCAACTTTATCTCCAAAATAAGATATATTACATTACAGTATTCAGCTATTACCATGTAGGGAACAAAATTTTATTACCAATTGCAACTTTCAGAATATATAACTAAGAGGTTGAAATAATTAGTGTAAAAATACTTTACCTTTTCAGATGCAGTGTTTAAAACGGAGTAGCTAATAAGCAAGCTCTTTAAACTGAGTTATAGCCAGTATCTATCAAAAGCAAGCCAAATCTCACTGGCGAAAAATCAACTGTACATCTTTACCTTAAAACCCAGAAGGTCAATTAAACCTTCCCTGGTCCCAATCAACGTGGCTCATCGACATGCCAGCTCACAATGTGCACTGGCACTCCAGAACAGTCAAAGAGATGAAGTAAAAACTTGGGGAATTTAAAACTTGCAGAGCTACTAAATTTAAAAAGGTATTTCAGGCATCATTTTGCAACCATTATAGTAAAGATGAGATCAGGTAAAAACATTAATGGATGCTAAATCTTTGGGGAAATTTGGTGAGAAACAACAATCTGCATTCTCCTAAAGTGCCTCCCATAGACTATTTATTGTTGCAAGGGAGAGAGTTTAGAAATGATGGTGACATCTTAATAAAGTGATCAAAATTAACATCACCAATGAGGGACAGATGGATACTGTTTGCCTCCAGACGTAATACAATACCCTGAAAAGGACACAACTTCATGGGGATAGTGTAACAGCTGAGAATGTACAACCTCCATTTAATCATGAGGAAACACCGGACAGACACAAAATAAGAAGCAGTCTATTAAAAGAGAGTGTTCTTCAAAATGTCATAAAGGAAAAAAATGTCATAAAGACAAAGGTGGTGAAAAACACTCCAGATTAAAGAAGGCTATAGAATCATGCCAGCTGTATGTAGCACCTGACCTTGACTGCATCCTGTTCTGAACCAGGTAGGGTAGGGGCAATGCTGTCAAGGGCACTATTACGTCAATTAACAAATTTAGAATATGGATTGTAGATTGGATAAAAGTATTATAAGTGTAAAATAGTGAAGTTGATAACAGTACTGTGATAATGTTTAAAAAAAAAATCCCTATTCTTAGGAAAGCATGCAGAAATATTTTAAGATTAAGAGCCATGATTATATTAACTCATTTCCAAATTGTTCAGTAAAAGAATATCTCTCTCTCTCTCTCTCTCTCTCTGTCGCTCTCTCTCTCTCCCTCTCTCTCTCACACACACACACACACAGCCCCTGCAAATGATAGAGCAAATGGGGTAAGATGCTAACACAGGTATTCTTTGTACTATTTTTATTTTTGCATTTTTTTGTAAATTTGAAAATATTTCCCAATAAATTTTAAAAATACCTTTCAAATAGCAAAGTAATATAAGATATTTCAGATACTAATTACTCAAAAAATATTCCGACACGGCTGATCCTCAAAAGCTCTTTTTCTGTTAACAAACCCTGAATCCATTCTCTGAAAAGTCTTTTCCACACTAAACAGCAGCATAAACACGCCACATACCTGATAACTTTGCAGTCTTTGCAGGTCAAATGAAGCTGAAAAATATCTCGGCATTCCACACTTTCGATAAGCTGTAACGGAACCTGCAAGTGAGAGAGAGAGAGCCCCTTAGTCACAAAGGCACTGACCCTGCCGCTCTTCATCGTGTCCCACAGGAGCGGTCAGAGCTCCGTCGGGGAGGGGAGCGACCGCCGCACATTCTCGGGACCCTCGGACTGCGGTGCTTCACTACGGGCTGCGTTAGGGCCTCCCTGTCTCCAGCCCCACATCAAAAACACCCGTCAGGAAGAGGAGGCGCCCCTCTGGAAGATGGGGAAACATGTCAACTCAGGCATCAAGCCCACAGGCTCAACCCCCAGTACTACTGGAGAAGCAATAGCCAGATGTGACTTGTCATGACACAGAAGCTGACGGGAACCAGAACAGTAATCCCGTCTTGTTTCCCGAAAAGAACTGCAGAACAAAGTGCTAGTGGGACGACCTGTCCTTTGCCCAAATCATAAGGTGAGCTTGTGGCTGGGCGTCAGCCAGCAAAGGGGCCCCCTGAAAAGGCCAAGTCTAAACTGCCTGCAGGTTGCAGACACGACGGCAGCGCAGTAGGTGCTGCCAGCTTTCTGCTCGGTGAAGCAGACGTACAGCCATCACGGAGGAAGAAGCAGACCACACAGTGGGCAGAGCCCGAAAACTAGCGAGGTCTCATTTGTTTTAAAAGAGCAGCTGAGGAGCCCTTTTGCCAAGTGGGACTTGAGAGATGAGCAAGCTAGAACGATTTTCTTCCCGCCGATCAGGTCAGCGACGCTGCTGAATGAACACAGGAGCAAACACAACAGTAAAAAGCAAAAGAGGGGAGACAGGATGGGAAAGCACATGAACAGGGTGACAAATCCTCAAGCTGACACGAGACTCCCCCGCCTCCCTCCACTCATCCTGATTCAACCCCTGGCTTCAAAAAGCACTTCTCGAAGCTTTAAAGGAAGCCTGATACAGCCTAGTGGAGAGGACACTCTTGCTCCTTGGAAAGGTAGACCACTGCCTCTTCCACTGTACCACGCTAGCCAAAACATGGCTGTGGGAGTTGCGTGTCTAGCACGGAAGAGGGAGGCAGTCTCCTCCACCACGGACAGAGCAGGGAAGGCTGGCTGCCTACGGTGGCCCTCGTTCGCCGGGCCTTTTCCAGAACCCTGTCCTGCATGCAGCTGCCGAAGTCCTCACAGACTCTTAGGACAAGGATGTGCGGATCCAAATAGAAGCCCATGCCGGACGTCTAGGCCAAAGAAACAGAACCTGGGGCAGGGGTTTAGGAAAGAGAAGAAAGCAAACAGTAATACTCAGATACTGGCTGGGAGTTTCTCCTCAAGACCTGGCCTTCTCGCTGAGTTCTAAGTCCATAACCTGCACATTTTGCTTCACTTGTACTAGGCCCGGGAGTAAGAGAAGACTATGAAGGCTTGCCTGCGTTCTGAGAAAAAAGCAGACTGGCCCTGGGTTTTTAAGTCCTTAACCCCAAGTGCTGTGAGAAAGTGGAGCTGATACAGCTAAGAATTCTTTCAAGCCCTGTGCGTCTGAGAAGGAAAACAGTAACAACAATGTATTAGCGAGAACACACCGGAGGAGGAATATGCCATTCAGAAGAGAACGCGGATTCATTCTCAGGACAGAATTCGGCCACAGACTCACATTGTCTCCTTTCTTTAGGTCACTCCTCCTCGCCCTCCGCAGTGAGGGAGCTTGACACACCAAGTGGAGAGGCTGCTCTCTCAGCAGTTACCTGCACCCCAAGTCCCCTTCGACTGCTTGAAAACCCGCTTCAGCCCCCAAAGAAAAACAAAAGGGGCTGCAAGACTGGCAATGAAGAGGCCTGAGTTATTTCAAGTATGACAGCTGTCCCCTCTTTCCCCACACTGACCCCTCTAGCCTGCCCCCCCAGCCAGGCCCTTCACCACCCTACTGTCTGCCCATGGGCCATGCGTGTCTGCATATACATTCTTTGGTCAATCTCTTCCCAGCCCCCTTTCCCGCTGAAATACGTTAGTCTGCTGCATGCTGCAATGTCTCTGGCTCTATTCTGTTCGCTAGTTTATTTTGTTCGTTAGATTCCACATGTAAGTGAGATCACGAAGAGGCCTGAGTTCTAATCTCAATCTCCGAAAACTTTACGCTAATGTTCTGCCTGCTCCCACTCCCTCAGAAGAGCTTCCACCGGTCTCTGCTTTCTGACCCTCAGATGTCACACCTCAGCAAGTCCCAGGGAATGGGAAGGGGAAGGGGAAGGGAATGCAAAGGGCCTGGGGTGCGGTGAGTGAGCTTTACAAGCCCGAGTGCAGAGGCTGTGGTCTCAGCATTACCTGCACCCCGGGTCCCCTTTGATCAAACCAATCAATGCCCTTAGCAGCGCTGGAGAGAGTGGACAGCAGCCTGTGCTACTCAGACCCAAAGAACAGGTAAGTTTTCACCCCCCCTACGGGACAGAGCCCAAGGGCCCATGCTCAGACTTCCAGAATAAAATGATGAAGCAGCGCAGAGCATGTAAAAAAGGTGCTACCTAAAGTGCATTTGTTACCCAATGTTATGTTAACATCGCAAACTTAAAGAAAAGAATAAAGATGTTGGTTGCTAATATGCAGATACTAGAAACACCAGTGTATATACCTCACACAGTCATAGATCTATAAAACAGCAGATTTTAAGACTCATGCAGATTGTTACATGCAATGAAGCTTAATATGTAGAACAGGAACATATAGAAGAAAAATATCTGGTGTTCTATCAAATGAACATCTTCCTTTTTTTCTACTTCCTACCTCATTTGCCCGTCTTCACTGCTCCTTCCACAGAGTGCTTCCTCTTCTAAAAGGACAGAATTGCCTTCTTTTCCTCTTCATTTCTCCAACCAAAACATACTAAGTTTCTCTGCATTTGTTAAGGCCCACGCCATCGCTTTAGATTTCTCAACTCTCCTCGCCATTTCTGTTAACTAAACAAACCCACTACCCAACCTCACAGGCCAACAATTACAGAGTCAAGAGCCCGATCATTTTTCAGCCCAGGAAGGTGAGCCACTACACTAAAGCTGGTGACAAACCAGGACAGTAATCCATGTCGGCCCTCCAGCCCGGGCTCCTTTCATCCTGTGTATGACGCGCGTTTCTTCCTGTAACACTGCACTTCCCTCTGTACGCGCTCTATTCCAGTTTTTCTTTCTGAACTGAGGCCTCTCCCTCAGGCATCTTCAAGCGGAAAACAGAATCTGAAGCAAGATTCCTCAGAGGCAGTTTTACCCATGGAAGTGTAGTCAGAAATCTCAAGTCACATTCAAATCGTCTCTAGCTCCCGGATTCAAATGTTTTAGGGCAATTAACTTTCTTTGTTTTTTTTCCTCTGTCGTCTAGCTAGATAATTCTCTCTCTCTGTACAGTGCTCTGCCTCTTGTGAATTCACCAAACTCATGCTCAAAACAATGCATCACACACACAGTGCTGTTAATGGATTTCTCAAAAGGCCAGAAGCTACATCATGAACACCAAAACTCATAAGAGCATCAACCCAAAAGAGCACAAGAGCAGCAATTAAAGACTTACTAGACATGCATAGGTATTAGAGACCCACAGTGCTGTCCCATTCTGGGATGTGTGCGTGCACTCACGTGCACACGTGTACTTTTTTTCAGCACCAGAATTTAAAGTGGGGTAATTTCTACCTTTTAAAAACAAATGCCCTCTTTAGAGCCTGGATGGGAAGCGCTAATCTTGTATGTACATTTGAAGTAAAAATGACAGTAACTAAGTGAAAATAAAGCTACGATTCTAAACCTAAAATCTGTAATAAAGTGTGCAATATCCGGGCACTAAATCTTACGCTTTAAAAACCGCTCTTAAAAAGAAGACAGTCTCGGGCTAAAGACACAACTTGTTGTTGCTCTCCTTTGGTATTTTTAAGCTGCTCCTCCAGCACTGGTGCCAGATGCCTCTGCTGACATATGAATGCGAAGGCCAAAGTGTACCAAGTGTTAATAATAACCTCTTCTCGATGTTTGGAGAAGGTTTTTGATATTCTACAAACAATAAAAATGAAAAAAATGCTAGGAAAGGTGTTTCCAGCTGCTACACTTGCACCTTTTTCCTCAGAAGCATTAGGACATCCTAGAAACAGAAATTTAATGACCTTTTAAGCACTAATGTTGATTTTACAAAAATTTCTAGTTGAAATTTGGTTTTCATTTTTTGAAGGTCACAATTCCATACGCTTATGTATAAGCTGTGGGGCTTTACCCTCACCCCACAAATTGTTCTCATGATGGGGTACCACTAGAACATCGTCTAGGAAGAGGGAAGGGACTCATGCAGAATGGACACATTTTGCTGACTTGCAAGGTGAGCATCTGACATTCAAAACCAATCTGTTCAGGCACATGTGCAGAAATCGCCTACGTTCCTCATGCTACTTACTGGGACTTCAGAAGCAGTAGATTGAGGGGCAGTCTATTGAATTACACAAAAATTGTTTTAAACTTACATGAATTCCACTTGAACATTTATTTGTTTATAAATTAGCTGAGCATCAAAGAAATATATTTGTACATATGTAAAAACACAGTTTGGGCAAAGCATAGAATGGAGGCAATTCATATCTTAAATGCTACCAATGAACTCTACTAAAGGTTCCTTACCCTAGAAATGGAAAACTGGATATCCAGCGAATGTGTGTGAATTATAGTACACAATACTTTTGGCATTTAAATCTACAGACTTTCACTCAATGCGCTGTGAAGTTGAAAGAAAATGTATGTGATGAATAGTAACTAGATTTACAGAGTGGTGTGGCATATACAAATACCGAATTATAATGTTGTATACCTGTAATATATGTAATCTTGTATACTAATTTTTACTACAATAAAGAACTTTTTAAGAATATAAAATATCAGGTTGCTATTTAAAACATGACAGTAAATTATTTTCTATTTCTAAAGTACTAAATATATTGATTTAAAAACATACAAAATGATGCAAACTGAGGCATGCCACAATATATACTGGCACATTTGGGGCTTTCACAGTTGAAATGTGTTTGAACAACCTTCAAAGGGAGTCTCTTGATCTCACATATTTGGTTGAAATATTTACCAGCTCTCTAGCCTCCACCCAGCACCTCCAGGAGGAGCCACTGTTTCTTGGAGTGACCACAGGTTTTAGGAACCTTAGCACTAGCTGTGATGCAAGTACTTTATTTGTATGGCGAAGTCACAATTTTTCTCAATCTGAAGTATTTAAGGTCACTGCAATACCTACATACTTCTGCACCATCATTTCTCTAGACAGCCATTCTATTGGGCTGTTTAAGGTATGTGCAGGCTCTATGCCTAGGAGGGTTATAATGCTATCTGAAAAAACACTTTTAGGTGAGAAAATAGGTAAAAAATATGTACATGGGTAAATTTCGTACGCCTATCTTTCAGTCTTAAAGAGGAACCAACATTTACAATAAACCCACTTATACAGCTACCATTAGAGACACTGACATGGCCTATCACCTAGATAAGTTTTAAAATGAGCTTTAAATCTACAAAGGGTTTTAAAATCGTCTAATAGCCATTTCAAGCCCATATTAACTTTAATTCACATAATATAGGGGTGGGCAAAATAGGTTTACAGTTGTCAGTACACAGAACATTTATTATTATGTTATTATTTACTTATTATTGTATTATTTATTCATATTATTTGTAAACCTACTTTTGCCCACTACTATATATACTGAGTATCATGGTACCAGGAGATGTGCTGGATTCTGAAGACGCAAAGATGAATAACCAAAAAAACTTCCACGTGTCTGGTGAAGGTTGTAAAGGGGTGGTCAAACTACAGAAAGCAGCGGGAGTGAAATACACTGCCAGGAGGGACTGGGACTGAGAAAGACAACACAGAAGTTATGCCCTGATTTGGGTTTTGAAAGATGAAAAAGAGTTCCCTGGGCAGGAGAGAAGAGAGAGAATTCAGAGTGTGAGATTATGGCTGAATAGTCCAAGGAGGATATACTCATTTTATTATCACCAAGGGAAGAAGGGAGCAAAAAGGGAAACAGACAGGGACCACGTACCAAGTACCCTGACGCCAAGCTAAGTAATTCCATCTTAAAAGCAGTAAAGCAATACTGAAAGGCTTTAGGCTGGCGAATGACATTATCAAATCCATGCTCTCTTTCCAACAGACCCTATTCCAGAAGAGAGCTAAAAATAGTCCCTAAAACACTTGGCCATAAACCAATAACCTGCGAAATAGGGAGTGAATGGAGAAATGCAATGACATGAAACTGTATCATCCCCACATGCAATTTAAATAGAACTTCATTGATTCCAGCCATTTAACACAAAATTAAATTGAACAATTCTACTTACTACAGTAGTCTCCCCTTATGTGTGGGGGATATGTTCTAAAACACCCCCCATTGAACACCTCAATCTGTAGACAGAACCAAAGCCTATATATACTACGATTTTTGCCTATACACCCAGTAGTTTCTGCCCCCTCCTTTTTGGCAGTTTTGCTTTCTGTGAAATCAGTTACCCAGGGGGGTCAACCATGGTCCAAAAATATGAAATGAAAAATTCCAGAAACAAACAATTCGTAAGTTTTAAATTGCATGCCATTCCGAGTATTATCGTGAATCTTGTGCAATCCTGTTCCACCCCACCCAGGACGTGAGATACCCTTTGTCCAGCTTATCCAGGCTGTGTGGTACCTGCCCATTAGTCACTTGGTAGCTGTCTTGGTTATCAACTGCTGCAGTATCGCAGTGCTCATATTTGAGTAACCCTTATTTAACTTAATGGCCCCAATTTATTACCATATATTGTTATAATTGTTCTATTTTATTATTAGTTGTTGTTAATCTCTTACTGTGCCTAATTTATAAACTTTATCAGAAGTAATATGAACAGGAAATAACAGTACATGTATACAAGGTCCAGTACTATTCAAAATGTCAGGCATCCAATGGGGCCCTGGCATACACTCCCCATAGATGAGGGGGGACCACTGTATGTCCCTCTCACTTGAAGCAAGCACGGTATGGCTTCTCTTTGGCATATCCCAACTGCCAGCATCACTACTCCTGCACTCCAGGGCCATCGAGGATGGCATAAGATTTTATCACACTGCTCAGAATGGTGTGCAACTAAAAACTTATGAATTACTGTTTTTAATCCTCATCCAAGAGCATGCTTAGAGAGAAGAGGAGGAAGGAGAGGGAAGAAGGCAGGGGAAGAGAGACAGACTGACAGACACAGAGATCAGTTGCCTTTTGTACATTCGTACATGCCCTGACCAGGGATGGAACCCAAAACTCAGGTATGTTCCCTCACTGGGAATCGAACCACCAACCTTTTGGTACACAGGATGAAGCTCAACCAACTGAGCCACTCCAGGCAGGCAAAACGCATGAAGTGCTTATTTCTGGAATTTTCCATTTAGAATTTTCAGACCACAGTGGACCATGGCTAACAAACTGCAGAAAGCGGAACTGCAAAAGGTGGGGGACTACTGTATTACTCTGATGGTAGCTTGTGAGGGATTTCTGGCTGCTGGGATTTTAAAGGAGTTTCTCTCCTGTCCCCTCCTATGACAACTATGCAGTTCCAATGGACCCTCCCGAACACACTGCAGTGGGTATGGAAGCGCAGCATGCCCCTTCCTTGATGACTCCAATGTGTATTAATAGCTGACGATCAGGAATCTCCTGTAACAGCAATGATAGTAGCCCAAATCTAGAAGCCAGAAGGAATTCAGGCCACAATGGCTCCTGGATATAAACAATTAACTACAAAGTATAATAAATACTACATATATAATAAATGCCGACTATAAAGAAAACGGCAGACATTTGAGTCTTCTGATACAGAAGGATGTGATGAAGGAGTTGGGTAGCTTTTGAGTCAATGAAAAAAATAAACAAGTGACAGATATAGCAGAATCCCAAATGATCCTCAAAACACACGATCTGAATGATGTCATAATACACTTCTCTGTGCTAGAACCAAAGCGCACAAAGGCGCAATGCTGGCAATGAAGAAAGAAGAAGGCATTCATTTGGTGGGAGTACATAGGTTTTGGTGCCTTTGTGGTGAAAGGCACATTAACTGGAAACCATTAATAATGGCAGTGTCCTAGGACTAGTCACTCAGCGTATCCTCACAACTGAAAAGGGTAAATGCACTTTGGACTGAGAGCCTTCCTTTTCTTTAGGAATACATAGTCCATTCAACAATTAAACACTGTACTTAACATTTATACTTATACCGCGATGGAGCCATCAGACTAGCTTTATCCTATGATAGTCTGCACTGAACTCAAAGTACATCTCATCATGTGATATTAAGATCCAGGAAATGATCTCAACTGAGGCAGTAGTTAACTATTAAAAGTTGAAGAATGGAACTCTATACAGCCTTTGCACCGTTATAAAAAATGATACAGCATTACCCACGGCAAATCAATTCAGTAATACTAAACACTGGACACCTCAGCTGACTACTACGGCATCCTTTTAAATCCAGCATTACAACTGCTTGCTAACGTAGTGTCACACCCACCCCACAACACACCGCTCGCGGAGAACATTAACAGTTTTTTTTACTTTCCTTCTCCATCTACTTTAGTTGGTAATCACTCACATTAACAAGAGACTCCTTGAACTTGATATGAAGTCTGTAATTAGAAAGGGCGATGATGGCATCCTCAGCACGGCCCACATACTCTGTGCTTTCTCCATGAAGTTCAAGGAAAGGAACCTTCAAAACGGAAGCAGAAACCCTTCAAAGTTCTGAAGAAGTAAATCAAAGGCTTTAAACACAGGTCAGATAAATGGGCGATGAAACATCCTCTGTTACCCACACTTAGAACACAATACATACGTGAGTAAGGGACTGGGTTTATGTCCACATAATTCGAATATACCTAGCGATTCCAATCTACTAGGTATAGTAGACTACTGAAGGAATGACAGAGATGAACATCTCAAACAGTCAGGTTCTCAGAAAATAAGTCTTTCTAAAAGGGAAGATGTTTCCAGCAGTATTTCTACTATGTGCATAGCTTAGGAAAAAGATATGTATTATATAGTACATTATTTCAAACCATTAGCTCACTCTATTATTACTATGATGCTAAATACTTTCAATCAAGAGTGGCCTGTAATTAATTACCTGAAGATTCTCATCCTCCCGGATCAGCTGCTTCCTGGGAAAGATCTGATTGGCCTGGATGCACTCAAGGCTATGCCGAGTCTCTTCATCCTAAAAAACACACACACAACAAACCTTTAAGTAATTTCAAAACTCCCAATCACCCATATTCGGTTTTCCTGCCGTGTTTTAATAGTGTAATCACAATGGAAGTCTGGTGACCAAAGAGGAAAAACTCAAGGAAAAAAATATTAATCCCTAAAAGTGTTCCATCTGATATATATTGGGCGCCTCTACTTAGAAGACATACTGATGCACACAAAAAACTTAATCAAAGAAGGTAAGAGCATTTCTATTAAGCAGTAATAAGTTGCTGAGGATGCCAGTAATAAGTTGTTAGGACATTACCTGTAAGAGAAACCCAGATATAGTTTTGTTTTTTATTACCTTAAATTCTTATTTTTGAAAGATACATTCTGAATTACTTAGGAATGAAATGACGTGATAATCAGAAGGGAAAGGTAAGGAGGAAATGAATGGGGCATAAATGAAACAGGATTGTCCATGAGGGATGAGGGATGAAACTGAGTAAGTGGGGGTTCACTATACCATTGTGTCTACTTTGGTTAAATGTTTAATTTCCATAATAGAAAGTTTTTTTTTAATGCAAAGCGTAAGAATCAAATGTCTCAAACAAAAAGCCTGTGTGACACACTCTCCATAGTTTAGTATGTCTTATATTACAGAATAGATTTATTTCTATTAAGGCAACTTCAATAAAAGCAGCAATCAATTCTAATCTAAATGGCACTTGAAATAATGATAACTTGCATTAAAATATAGTCTTTTACATTATGAATCTTTATGGTATAGGAAAACAGGAGAGAAAAGCAATATAATGGAAAGTGTGAGTATAAATTATGATGCAATTTATTTACACAAACTTTGTAAAATCAAAAGCCATATCATGCTCAGCTGACAGCACTAAATTATAAACACTAATTGGACATTTCTGCATATGCTATTTAATCACAATTCCAACAATTCTTTCTACCTCCTCAAAGAGGGAAACAAAATCCTACCTATAAATAAAATGTGAAAGTTTTACCAAAGAGCACTCCTAACCTTAAAACCACAAAACTCTAGCTCAGTTTGCCGACCACTGCTCTAACTAGTGTGGTTCTCAGAGTGAGGTCTATAGATTCTGAGACCCTTTCAAGGGGCTCCAGGAGGTCAAAGCCCCCTTCACAGTAATACTAAAACAGTATGTATTTGCCTTTCTCACTGTGTAACATTTGTAGTAACAGTGCAAACAGAACCGGTGGGTAAACTGTTGGCACCTCAGTATAATGGAGGCAGAGACCCAGCAGCCCAGGACGAAGGCCACACCGTGTTAGCTCCGTGGAATACAATGAAGGCCAACACCTCAGCCCAGAACAGAGCTGCCTCAATAAGCGCATCTGCTATTCATCGGCCCTGGCATACATACCATGTAACTATCAGGAAACCCTGTATCAACTCATTAAAACCTATGGGAAAACCAGTAAAACATGATCTAGAAAAATAACATGAGTTCATCTGTGTTTGGGTCTAAGATACATTGTTATACCCATCATTTAAGAAAAAAATTGGCCCAGCTTGAGATGAGAGCAGTTACCTCTCCTCCTTTTCATATGAATTTCTGCACAACTAGTTTTTCTGTTTTAGTTTGTTTTTAATTTTGAAAAGCATTTTCCATCCATGTCCCTAATGAAGCTTGAAATTAATATGACCTTTTCAATTCCTTTCTTGTGCACCAGCATGAAACAGTCTGCATCTAGGAAATATCCCAAGGTAGAAACAGGACAATATTACAGAGGGCTGTTCTTTTTTAAGTCTTAAAGCTCTATTTACCTATTCTCGGGTTGATAGA
Source organism: Lasiurus cinereus (assembly GCA_011751065.1). Taxonomy (NCBI): domain Eukaryota; kingdom Metazoa; phylum Chordata; class Mammalia; order Chiroptera; family Vespertilionidae; genus Lasiurus; species Lasiurus cinereus. Next base: position 28,769,715 of record JAAGEH010000417.1, on the reverse strand, counting down.
AATGTGGCTGACGCATTGCTGCATCTTTTCTGCTACACTGGCCTGGGTCCTAACTGCCCACAAATCACTGAAATGTCCATTAAATATCCACGCTCTTTATAGTCAAATGTGTGCAGGAGTGTGCAGAGCTGCTCCACCTTCTTTGGGATAAAAATACTGCCTTAAACAAATGGAGAAGGTAGGGAATTGCTTTTGTCCAGATAGGTAAATTCATAGAATATGTGACCACATCATCATTCTACACACACTCCAACAGTTTGCATATCTTGCTTCCGAGAAAAGGAAGAAGAAACCTAGAGTCAAAGAATCATAGGTTTTAGTCTTAACTCCATTGACTATCTGACTAAAGAGAGACAATAACTCACAGAATTAAAGCTAATAGAAATGAAACAGCTTTAATACACTAGAATATTCTATAATTATTACTATTAAGTAGACAAAAAAAGGAGATAAGAGAGTTCTGGAATAGGAAAAGTGAAATGATTTCTCAAAACAAAAATGGGTAACTATGATGTATTAATGTTCATCTGTCAGGCTAGAGTTCAATTCCAATTTTCTTATTTGCTTACCATGACAGGAGGCCCAGATTAGGAGGAGAGATCCCCGTCCCTTCTTCAGTGTATGGCAAAGCTTTTCTTTCCTTTATGCCAGGATCTTTAAAAAGGGAGATGGGGGAAGAAGAGGGACAAAATTAGCAATTTCCCCCCAGTTGGCCATATTCCAATTAAAGGACCTACATATACACAGACCCAAAGACCTGACAGCCAAGAAAATATTAAATATTACCCAGGAAACTCTTACTAGTCAAATGCAAACTCCATATGCCTTTATGAAAATCCTCCTCAATTTTGGGCAAAAAATAGCATGGGTTCATATTCCTAATGTTGCTAGTATTATGAAAAATATTATAAGCTTTAGATTAAAATAATAAAGCAATAATAATTAAACCAACATGCAACTATAAAAACAATACTCTTGTAATAATATAAAATGTTTTATCTGTAAGTTCAAAATGGATACCCTACCTGTGGGAACCAAACTGGCTTAGTAGACAAAATTGCCTCATTGCCCCTATATTCTATATTCATCTGAAAATTCACATAAACTGTGCAAATACTTTTACCATGTTTTTTTGTTGGTAATCCTCACCTGAGGATATTTTTTTTCATTGATTTTTATAGAGAGAGTGGGAGAGAGGGAGGGGAAGGGAGAAAGAGAAAGGAAGAGGAGGAGGGTGGGAGAAGAAGAGAAACATCGATGTGAGTGACATCAATTAATTGATGGCCTCCCACACGCACAGGAGCCTATGATCAAACCTGCAACTCAGGTAAGTACCCTTGACTGAGAATCAAACCCATGGCTCTCCGGTGCTTAGGCTGATGCTCTAACCACTGAGTTACATGGGCAAGGCTCTACAGAAGTTTTAACCCCTGCAGGCCGATGTTCCCATGTGTGCTAAGCCACTCTTCAGCCTTGGGCATCTGTTTATTTGCAGTGGCTGCTGAAGGTGATGTTTTTAAAGCCCACTTGTGAAGAGCATAAAATGCCCTGTTCAAGGTTCTGGAACAAGAAAATGATCTGAATCTAAAAACTTAAAATCAAAACAACAACTTCTCTTTTCAATAATATTAGATTATAATTTCCTAGATTAAACAGATGGCAGAAACAAGAGGCAGTCATCAAGACTTAGGAGTAAGAGGTACACAGAGGTCTATGAAAAGGACAGGGCTGGAATTAATATCCACACTGAAGACAGAGCTAACAAATTTTTAGAACTTGTTTTCTATTTAAAAATCAAATTAGTGCCACTAAGACTAGTAACATGGCCTTAGTTCTCATACAGACATATAACAACAATTTAAGAAAATTCAAAATAAGAATCAAGTTCCAATTTAAAAGAACTTCACGTTGTTGAAGACAATCTATTAAAAAAAATGGGGCTACAACTTTCAATCTCCACAGGTTTCCAGGCATAGTATATTATATTATGGCACAATTACATATGAAAAAAGCAATCTTGCTTGAGTTCCAGTGAAAACACATTTCAAGACTTCACATTAAAGTGAAAATATAAGAGCTCATCTCAATAACTGTGTACATACTGTGTATAAGGACAGACAGACGCCCCAACTTAATCTGTAAATTCGTTTACCTGCCTCAAAACAGCACCGTTGGGGGAGGGGAAACTTACCAAGAACTTCGTCCCAAGAACTTTTACTAGAAGGTTCACAAGAAAATCTGCAAAAGAAAAACCAGATTTTTATGAAAAATATCCTAAGAATCAAGTTAAACCACTTAGATCTGCCGCAAGACTTTTCTCTACAAGTTAGAATGCAGGATAATACATTATCTTTAAAACTGATACAGTGCGGACTATTTAGCCAGCTGCAGATTTCAGAATGTCTCCTTGTCCACAACCAGGCCTCGGCATGCCTTCAGAAACTGCAGAACTATACGAACTTTCCAGGAACCTACAGCTCTTCCTATCTAAATGTTTCCAATCAACACAGCATCACTGTGATACCTGCTCAAACATTCATAGCAAACCTGAGTATGGAGGCAATATAAAGTAACTCAGAGGTTTGAAACTGGTCTTTTATCATTTTAATCCTCACCGAGGACATGTTTTTATTGATTTAAGAGAGAGGGGGAGAGGGAAACATCGCTCAGACATCGATTGGTTGCCTCCTGCACACACTCCAACAGGGATCAAACCCACAATCTAGGTATGTCTCTGACCGGGAATCAAACCTGCAACCTGCTGGTGTACAGGATGATGCTCCAACCACCTGAGCCACCCTGCCAGGGCCGGAAGTGTTACAGTTTAAGTAGTAGCTTCACAACTGTCACTATTCTGGGCAAGTTTTCAGCTTTGGGGTTTCCTCATTTACGCCTAATCACTTTCCAGATAGCTGAGGGCTGACATGGCCTTCCCACACTAGGATTCTGTGGGATGCTGGGTAGGATTACTCCATGATGGGAAGATTATTTAATCACCAGCAGTAACCAAACCCAAGCATTTATCAGGTGAATGAAACTACTGTGGCTGAGACTTCCTCCCTGAACAGGAGCCCAAACTTCAGCTTTCCTAAAACCGTTGCTGTTGAAATGAACTAGAAATGAAAATAGAAACAAGGAAAGTTCAAAAAGTACAGATGCAATCTCCTATCCTAAATTCACTGTGGTGCAGATGCACTGGGTGGCAAATATTTGGGGGTGGCAGGCACTCTTTTAAGCACTGAGGATGCAGCAGTGGAGCTGCAGTCCTAATGTCAAGTGTAATATTCTCACAGAGCTGAGTGGGCTCCGTGCGACTCGCCCTCCACTTACTAGGATCAGGCTTTGAAGATAAAAAAGGAATAGTAAATATGAAATTGAGGCAGTGTCCTGATTCAGTGATATCTCCAAACAAGATAACTTAAAAAAAAAAAAAAAAGATCTCTCTTTTCTACCTCTTTTGGTAGAAAAGTCCGCGAGTTTTCAGGGATCAAAACGCAAAATTATCATCAGTGTACTGCATTCCTCTGCCAGCTGCAGGACAGAGATAAACAGCTGAAATATTATCATTTCCTAAGCAAAAACCACAACCTTCTACTGAGAAACAAAATCCAGTATGTTGTCAGAAACCATTAGCTGAACTCCGTTATAATCACATTTCTGTATCAAAAAGTCTTTTACTGGTAATAAGTCTCTTGAACCGGCAACACTTATGATAATGTTCCCTGTAACAAGTAAAATCTCCATTTCAATAGATAATGACCAAAGATCAATCTTGGTAATTCTGTGACCACATGAGTGATTCATTTTTTTTTTGGGGGGGGGAGAGGGGGAGATGGGGATGGAGATACTTTTTTTTTTTCTTAGTATGGAAGATGTTCTGAATACTTCCCTCCCGCCCTCTAAAATCAATCAATAAATTTTAAATAAATAAAAGCCAAGCAAGATCATTTTATCTAAGTGCCAGAGGTAGTTCAGTATTTATTATTGCTGCAGCATGGGAAATATGTTTCCTGATTTTTGTTTATTTGATTAGTTCTAGGGTCTACCTTTAGGAAAGTAAGAGAAGGCAAATTCCTGCACTTATTCATGTCCTACTTGCTCTCCGTTAACCTCTGGTGAAGAGAAAGAAGTAACTTCATTTCCTGTACTCCCTAGGTTAAATCAAAGAGAGAGACAGGATAGAGAAAGAGGAGAGAGACTCTTATAATGGCTTCTGCTCTTCCAAACGCCTATATAATAAAAGGCTAATATGCAAATTGACCGAACAGTGGAACAATTGGTTGCTATGATGTGCACTGGCCACCAGAGGGCAAACGCTCAACACAGGAGCTGCCCCCTGGTGGTCAGAGCGCTCCCACAGGGAGGGTGCCGCTCAGCCAGAAGCCGGCTCGTGGCAGTGGGACATCCTCTGAGGGCTCTCAGACAGTGAGAGGGTGCAGGCCAAGCTTTGGGAACCCCCACCCAGTGCACAAGTTTCATGCACCAGACCTCTAGTATCACATGATTATCTCTTTACATGACACTGCAGACTCTGTAACTTGCCTCCTTCTAATTAAAGAACAAAATTTTAACCGTATTTTCTGAAAGTAAACTACACTCAAAAAATAGCTATTAGTATTATCCCAAACCTAGCTAATCTGTACATTGCTTATTAGTATATTAATATTATATACTAGAAATCTTAAATGTTCCTCTCTCCATCTATAAATACTCTTCAAAGTTCTGGTTTCCTCCACTCATTTTATTCAGAGTTAACAGGCATCAAAATGGACAAGAACAACAACAAAAAAAGACAAAGACCAGAAAGCTGAATACAAATGCACATTCATCCTTTAAGCATACAATTTAACAATGAAGAGAAGGAACAGATATGAATTTTAAACTGCTGTCATCATAATTAAAAACTGTCCACTCTAGCTAGCCAATGGGTACATTCAGAGGAGAGGGACAAAATTCAAATAGCAGAGGCTACATGCAATGAAGAGCCCACTCTTCTACCGGCCTAGTTAAAATTAATATACTGGCAATTATGCCCTAACTGGTTTGGCTCAGTGGATAGAGCATCTGCCTGCAGACTCAAGGGTCCCAGGTTCGATTCCGGTCAAGGGCATGTGCCTTGGTTGCGGGCATATCCCCAGTAGATGTGCAGGAGGCAGCTCATCTATGTTTCTAACTCTCTATCCCTCTTCCTTTCTCCCTGTAAAAAAAAAAAATCAATAAAGTATATATTTTTAAAATTTATATACTGGCAATTGGGGGGTTACTCATTTTTTAAAACAAGCCAATAAAACCCCAAATAATCTTCAATAACACATTATAATGTAGGCTTTATTTAAAATGGTAAGTTTAAATACCTACTCTTTTAAAGCAGTTCTCCTCAATTATTAAATAGCCAAAAAACAGAAATTGTCTTGCCCAGGACGAGGACACCATCTTAAGAATCCCTTTAAAACCATACAATTCAGCAGGTCCCCAGAAAAAGACTGACACACCCTTTTAAAGCCACTAATGTTTATCTCACGTAAACAGAACACATGTGACTGCCCTCCAAATACAGAAAGAAAAGGAACTTTCCAGTGAAAGTCAGAAAGTAGAACTAATCAACATGCTTTACTTAGGAAAAGAGGGACTAAAAAGAAATAAGCTCAATTGATTATTTTTCCTATTTTTTTTGTTATTTCATTACTGTACATAACAACTCAGAACAACTCAGACTAATCATAGGTTCACACTAAAAACAAAAATAAGCCTTAAATTTAACAAATTCTCAAACTATCATTTGCTTAATTCATAAATCAGAAGGGGGAAGAGAGGGGTTTCTTTCTTTAAAAAGCACTAACTTACTTATATTCATACTAAATATATTTAAATATTGGTAAAATATTCTCTAAAACAAGATGAAAAAGTTCTCAAACATAGAGCCTAATAGAAATCTACATTATGGAGTATATTTTTATATATTAAAAACTTCGGTATTATTCAATTCAGCATGAATTGGAATAGTCAAGTTTACAATAAGCACGTGAACATCACTAACTATTCCAAATAGTCATTTGGAAGGGTCAAGTTTACAATAAGCATGTGAACATCACTGTAACCATTAATAATATCACACCTGAAAGGTCAATCTAAAAAATGAAAATAGTTTGTCAAAGAAACTATGTCTGAAAAAAACAGAAGGAATAATGTGTATATGCATGCTCTCTGGTAAACAAAATGTTGTATAATGTACAAAGTAGCAATAAAAATGAACTAGAGCAACAGAATACATAGGAATGTGCAAAATAGAAAATATACAGTTATGATTCCATTCAAAAACTGGTGAAACTAAAGTACTGTTTACAAATACATACATGGGTTAACAATACAAATGAAGCCAAACAGTGATTACCATAAAGGCCAAAACAGTGGTTAGTTATTTCTAAGCGGGAGGGAGGGAGATACATGTAAAAAGAAACAGGCCTGGCTGGCATGGCTCAGTGGTTGAGATCTACCTATGAACCAGGAGGTCACCATTCGATTCCCAGTAAGGGCACATGCCTGGGTTGCAGGCTCAATCCCCAATGTGGGGCATGCACGGGGCAGCTAATCATTCTCTCTCATCACTGATGTTTCCATCTCTTTCTCTCTTTTTCTCTGAAATCAATAAAATATTAAAAATATATATGTAAGATACTTCTCTTATAAAAAAAAAAAAAGAATTTACCAAGGCAAATAAATGGCTATTAAATTCAAAATTTGGTGTTAAAGTTTTACTACAGATTATTATTATTAAATAGTAACAATACAGCCACTGACGTTTTCTGCAATGTTAACAAAGCTGAACATGTATAAAATATCCTCAAGCTGGGCACTGCTTTCTACCCACTTTCTTCAAACCTCTATTTCAGGACTGAGACAATCTAATCTAACGGAATAAAGTCAGGAAACCAGGTTTTTCTAAACTCCGATGTTCGCCATCCTCAGAGCTGGCACCCAGTATAGGAAAAAGCTCCGGGGTAGGAAGGAAGTCTACTTGCCCCGCATTGCTGGGCTCTTAAGTGTGTGTTGTTATGGGTACCAGCGCAACAGAAAAACTATAAGGGCAAGGAACCAAAAAGCTGACCGGATGAGACAATTTGGTCCATGTGATGCGTATATTAATGAGACAGCTATCTAAAAGTTGCCCAGCATACCCAAATCATCTGATTTTCAAGAAAAAAAATTATGTGGGGCTAGGATCATACTGGAACAAAACGGGAGAAGTTAAGGAATCTTCATTTTTCTTAAATCAGATAATCTTGGTACAATTTACAAGTGTAAACTACAGAATAAAAAGAAATGTAAATCCATCTAAGGAATTTTAGAATAGATAGCTGGTTTTGTTTCCAGCTTCTAAATTTCCCCCCAGAAAAGGATAAAGGACAGAAGGGATTATTTGATCAAACAGTAAATCTAATCAGACAGGTAAATATTATTTTGCAGAAGTCAGAATTTAAGATTAGATCCCCCGTTTTCTTCCTTTATTTTATGCCCCACAGCAGTGGCAGAGTGGACGACTATGATTTCTGCTTTTAGTCTGCGGCTATCACTTCAGTTTCTGCTGGGTTAAACAAAGCCTTCAAAGGAACATTCGTGTTTAAGAATGTAAAATGTACTGTAGCGTTTTAAAGAGTGTTCGTTTTTAGGCATTCTGGCACAGCTTTGGAGTCAGCCTGACCTTGCCTCAAAACCTAATTCAGACATTTATTATTCTGTAATCTTGAGCAGGTCATTTGTCATTAACGTGCTTCTGATGGCAACAATATCTCATACTGTTACTGTAAAGATTAAGTGATCTAATACACTGAAGCACTTGGAAGTGTACCAGCACTTAGTAATCACATACATGTTGGCTAATAAATGTCCTGTCGTTTATCAATAATTAAACCATACAGTCTCTAGGTATGTTTCTTGAGCTTTCAAAAGAAATATAATTATCCACCCTGACCAAACAGCCTCACAGGATTATTAGAGAATAAACCAATACAGTTGACCCATGAACAATGCAAGGATTACAGGCTCTGACCCCCACCAGAGTTGAAAATCCACACATAACTTTTGACTCCCCCAAAACTTTATTAATAGCCTACTCCTGACCAGAAACTTTACTGATAGCATATATAGCCAATTAATACATATTTTGTATACTATATGTATTATATATTATATTCTTACAATAAAGTTAGAAAAATTATATATTTTAAGAAAATCATATAGTTTATCTGCATTTTCTCAAATTGTTGTAAATCTCCAAAAAAAATTCCAATATATGTACTGAAACAAATTCACGTGTAAGTGGACCCAAGTACCATCTTGATACTTTACAGTATCGATGTATAAAGGCCATTAACAGACTTAAGTCTGATTAGTATCTCCTTAGTTCAAAAACTATGTGAAGATACATGCTGTAACACCTGGTGACAACAACCCAATGAAAAAGCAGGTTGTAAACTATATTGTAAGCATGAGGAAGACGGCATTAAATTACCTTAGAATGATATTATTAATAATCTGAATTATATAGTTTACTTTGCTCACTTCCATGCCTTCCAAGCAATCCTATTATCTATAACTAGAGGCCTGGTGCACAGAATTTCATGCATTGGGTGGGGGGTGGAGGGAATCCCTTGGCCCAGCCTGCACCCTCTCCAATCTAGGATCCCTCGGGGGATGGCCACAGGGATGAGGCCTAAACCAGCAGACAGACATCTCTCTCACAATCCGGGACCACTGGCTTCTAACCACTCACCTGCCTGCCTGACTGCCCCTAACTGCCCCCCCCCTCTCTGCTGGCCTGATCACCTCTACCTTGTTCCCCTGCTGGCCTGATTGCCCCTACCTTACCCCCTGCCAACCTGATTGTCCCTAAACAGCTCTGCCTCAGCTCCTAGCCTACGCCACAGTCTGGCCTCCCCCTGCCAGAGGTGACCTGGCCAATCAGGGGAAGGCATCACCCACATCAGCCCGCTGCTATTGCCATTGGTGGCCACCATGGCTGCCTGAACCTTGGGCCTCACAGCCAGGTGTGGCTGCCTGAGCCTCAGGCCAGCCCTGGGCAGCAGCAACCCAGGTCAGATAAAGAGCTTCACAGTAAGAAAAAAATAAAATATTAGTTCTCCTGGTGTAGACACAGCTGATCTTCAAAACCAATTGGCTGGGAGGTCAATTCCCCCCAGTGATACCAACAATAGACAGCCACTGTGGCTTTGTCCGGAAGGATGTCCAGATGGTCGTCTGGAAGATGTCTGCCCTAATTAGCATATTACCCTTTTATTAGCATATAGGTAATAAAAGCATAATATGCTAATTAGACCTGGTGACCTTCCTGACACAGCTGGGACTACGTGGGAAGCCCAGGTGCCAGGTGCCAGAGGGAAGCCAGTGCTGGCAGCTGGGGGAAGGAAGGCCCACTCTGGCACAAATTTTGGGCATCGGGCCTCTAGTAACTTTAATAATAGGGTAAGTAAGCCACTCCAGTGCTCTAGGAAATTTATAACAAAACAAAAAAGCAACTTTTTAGAAAGAACTTTTACTATAAAACTAAAAAACAAAGGACTTACAGTGACAGAAGTCAAAATAGTGATTTCTCTGTACAGTATGTACTGATAGGAAAAGGTGGAAGTCTTAGTGGAGGAGAGCTATAAATGTCCTATCTCAATCTGGATGTAGTTACAGGGGTCTATACATATGGAAAAAGTTATCAAGATTTAATTTAAAGGTTACTACACTATTATATGAACATTATTTTTCAATTTTAAAGAAAAAGTTAAAACAGAAAGTACTTTCAGAGAACAGAGAAGTTCTCCATTTAAATCCAAAAACTATAACACAAAAGACTGACAAGGATTATACTGGCATTCAAGATTTATAACCAGCCCCTACAATCTTGATTAACATGAGTATACCACTGAGATGGGCATTTTTTTAAAAATAATAACCACTGCAGAGCTTTGAGTAGAAGGCATGCAATGCAGAGATAAATGCACATGCAAGGAAAGAAGAGCTGGCTGTCAGAGAGTTCCCACCAAACAGCATAAAATCTTGATGAATCCATAACATTAACTGTTTTTGCAAAAGGGCTAGAAATCAAATTAGATACATTCCCCTCTGCTGTCTTAATCTACTTGAAAATAAAAATAAAAAATATGGAAAGGTTTTTTTCCTCTTAAGGAGACTACAGAAATGGAAAGTTATTTTTTAAAGATACAGCTTTGGCAAAAACTATACACTTATCATTTGGGATGTTGTCCTTTACCAAAACAACATCTGTATGTATTAGACAGCATAAACCAAAAATCAATGTATGTAATGGTAAATACAGCAGCACAATGAAGCTAACATTTAAGAGGTAAGTATGGAAATAGATAGGGGTAGATCAACTACTGCTATCTTCATTCCACTGGGCTATCTCCTTTCAGAGATGCAAGTACTGTTAACCTTGTTGTGTCAGTATTTCCACTGCAGAATTTAAAACAAAATCTTTTTCTAATTAAACAGTGAAGTTGCAAGTCACCATTCAGAAACTACTCTCAACTCTAAATAAATGAAAGACATTTTGGCCAACAACTAGTTCATCCTTTTTAAAGTTCACTTTCTTAATAACAAGCTAAATATAATCATAAACTCAGAAGTCCACATAAAAAGCCTGGGAATGATCATTTTTATAAAGTTATGTAATAGGCGAAACTAATCTATAGTGACTAGATCAATGGTTTGCTAAGGCAAAGGGGAGAAATGATAGGAAAAGAGCATTAGAAACTTTCTTTGGGGCAATGGAAATATTCTATATCTGAATGAGGTAATGGTTTTATAAACGTACACATCTGTCATATTATACTAGGTTACTTCTGTTATACACAAATTCTTAAAGTTGATTTTAAAAGTATACACACACAATTTAGGCTTTTAGAAATAACTAGAAAATCAAACGCTAAGAAAAAAAATACTAAAACTTATGTACCTGGAAAGAAAGGAGAGGTTATTTGTATAGAAGCCAATCTAGGTGCCTCCCAGAGTGACTTAGTCCTCACCTGCTCTGCTCTCCACACACTACACCCACTCCTTAACCAGCGGTTCTCCACCTTCCTCAGGCCGCGGCCCTTTAATACAGTCCTCATGGGGTGCTGACCCCCAACCATAACATTATTTCCGCGGCTACTTCATAACTGCCATTTTGCTGCTGTTATGAATCATAATATAAATATCTGTGTTTCCTGATGGTCTCAGGCTCGTCAGTAGCGGTTCTCAACTTGTGGAGACCCACAGGTTGAGACCCGCTAGCAGGCTCACCTAAGACCATCGGAAAACACGCGGTGGTTGAATGCCAACCTATGAACCAGGAGGTCCAGGGTTTGATTCCCGGTCAGGGCACATGCTTGATTGCGGGTTCGATCCCCAGTGTAGGGCCTGCAGGAGGCAGCCAATCAATGATTCTCTCTCATCATTGGATGTTTCTATCTCTTCCTCTTCCTTCCTCTCTCTGAAGTCAATAAAAATATATTTAAAAAATAAGTAAAAATAAAAGGAATAGAGCATATAACCTATAATCTATAAGAAGAAAAAAATCAAAATATTAAAAAAATATTGGAAAGCCACATAAGAACGCAAATGCTCAAGATACATATGAAAATATGCTCAACCTCATAAATAATCAGAAAAATAAAAATTAACAACAGTAACTAATCTTTCATCCTTAAAACTGGCAGAGCCCTGGCCGGGTGGCTCAAATGATTGGAGCATTGTCCCATGCACCAGAAAGGTTTCAGGCTCCATCCCTGGTCCAGACTCATACAGGAGGCAACCAACTGATGTTTCTTACATCAATGTTTCACCCCTCTACCCCAATCCCTTTCTAAAGTCAAGAAACAAAACCTCAGGTGGTGAGGATTAAAAAAAAAAAAGATTGGCAGAAAACAAGGTATTGTTTAATTTCAAATACTGGAATGAGTTTGGAAAATATTTGGCATATACTTTTGGTAGAAATAAAACTGTTATAGCTACTCTGAAAAACATTGTGACAATATATTAAAACTATAGCTATGTGAACAATATGACCCCACAATGCTATTTATCTTGATATGTCAGAAGAATTATAAATGTGCACTGAAAGAAATAAAATGTTTACTTCAACAGGTAGTAAGAACAAAATATTCAACAGAGAAATAGCTAACTGAATAAAACATTATGTTCATGTTGTAGACTGTTATATAATACTTAAAACATATTTGCTTAGACATATTGTTGAGGAAATGTAAGATAGATTCGCAGTATAAAGAAAACTAGGAATGAAGGTGGATGGAAATGTGATGGGATTAAGAAGTACCAATTGATTGTTACAGAAGAATCATGGGGATATAAAGTACAGCCTAGGAAATATAGTCAATAATATTCTAAAAACTATGTGCGGTGCAGATGGGTACAAGGTTTATCAGGATCATCACTTAGTAAGCTACATAATGTCTCACCACTGGAGTGTACACCTGAAACTAAGGCAATACTGTATGTCAACTGTTACTGAAAAATAAAAAACTATTTCAAAATAAATAAGATACCTAGGAATAAAGTTAACCAAAGAGGTAAAAAGACCTGTACTCAAAAAATAAGATACTGAAGAAAGCAATTAAGAAAGATACAAACAAGTGAAACCATTCAAAAAGTTTAATTTTCAAACATTTCTATTACGTAGATGTAAGACAAATATGCAAACGACTGTAACACACCATTCAAATATTCTAAATACAAATAGGTACCAAAACCGAACACACACAAATTTAGTAAGATACTGTTCAGTCAAAGTCCCCTCTCTAGACTTCAGTTTAAATATCTTGTTTATCCCTAAAATTTTAATCTTAGGCATAAATTTCCTGATGGGCTTATTTTTACATATTAAAACCCCAACAAAATGTTCTTTTCTCTAGCCTATTTTAGATGGTTTAATTAGCAGAAATAAGTCACTTAGAACTATATGCCATGATCTAATAATTTTTTTCACTAATGAGGAATAACAAATGAGTTCCTGAGTTATCTGATTTAAAATTGTAAAGCAAATCACTTAAACCTTAAGAATAATAAAAGCACAGGTAAAACAAAAATGCATTATTATATGGTCAACAACCAGTATCTCAAATAAAGTTAGAATTTGAAACATATTGTAAACATAATTATTCTGGGTTGAGTTTAACCTAGAAAAATATTTCCTACCAATTAAAAACAAGGCTAGAAAAATGCCTAAAAATAAATGTAATAGTCCTGAAATAATTATTAAATTTCAAGAGCCAAATGTCTTATTGGGCATATAACATTGCTTCACGGCAATTTTATTAACTCCTTGATAACAAAACTTCCCTTTCTCCCTTCATGGCTAGCTTTTGCTTTCAAATTGGACACTTTAAACACTTCACCAAATGTGTCAGCAGGAAATCCAAGGCAAGATAGAATGTCACTTATGTTTAAGTATGTACATTTTGGACATAAAGTATAAAAATGTGCCCTGCTAAAGAATTAAAAAGAGGCGGGCCTGGAGAAAACTTTTTTCCTCCAGAAGAGAAAGGACAGGAAGCACAAAAATGAGGAAACTTAATGACCCAATGACTACTAGCAAAACTATGTAGTTAGTCATATGATATTTTTTCCCAAAACATTAAGGGTTATAATTGTTGATTTTAGCCTGATACTAAAATGTTTCTTGTGGGGAAGAAAGAAATTAGGCAATTAATTCAACTAACCGTACAAAAAGGCAATAATTTCTATGTATTCTTAAAGGCAAATAATATTGTGTACATCTACTTGTTAGATTCCACAAACAAGAGCATTTTTTTTGTTGTTAAAATTTCCTTTTCCCTTAATATATGCTGTATTTTTTAATTAGTAGTTGACAGAATTTCCAGACAGATTCTGGTAAAACCGCCAGTGTATCAAAAAAAAAAAAAAAAAAAAAGAGCAGAAGACTATCTTAATCATTCAACATAATTCCAACTCCTATGCCTATTTCTTTTCCTTGACAGACAATAAACTGAATGAGGTCAGAGACCATATAACCTTGTTTTTACCACTCCATCCACAAGGCTTAGGGCATAACATGCCTAGTAAACAGGCAGCATATGGTAAATGTTTATTGTATTAATAAGCCTAAATCAAGTCCCATAAAAGAAACAAGCAAAGATATAAAAGAGGAAGATGTTTCAAGGCAGAGGAAATGCTTCAGAGAGCTCCTACCTGCTTAAAATTCAAAATTAGAACACATAGAAGTTCTTTTAAATTATATAATCAATTTAGCCCTAGCCGGTTTTGCTCAGTAGTAAAGAGAGTGAGCCCTCGAACTGAAGGGTCTCAGGTTCGATTCCGGCCAAGGGCACATGCCTGAGTTGTGGGCTCGATCCTTGGGGAGGGGCATGCAGGAGGCAGCAATCAATGAATGATTCTCTCTCATTGATGTTTCTATCTCTCTCTCCTTCTCCCTTCCTCTCTGATATCAATAAATAAATTATTTTTAAAAAAGTAAAACCTTATTCTGGCATCCATTGGGAAATTAGTGTAAGAAAGAAATATATAAAGTTCTAAACAGCACAAGTCTGCATCATGCTCTTAACACTTTCCTTCCAGGAACATCTCATACCAAATAACACTAGCAATTACTAATCTTTTCTAACTGAAACACAAACTCTGCATTAGCAACATAAGACACTGAATGATTTCAGATGGGAAAAGTATTTTATAATCAAGATAAATAAGCAAATTCCTACTAGTATGTCAAATGATCTCTTGACAGTTATTCAACTCCCATTTAATCTCTTAGCAAATACCGTTTAACTCATAAAAATCTTCAAGCTACACGAAAATCTTATTTATCCATATATATCGTGGACACAATATGTCAATTTACCCATAGAGTGACTTTTTATCAAGACATAAAAGCTATAAAAGGGAAGCAAAACACAGGTATGAAATAAATGCATAATATTTTTATAACCTATCATTTACCTAATAGTATTCAATAAAATAAGAATTATTTGATGCCTTTTGTCAATATTTAAATACTAGCTCTATTGAATAATGCAAATTTGACATGAAGACTCATTCCAGTGAAATGAAGGTTCTGGCGAACAAAGATATCCATTCAGTAGGTGAAAATTAGATAAAAGTTACATGCTATGATTATAAAGTCTGCTAGGTATGGGCTGCTACTTTTTATGCAAATCCCAGTACAATTTTAAAAATATTACATGAAAGATCTTTTGAGTAACAAGGAGTGGAGAATAATATCACTAAGAAAAGAAAACTGAAGTCTGTAATCCTAAACAATGATCCAACTATAAGAGATAGCTTTGGCCACACAATTTTATTTAAGCAATATATATATGAAAACTTAATACCTCCTATGTGCTCTAAATACCACCTTCATGTGAAAAAATAGTCACTTAGCATCACCTTTCCACTTCTAAAGTTAAAATAAATTTTTAAGAGGCTAGTCCTATTGTTGCTATATTTTAATGAATAGTAGCTGGTGGAAGCCAATACAAAATCCTTACTAAAGGTGTTGGGATATTATAAAACAAGAACAGAATAATCCATAATTAAATAGTGACATCATATCTTAAAGCTCAAAATACTGTGGTTACAGAGGCCAGTAAAACAGTTCCAGCTATCAATTGTAAGCATTAGAGACCAACTGGTAAAGTAGTAGGTATTGTTTACAATCTATAATAAAAGTGTAATATGCTAATTAGACCAGAAGCCGAACAACCTTCTGGACAAAGCCAGGGGTGCAAGGGCCAAGCCCCTTACATGAATTTCGTGCATTGGGCTTCTAGTCCTATTATAAAAGCTAAACATTTGTTAACTTACATAAAACCCCTCCATAAATCATTAGAACATGGAAATTGGGTAAGTCAGGACAGCTGCTGCAAAAGGCTGCCCGCAAAATGTAATACATTAATTCATTCAAAACTTTCATCATACAAAATCTTGCATTTCAGCCTTAGCTGGTTTTGCTCAGCGGATAGAGCATCGGCCTACAAGCTGAAAGGTCCCAGGTTTGATTCTGGTCAAGGGCACATGCTTGGGCACAGCCTGTTGATGATTCTCTCTCAGTATTGATGTTTTTCTCTCTCTCCCTCTCCCTTCCTCTCTGAAATCAATAAAAATAATTAAATAATAAAAAACTTAGCGAAGAAATTTTTAAAAATCTTTACAAAATCCTGCATTTCTAAAAGATTCCTCTGTGATGGAGTAAATGGGTTTCTAGGGGTAAAAGCAGGATAGTTTTTCATAATGTTCTTTAAAATGTATTTTTATTGATTTCAAAGAGGAAGGGAGACGAAGAGAGAATCCTTGATCAGCTGCCTCCTGCACACCCCACACTGGGGATCGAACCTGCAACCTGGGCATGTGTCCTGACCAGGAATTGAACTGTGATCTCCTGGTTCACAGGTCAATCAATGCTCAACCACTGAACCACACGGGCCGGGCTGAAAGTTTTCATCATGTTTTTATGCAGATGTGATCTTATCCACCCCCGAGAGGAGATTCATAGCAGCCTCACTCCCAGAAGTTGTGCTTTTAGAAAGAGAAGGGAAACTCCACGAAGGCTTCTTTCTGCATCTGTTGACCAGGACCCTGAAAGAGCACACCTGGAAAACTGGGGAATGTTCTATCAGACCCTCCCCTGAGGCCTCCCCTAACGTCTCCACTGGCAAGAAGGAAAGAAATCCGCTCAGTGTGCTGCTCCCCTCCAAGGAGCACTCTGGTGCCCTTCCCTTCCCCCACAGGCAGCCCCTCAGGTGTCCCACCAGGGGAACAATAGGGGGCGGCAGCTTGTCCCCCTAACTCCCTGCACCTGTCTCCCAGTCCCCCTTTGGATATTCCCATCTCCCATCCCCTTTTCCTTAAATAAGTTTTTCTTTACTCACCATCTGATATGGCTCTTTAGCCTGCCTGCACACCACCAACTTTAACCTCTCCTCTGTGAGGCAAAAGCTGATAGAACTGAATCTACAATTGTAGGGATGTTAACACTCTTCTTTCAGTAACTGGCAGAACAAAAAATAATATGTAAATATATAAAATACTCTAATAATTTTTATCAACCAATAATTGATATCTACCTGCAGGATACATAGTCTTTTGAAGGACACACAAAATATTCACCATGATAGGCATCACTGCAAAAGAAATCTCAAAGTAAAAAATTTGAAATCCCAGCCATGCGGCTCAGCCCATTGGAGCACCACCCTATACACCAGTGGTCGGCAAACTGCGGCTCTGCTGACTAATGAGTTTGCCGACCACTGTCTTAGACTCTAGATTCCAATAATTACAGGCTGTTGTTGATCCTTGTGATTAAACCCCTATCCCAGTGGTCGGCAAACTTATTAGTCAACAGAGCGACAAACCACAGTTTGCCGACCACTGCGTATATACCAAAAAGGTGGTAGGTTCGGTTCTGTCAGGGAACATACGTAGGTTTTGGGTTCAATCCCTGGTCAGAGCAAGTACAGGAGGCAACCATCAATGTTTCTCACATTGGTGTTTCTCTCTTTCTCCTTCTCTGCTTCTTTTCTCCCATCACCGCTTCCTTTCTTTCCTTTCTATTCTTAAAAAAAAAAAAATCACTAACAATAAGCTATCTAAAAGCCTCAAAATACTGGTTAATCAAACAACATACTTCTAAATAACCCATAGCTAAAATAGACATCTAAATCAGTAAATATTTTTACTTAACGGTAGTTCACAGTATGTCAATTTGCAGGATGCAGTTAAAGCAATGCTTATAGGAAAATTTAGATATCTGTATAGAAAAAGATGAACCTAAACTCTTCTCATTCATTGAACAGACTGTTTCACAGACCTAAGTGTAAAACACAATACTATGAAACTTCCAAAAACATTTTAAGAAAATATCAGTGAGCTTAGGTTTAGAGAAGATTCTTACATAGGATATAAACTATAAAATAAAAACAAATCAGTAACTTGGACTTCATAAAAATTCAGTTTTTCAATCTTTGAAAGATACATTAAGAAAACGAAAAGGCAAAGCACAAACTACAAAAACATTTGTAAAACAAGTGACTTACAAAACCTGTGACAAAGAACTCATATCCACAAAATAAAAAGAACTCATGCAACAGTAAACAAAAATAAATAAATTTTAATAGACAAAAAATGTGAAGATACCTCACCTAAATCCATCAAAAGATAATCATCATTAATCACCTGGAAATCACAAAATAAAATTATGCTAGCATAATACCACTGAGCCAAACAGGCTAGGGCTCACTACTACTTTTAACAACAGGAATCAATCTCAAAGCATTATACTAAATGAAAGAGGGAAGAAACAAAAATAGTATTTTGTATGATTCCATTTTTGTAACATTCTGGGGAGAAATGCAACATAATAGTTACAATTATCAGTATCCACCAGAGGCAGGGATGGAGGAAAGTGATCCCAAAGGGACATGAGGGAATTTCTGGGGTGATAAAATGGAGTTGGTTATATGACTTTATACATTTATAAAAACTCAAACTTTGTGGTTAAAAATGGGTGAATTGTGTTTTGTACAAATTATACCTCAATTAAGCTGATATTTTCCCCCATTTGACAGCAAAAAAAGTCAAAGGTATATATATACACACATGTACTCTGGGTAAGGCAAGTTATTTTTCCTGAATCTTATCTATTAGGGAGCTAAGAAGTTAATGACCTGCCCAACATTAAACCATTAGCTTCTGGAGGAACCATGTTTTGGGATACAGACCATTTTACTGTGAATCTAAACTCAGAATGTATGCTTTAGGTTACCATAAGGATTTGTATAAGTAAGACTTTTTAATGGAGATCCATGAACTGCATTTAACCCACAGTAAAGCCTTAAAGGAAGTTTCTACTTACATAGGACAAGCCAGCTAAAACAGATTAGGCTAAAAGTTGTATAGTGTAGCATAGACATCTCAAACTTGACTTACCACATTCCTGCCAAAGGTCAAGTTTACTTTGGGGCTGGATATATATGGAGAGAGAGAGAGAAACATCAATAATGAGAGAGAATCACTGATTGGTTGTCTCTTGCACGCCCCATACTGAGTATTGAGCCTGCAACCCAGGCATGTGCCCTTGACCAGAATCAAACAAGGGACCCTTCAGTCTGTAGGCTGATGCTCTAGCCACTGAGCCAAACTGGCTAGGGCTGGGACTGGAATATTTTCATATTCATGTTCACTGCAGTTCCTACACATTAATCCCATTCCTGAAGGCTACCAAAACAACAATCTTGAAAGTTTGAGTACTCATTTTTTATTCTCACCTAATGTGTTACACTCAAGTAATTAGGGTCAAGTAATAAGAGAGCAGATTTTGCAAGACAACGTAATGCCAACAGCTTAAGCAAGATAAGAAAGCTGCTCCTTATTCACCACATCAACTTTAACCTCAGCCTAAAGAAAACAAATTAAGACTTTTTTTCATCTTTATCACTGATTTCTCAGGAGCTCATCATCTAATCCAGATGTAAGCTATTCCTGGAATCTACAATTATTAGTGGTTCAATAAAGCTTACTGTGTATCTCACCTCTTCACTTCCTCTTCTCTGCTCTACTGTTCACTCAGTTGTCCTCCTCCCTCTTTCTGATGCTTTTATAAGGTTACCACGCGTTCACTGTCAGAATATAAAGAGAATTTTATGACTAAATCACTGACATTATGACTACAATATGACTTTTTTGCCCTTCTACTGATTTGTGATCATCTCTTTAAAAGAAACTTCTACACTGTATAGGTATAAATGGTTAGAAAAGAATATTGATCCATCCTTTACCCATCATAAACACTTTTCCCTAATTTAAGCAAAGACCACTGAAAAGGAAGCTACTTCATTATTTTCACTTCACCGATTCTGAAGATTAATTCATATATGAAGCGAGTTCATATATGAAGCGAGTTCACCTATGTATATTAAATGTTTATCCTGAGATTAAAGCTCAAGCTATCTTTAAATACTTAGAGTGTAGAAACAGTAATAGGTAGTATGTCACAATTCTCAATTGTAAGTGACAGAAACCCAAGCTAACTAAAACCAGAACGGACTTGCTCACAGAAGGACACTGAGGTGATACACAGAAACAAAGGATGAACTTCAGGCAGGAGGGCCTCAAAGGCTCCGTGCTACCGGATCCACCTCATTATCTCCTGCTCCTCTGGACTCATGGCCTCATTCTCTCCCGCTGCAGACACACCGCCTGATTCCGGCCAGAGCAGCCCCAGCTCCAAAGCCCAGAGACACCTGACAGCTTGCTCCTGCAGTCTGTGTACCAGTATCAGAGAAGCACACCTACTGGCCCTCTGTGTCGAATGCCCGTTGGTACTAGAAGTGGGATAGGTACAAAACGGGCCAGGCCTGGTACGCACGTTTAGGAGCCCTAAAGTAACCAGAAAACGAGGCATGAGAAACCATGATGAACAAAGGAAAATTTACTTGCCAATATCTGTGAGGTTATTTAGATTCTGATTCCATGAATTAAATGCAATGGCCTCAAAAACAAAACCCAGTGAATATTCTATTCCTTCACCAGAACTATAAATTAAGTGTTGGGGAGTTCCTAATGTTCAAAAAGATCTGATTTAAGGATACAATCTAGAAAGTAATTATCCTCCAGATATAATTCAAAGTGTAAAAAATAAGAAAAGCTAACCTGGCACTGAACCACTGACCTAAAATTGAAGGACTTTTCTAAACTCACAGGGGAAAGAGGGAAAGGTCACTTTAGTGGGCTTGTATATATGACAGTTTAGCAAGAAACAGGGCAATCTCATTTTGAAATTCACTCAGTAATGACACAAATCTGAAATCAAAATGGAACTTGGTGCTGGGTATAAAATCACCACAGCAATGGCCAAGATTCATGCAGTACTAAAGGAGCTAAATATCTCTGGAGAAAAGCTTCCTTCTTTAAAAATATATTTTATTGATTTTTTACAGAGAAGAGAGAAGGATAGAGAGTTAGAAACATCGATGAGAGAGAGACATCGATCAGCCGCTTCCTGCCATGCCCCCTACTGGGGATGTGCCCGCAACCAAGATACCGTACATGCCCTTGACTGGAATCGAACCTGGGACCTTTCAGTCTGCAGGCCGAGGCTCTATCCATTGAGCCACACCGGTCTTGGCATTCCTTCTTTAAAAGTCTTTTTTTATTTTTGGAAAGGAATCTGAAATTTCCTACCATGTCTAAGTTTTAAATTACTTTGTTTCAGGGCTAATCATTTCAAAAACAATTGAGTGTTACAAATCAAATCCAGCAACCCCAGAGTCCTTGCTGATCCATCACTCAGTTTAACTGGTGCAGTTTGCTACCAAGTAGTTTTTATCTTTTCAGTCCTTCCAGTCCCATGCAAGCCGTTTCTGTTCTACTTAACTGCAAGTCCACTCAGAATACAATTCAGTACAACCTGGGTACCCTCTAAAACATAGAAAAAGGCTCACTTCCTATTAATTTATCTTTCAAGCTTAATCTGAGAAAAATGACACTATTTCTTAAGAAGCAAATGTATAGTTATCCTATATAATAAAAGGCTAATACGCAAACCAAACGGCAGAACAACTGGCTGTTATGATGTGCACTGACCGCCAGCGAGCAGACGCTGAATGCAGGAGTGCCCCGGTGGTCAGAGCGCACCCCCCGGGGGAGCGCCGCTCAGCCAGAAGCCAGCCTCCTGGCTGTGAGCGCAGCGGCAGTGGGGGAACCTCTCCCGCCTCTGAGGCAGCACCAAGGGTGTCTGATTGCCGGCTTTGGCCCGTTCCGAGAAGTGGGCCTAAGCTGGCCGTTGGACATCCCTGAGGGCTCTCAGACTTCGAGGGGGTGCAGGACCCCCTTCCTCAAGTGCACAAATTTTGAGCACCAGGCCTCTAGTTTATTATGAAGAATTAAATACAGCCCTGGCTGGCAAGGCTCAGTGGTTGAGTGCTGATCTATGAACCAGAAAGCCATGGTTCAATTCCTGGTCAGGGCACATGCACAGGTTTGGGGCTCAGTCCCCAATAGGAGGAAGCCAATCAATGATTCTCTCCTCATGGATATTTCTGTCTTTCTCTCTTTCTCCCTCTCCCTTCCTCTCTGAAATTAAAAAAAAAAAATTTTTTTTTAAAGAAATACACTTTTAACTTTTGAGAGGCACATTCTAGATAAAGCTCTTATTAAATGACAGCACTTTGAAAACTAACTTTTCATTCCTAAATACACTTGAAAGACTATAGCAAATAGCTAAAAGCAAACTTTCACGATATTCAATAGGATGGAACTATGATGTTCAACAATTTTTACTGAGAAATAGAAAGTACTACAATAATAAAAAGTGGGTCAATCCATCCCTGTGGCATATTCACTTATCTGTGAAAGAAAATTTTCAGATTATTCAAGTGTTTCTTATCTGAGATAACCTTCAACAACATGAAAAGGGCAAACTATTTCTACAGCGTCAACATTAAGTGATCTTTGGTAGTGATTATAAAAGATTAATAATCTGCCACCTAGAAAAACTTAAGGCTACGAAATGGAATTTAGAAATGGCACAGCAATCACTCTAAACCACAAAAACAGTTAATACTTCTTACTTCCCAGTTCTGCAGCCAAGCCCACCTTTGTAGAATTTTTACTCCTAAAATGTGCAATGCGAGTAGGCAAAGGGTCTGTTCTTCAAAACTGAACTGATTCTGGTCTTGCTTTGGTTTTTCTGGTTTGTTCAAGTAGGAAACAGTAGCTACAGTGTCTGACATGAACTTGATACTTGTGCTTACTACTGAGCTAAGTATATTCCCTGAGCTCTAGAAAACTGATACAGCATTGAGCTTCTTGAGTTAACCCTTAGTCACTACAAGACTATTCTCATTCAGGCCCAAGAAGGAAACAGCACGGCAGCCCCACAAAAATAACCACTCTTCTAAATCCTCCCCTCGTCTCCCATCCCCGAGTTTTACAAGAGTGACTAGAAGAAAACCACCACCACCACCACCTTAGTTGCATACTACTATGGAAGTCTTCCTATCACTATTCCCAGGAGGTACTGCAAGATCTCATCTTGATTTCTTGGCTGCCTTTCACTTGATGTAATCGTCGCATGAAGCTTTGAAATAGGACCCTGGGATAGACCATTCCCTTCAAAGCGGCTATCATTACTCCTTGGTGAGTCAGCTTCTGGACCGCTGCCAAGGTGCTTTTTGTTGCGTTTATCATGGAACCATATTTTCTTAGAGTCGAAATGATGGCCAAAACACGCATTTCAAAAGAGTCCCTCAAAGTGCTTGTCAAAGCCACGCACATGCTTTAGTGAAAGAAGGGGTTTTATGTAGTATCATGTTAAAAGATTCTCTTATGTGCAAGAGTCCAAAAAAGTCCTGTAAAATCTTCTGATAATTTTGCTTAAGTAAAGTTTATGCTAATATGTACATTTAAAAGCTTTTGATTATGCCCTTAAGGAAGGAAAAGTTATTTTCTGTATCAGGTAAATGAATTGAAGAATTCTGAAGTTAAAAAAACCTAAGATATCCAAGAATTCTCTGAAGCTACATGGAATATCTCTGAAGGAAAAGTATTTTCTACTGTACCTTTTTAGAGGAGCCCACTAGTAAAAGTTTTGACAGCTCTTAGTTTTGAGAAGGTAAAACCGTTGGGAATGGAGAAGGGCGTGTGTACAATGGAGGTAGTTCCGCAGCAGGAAGGGGGAAGCGCCTATAAAATAAAGTGGGGGGCAGTAACAGCGCTCTTAGGGGACACACAGTAAAGGTAAGTAAGTATTCATGGGAGGCATTCTCCTCTTTCAAAGACATCAAAGTTGTTCCATAAACTTTAAGACTGACATGAGAGCAAATGTTCAAGATGAATCTGGACTTTGAGATACTGAAAACTTGTTTCAGCTTGGAGAGTAGAAGGATATAGAATGACTTTTAAAAAGGTAACATACAGATTTACAGGTTGAGAAATCTATCATCATTAAAATATGCTCATGTATTAAAAAAATATGCTCATGTATGTTCTTAGTGTATAAATTTAAAGCATGCACCAAAAACCCATAAAAGTTGCTTTAATATCCGAAGAGGAGAAGGTGTAAGTATACAATAACTACAAATTCAAAAACACTGAATATATAAAATATGTAATTCTACAGAGCAGCTATATTAAAGGGAAGGTATTCCCTAACAAGTAAATTCAAACAAGTTGCACTTAATTTAGAATGCTTAAAAGAACAGTATCTTATGCCAAGAATACCTTATCCACACACAAGATCCAAGCACCAAATGGCATAATCTTCTAATTTATAATTCAGAATTCCCCAACTCTTAAGTATTCAATCATCTATGAATCTCGGAGACTCACTCTAAGATATGCGCTGGTAAGTTTCTCTATTATCTGTGTAACCACTAAAAATGGAAAATGTAGAAGCTTCTTACTGCTTATGTAACACATAGCTCTAAGAACCATATGTAAGAGAGCAACAACTTGGTGGTGTTTAAATCTTGGTGCAGAGTACGTCTCCCATACACCATCTATGATGGTGATTTAAAAATCTCCTCCAGCACTGATCATCCTCTCAGTCTTGCCCTATAAAGCTCCGACATATTAGTACTTAGATGTCCAATTGCTTACATGTTTAAAAGACAGAAACACACACACACACACACACACACACACACACAGGGTTGCCATCTTTCTGCCAAAATCCCAACTCCCCTTGCATTTACCTTATTTCAACTCTACCACTAACCCCTGTGGGAAAGGCAGGTGTTGCTACTGTGTTATCACTCCAGTAACAGTAGCAATAACTGCAACTAGTAAACTAGTACACAGAGTGGTTACCAATGGCTAGCTCCTGTAAAAAGCACTAGGTGAATCCTCACAAAAGCCCCAAAAGGTACATACTGTTATCCCCATTTGAAAGCTGAGGCACAGGAAAATTCAACAGTTTGCTAAGGGCACAGGTAGGTGTCACACTAGTGGTGGAGCCACCATTCAGACCCAAGGCTTTTTGTCCTTGTTGTTAATCCTCACCCAAGGACATTTTCCCCACTGATTTCTAGAGAGAGTGGAGGGGAGAGAGAGATGTGAGAGAGACACATCAATTGGCTGCCTCCCACACATGCCCCAACCAGGGCCGGTGATCCAACCTGCAACCAAGGTCCGTGCCCTTGACTGGAATCGAATCTGTAACCCTTCAGTCTGAGGGCCAACACACTAACTGCTGAGCCAAACCAGCCAGGGCTTTTTTAAAAAAAATACATGGTTTTATTTATTTCAGAGAGTGAAAGGGAGAGGGAGAGAGAGAAACATCCATCGGCTGCCTCCTGCACATCCCCTGCTGGAAATGGAGCCTGCAATCTGAGCATGCGCCCTGACAAGGAATCAACTCGTAACTTCCTGGTTTATGGGTCGATGCTCAACCACTGAGTGACACTGACTAGGCCAAGCATGAGCCCTTAATCACCATGTTAAATTGCAATAGAAGAAAGAGCTTCTAAACTTGATGTCAGAAGATCTAGGTTCAAGTTCTAGTTCAGCTATTCACACGCAGTGCAACCTCAGACAAGACTGACAGCTATGAAACGATTTTTTCACCTGTGAAGTGAGTGATACTATGGCCTGCCCTTACTGCTTCACAAGGTAGCAGTGAAAATAAAGAGTGCAACTAATAGAGCTAATTAAACATTTATTTGTAACACAGATCCCATAGTTGCTACCTCCATATTCCCAGGGTTTATTTTAGTAACTCTATTCTGGAATTCTAGACTTATGTCACCAACATTGTAGTCTCGGGAAAAGTAAATAGCCTAAAGCTTGTCCATTTCCAGTAGCCACATACAGAAGACTGTTAATTTATAATCCCCATTACTATCAAAATAGGGGATCTTCAGGTCAATATTTCCAGTGTAAAATAACTAGACACATAACAGCCTACAAATTAATTTCCGCTTACCAAATCATCACATTTGAAGTATATCATCTCTTGGTTCTAAGCAATATTCACTTTTCTGAATATTTTAACTCAGAAGAAATGTACACTACTGAAATAATGTTCTGTACACCAAATATCTAAATCATAAGAGACATTAAAATGTGAAGGGCTTAACTAAGACTCTAGACTAAGCCAAAGAAATTCAAGCACACATACTATTCTCGAACATGTCAAACCATGTCTGGAGTTCGCTGCAGGGTCAGAATTGGAACCTCAAAACTGTACCTTGCAAAACTGCCTGCAATCTCTTTTCCAAAGAAAGGGGTCCTATTTCTTCCTTCTGGCCTTATATTGCTAGAAAAAGAAAGCTCACTGCAGTAGAATATAGGATAATTTCATTCAAGTACTTAATCAACCATAAACCACAAAACATGTCTTATGTCTTGTTCACATGAAACTCTGGCTACTAATGTTAATACTTTCAGGCATCTTGGGGGCGGGGAGGAGAGGAAGAGGAAACTCTGTAGTGCTAATAAACATGTTTTACTTATAGTCTTTTCATAACTAATTACATAACCTGATTCTAGAAAGTCAAGAGTTCACAATTCAAAAGCTACTAAAATCATAGTACAAAATTATGCAGTTTTATAACTAAATTTATCCACTGACTTAAGTATGTGTGCCTAAATTTTAAAAAGCTTAATGATTTAGTGTAAGACTATTTATATAACAAATTATTCCCATTCCAGAGTGGGCTTTTGGGGGGTGAAGTTTACTAAGCAATTTACAATGATCTGTGAAAATTACAAGCTTTTCCAGGTTTTGAGAGAGACAGGCAGGGTGAAGGGGGGAAGGAAGGGGAGGGAAAGAGGGAGGAATAGAAGGAAAGAATGAGGGAGAATGGGGAAGAGAGAAACAAAAACATTGATTTACTGTTCCATTCCTTTATAGATAAAAATGGTTTTATTTTTTTTAAACCATTAAGAAAAAAAAAATCCATGAGCCCTGGCCATGGTGGCTCAGTGGTCAGAGCATCGGCCAGCACACCTAAGGGTCTGGGGTTCGATTCCCGGACAAGGGAACACACCTGGATTGCAGATTCAATTTCCCAGCCCCAGTCTGGGTGAGTCTGGGAGGCAATCAAT
Source organism: Lasiurus cinereus (assembly GCA_011751065.1). NCBI lineage: Eukaryota > Metazoa > Chordata > Mammalia > Chiroptera > Vespertilionidae > Lasiurus > Lasiurus cinereus. The sequence continues at coordinate 28,742,613 of JAAGEH010000417.1, read as the reverse complement.
CTCTCTCTCACTCCCTCCTCCCCACCCCCCCACCCCTCCTCTACTGTGTATCTTTAAAAAAAATCAATAGACTAGGATAGTGGTCGGCAAACTCAGTAGTCAACAAAACCAAATATCAACAGTACAAAGATTGAAATTTCTTTTGAGAAGCAAATTTTTTAAACGTCAACTTCTTCTACTACTTCTTCAAAACAGACTCGCCCAGGCCGTGGTATTTTGTGGAAGAGCCACACTCAAGGGGCCAAAGAGCCGCATGTGGCTCGCTAGCCGCGGTTTGCCGACCACGGGATTAGAAGGTCATGGTTTGATTCTGGGTCAGATCACATGCCCGGGTTGCTGGCTCAATCCCCAATGGGGAACACACACAGGAGGCAACTGATTAATAATTCTCTCTCATCATTGATGTTTCTATTTCGCCCTCTCCTTTTCTCCCTCTGATGAAATCAATAAAAACATGTATTTTAAAAATCAATGAAAAAATACCCTCAGATTAAAAATTAACACAAGAAAACAAAAAACACATATATGGGCACATACACGCTTTGTGTGTGCATGTGTGAATGAATGCTTTTTATAGCACCTTTTTTGTAGATATCAAAAACTAGAAAACAATTCAAATGAGCTTGAATGAATGAATAAACAAACTGTGGTACATCCTATAGGAATACTACGTAGCAATAAAAAGTAGTAACTGATACGCAAAATATAGCTATTTCAAACTGCATTATGTTAAATGAAAGAAGCCAGAGTCAAAATGCTACATAGTACATGATTCCATTTATATGAAATTCTGGAAAAAACAAAATTATAGTAACAAAACAAATCACTAGTTATCAGACACTGAAGGCAGTAGAAGGGGCTGACTCCAAAGGGTCAGGAAGAAGTTGTTTTGAGGTGATGAAACTATTCTCTATCTTGATCGTTGTAGTTTTTTCGCTCTGGCTGGGTAGCTCAGTTAATTAGAATATCATTCCGATAAGCCAAGGTTGCGAGTTTGATTCCGGATCAGGACACATATAAAAATTAACCAAAGAATTTATAAATGAATGGAACAATAAATCAATATTTCTATTTCGCTCTCCCCCATTCTCCCTCTCCCTCATTCTTTCCTTCCCTCCCCTTCCTTCCTCTCTTCCCCCTTACATCCCCATCCCTCTCTCTCAAAAAAAAAAAAAATCATGTTTCCAAAACTTTCAGAACTGTACTCAAAGAGTTTTACTGTATATAAATTATACCTTATTTTTAAAAAATTTTAAACCATAGAATCTTAACTATTGGTCTGAAAACAAGGACCAGATGCTACTTAAGCAACCAAAGCAGAAACATTAACCCTTGTTAGATCTGCTTCCAAGTTTGAAAACTCCCTTCTATTAACATTTTGCCTAGAAATCTAAACAATATTAGTAAAATAGTCATAAATTCCCTTAGAATTAAGAACATTATAAACTGATGAACAAAAAGACAGATACAGAGGCAGTGAAGCATCAAACAGACTATCAAATTACAGTGGGAAGGTTAGGGAGAGATGGGGTAGATAAGAGATCAACCGATTTTTCTATACAAAAGGATAATACCTAATCTTAGGTGCAATTCAGGTATAGAAAAATCTGATCCCGAAACAAATTAAACAATTTGCCCAAAAATATAGCATAGTCAAGGTGGAGGTATGGTATTCTGAGATTCCTCAGAACTGTTCTCTCCAAAAATTTTAGTCCTCCACCAACTCCTTCCCTTCTGACAGACACAGGTATGACATACCAAAAAAGCTCTCCACGTTAATCATTTTTAAAATTCGTTAAGATATACAGCATATTTGTTTTGTGCACTCTTCTGTATGGTCATTTTATATCATAACTTCAAAAGGTAAAATGGCCCAGCCAGTGTGGCTCAGTGGTTGAGCATCAACCCATGAACCAAGAGGCTGCTGATTTGATTCCAAGTCAGGGCACATGGCCGGGTTGCTGGCTCAACCCCCAATAAGGGGGCCTGCGGGGAGGTAGCCAATGGGTGTTTCTCATCATTGATGTTTCTATCTCTCTATCCCTCTCCCTTCCTTCTCTCTCTAAAATCAATAAAAACGTTCATTCACACTGAGTGGCTATTGTTGTGTTGACTGTTGTCACTTTTTATTTGACAATCTAAGGGAAAACAGGTCAGTGTACCTGACTAGTCAGTTATTGCATGTTTTGAAATTTCTTATGGCACACTGGTTGAAAATCATTGTACTAAAGTACCATATATATTTGAAACACAATAACACATTTTAAATACACACAGATTCATAGGATGAATGTAAGAGCATAAGCTAAGTAACATAAATAACCTCTGGATAATGTAAATAAGACTTAAGAATACAAAAGGGATTCAACTGTATATTTTAACATTTTTATTTATTGACTTTACAGAGGAAGGAATATGAAGCAGAAAATAGTCACACTATTCCACCAGCCAGAAATTTATCATTACCAATATTTCCATTCCTGCCTTTCCAAGGTCCCCCTTATGTATAAAAGTATTGCTTTACTTACTAAACGGGATTTTAAGCACAGCAAAACAAAAGGGAAATAACATACTAGTTCTTTGAAAGACTAATTCTCTTCAGTATTTTCACAGTAAGCCAAAACCTGTGTACAGGGAACTGGAGAGAATGAGACAAGTGAAAGAAATCATACTTGCTCCTTTTCATTCATTCACCCCACGGCAAACTGGTGTCCATGATTCAAGAATCATTATATACGCAAAGACTAATGAGTATGTTGCTTTTAAATAGCAGTCTACTACATAAATAAATAATACACACACATATATATACACAGTCTTGCCAGTAGGAGGGACACACACAGTAAAAGTAATTATATCAAGACTAATTTTTTGTCACCCTGAAACTATCATTAATAGAAAGTAAAAGGGTTATCTGAAAGGCTAATGTAAACTTAATCACCTCTGCCACAAAAACATTTCCTGTGCATATCAGATGAAGAAACAATCTACAAAAATTGGTGAGTGTTGGTTTACAGTGCTATAACTTATTTACAAATATAAATAAATACGTAAGAGTTGAAACAGCCCATCCATATGATAGCTTAATCTATACTAGACAGTATATTAAGTGGCAGGAAGTGGAGAACATCCATCATTACCTACTTCTGCAGGCCTTACAATCTACCTCTTTAAATATGATGTCAAACGTTAGGCATGTGGCCTCCAAAGGAGTCACAACATCTCAAATCTTCCTGAGGTTCTAAAAGATATATGTGGGAAAAAACTTATCAGTCATGCTACTTAAAGTAAAAAGGGTCCCTGGACTTTTTTCCAAAGCACTGTATATAGCAATCATCTTCAGAACAAATTACAACAACTCATTTCTTTAACTGGCAAAAAACAATCATTCGAGTTGCTCTTTTCAATAATATCTGTCTCTGAGAATGACCCATAAGAAATAACTAAAATTAAGTGTCCCCCAATATGGGAGAAGGGAGACATTTTTCTAGTGCAAAAGCACCATTTCCTGATTCCATAACTTACAGGGGAAAGTAGGGCCAATCAAAAGCAATTTATTCAAACTTAAGAAAACAGTTACCTTTTAATCCAAGATTCATCATGGAAAGTTTGGCCTGAGAAACCATTTTTTAAAAGTTAAAGGCTCAAGCTCTTCCAAATGGAAGGAGAGTGACAGGTTAATTGTGGTACTTTGCAAGCAAAGGAAAGCAAGTAGCAATTATTCATCCCTTTACTCAGTCTCTAACACTTATGCTCTTAGAAAATAAGGATATGTTATCATTGAACTGCTTTCCATAAAGCATAGGCATTTTAAAATATACTCTAGGCCTGACTGAATAGCTCAGTTAGTTAAAATTATCCCAATATGCCAAGATTACGGGTTCGATCCCCAGTAAGGGCACATACAAGAAGCAACCAATTAATGCATAAATAAGGGGAACAGCACATCGATGTTTCTCTCCTCTCTCTCTAAAAAAATAAAATATACTCTACGGCGTATATCAGCTCTTCACATTTAAGAGAAATACACTTACTGAAAATGTTTCCTACCCTATTACTTGCCCTTTTCTAAATTCAGTCACCTCACCAATGACAAAAGATATCAAACTGATGCTTTATGATATGTTGGCCTTTATTGTAGACATGACTCAACAGCTGGGACACTTTGAAGACAGACTATCAGAATCCGACTAGGCTGGACCATCAGCAGAGCTAGTGGAAATGTCCCTCAAAAAATCATCCATAAAAGACCAACAATAAATCATAAAAGTCTAAAGCCATGATATCCACAGCAGAGTATAATATACCTCAAGGAGCACCCAAGAAGCTCCACTGGAGTAAAGGAGAAAAATATTTTTTTAGCTTTATTTTTAATTCTCACCCTTGTTAATTTTTTTGGCGGAAGGGGTATATTTTATAAGGTACACAATAACCAGTTACTATACATATTGTTGGTCAATTAAATAAGTACTTAAAAATTGAGGATTAATGCTCAAAAAATTTTTTTTTACTGTTGGGATGAACCATCAAAAAGTTTAGAGACTACTAAAGTACTCCTTGTCACGGACCTGTCCACAGAGTTAAGCTGTAAAGGTTAAAACCTGATGTCAAACAAAAGAACAAACTATTTTCAGCTCCCACCACCAATCTAAGAGATGATAAATCACTATCAAGAACACGTGGAGTTGGACACTAGTATACTGTTGGATCTTTAAAATAAATATCTATCAATACAGTACCATGAGTATATTTCAATTTAAAATATACACCCTTTGACCAGATAAGCCCACTTTACATATTTAGCCTAAGGAAATAGCATAATTGTATAAAAAAAAGTCCAAACCAATTCATCACAGCCCTGTTTGAAGAAAACAACATTGAAAATGTCCATTAACAGGGAACTGCTATAAACTATGATGCATCCATATCACAGAACACTAAATACCCATTATGGGAACATCTATTTGACATGGAAAGTTGTGTAAGTATTTCAGTAGATAATGTATAAGAAAGAAAAAAAAGCAATACCAAATTATTACATCTAAGTGTGAATATGGGTTACCTCTACTTTTGTCAGTTCTCCTGGGTTATCTCAATTCTTGTTTTTTGCAGTTTTTTTTTTTAATTTCCATACTGAATATGTACTGTAGCTTTTATAAAATAAAATAACACTCTCTAAAATTTGAAACTTAAGTGGGATTAAGTTAAAATTCCTTACTGTTGCCCTAGGGCACTTCCAAAAACTTTTTCTTTATCTTTATACCAATTCTCTCCAAATGTCAAATTAATCAATATACTTATCAATTGATGGATAATTCAGAGGACTAAATGAATTTATATTTCTCTTCTACAACTAAACTATAAGAGCATTAGCTACAAAATAAATTAAATTTAGAACCCAGAGAAATGAAATCAGGAAAGTGTGCTACGTGCTCCTCTCTCTCATAATGAAATCAGTCTACACATCATGTAAAGACACAAACAGGCACATAAGAGACCCATATCCAAGATGATCTGTAGCGGTCAGCAACAAGACAATACCTAAAGGAAAGAGCGAGTAAGAACATCAGCGTAAGTTTATGTCTTACCCTTGTTCATTAGATCAACAACTTGTAACAGAGTTATGAGCTATTTCACCTTTAAAAGAATACTGTAGCTTTAATGTAACCCAACTTCACAGTTTCCTTACAGTTTTTCATTTGTCTTATGCCTGATAGACAGCCATCGTAACTATAAAGTCTAGGTACCTTGCCCTTAAGCAACTGCTTCAAAGTTTTACCACAACTCAAGAAAAATATACTTTACCTTGCAACACAGTAAATATGTAATCATATACTTAAAAAATAAACAATTTTCCCAAGTCAATACATATTTTCACCACTTGCGATGTGCTGATATTTCTATTTCTTTTTTTAATGCTTTATTTTATTTTCTTATATTTTTTTATTTATTAATCTGTGAGAGAGGAAAAATAACATCAATCGATTGCTCCTGCATGGGCCTCTGACTAGGAATGAATCCAAAACCTGGATATGTGCCCTGACCAGGATCTAAATCCACCACCTCTTAGTGTACAAGACAACACTCCAACCAACTGAGCCACACCGGCCAGGGCTTAATGCTTTTTTAAATCACCACATTTATTTCATTACCCTCTGGCGTTGCCACCTGCCATTTAGAAAAGATGGCACTACAACTTTACACAGAATGTACTAAACTCCTTGACTGCCACTTCCACCACAGTTCCATAATAACAAAATGGGTGAAAGCCAGCAAGTCTATTCCAAGTGCAAAACCTGGCACCAACGTGAGACATCCCAGATCGCTCTGAAGTTCCCGCACCACTGTGACTATTCCTATTGGCAGATGGGATACAAGTGCTGAAAGGTTTCTCCAGGCAAAGAACAGAAACAGAAATCTTTTGTTGTCATATCAGTTACATTAGTAAAATCTGCACTTGAGAATGCCTAGCAAGTTTACCATTGCTCCACAAACCCACGCTTCCAAGAAGATAAAAGAGGATCCTACCACAGTAAGATGCTAATACCATCCCCTTACATTTTTAGATTGCTTTCCATCATTTCATTTGATCCTCCCGACACCGAGATAGGGAAGTTAGTATTCTTCCATTTACTAACCAGGAAACTGAAGCTCAAAGAAAGGCCTTACCTGGCTTGCCAGCACAGCTAACGAGGAGCACAACCTATGCTTGAACCCAGGATTTACTGATTTATCCAGGCTCATGCTACAACTATTTTCATTTTGAACATCTGATACAAACGTGAACTTAAAAGGTATGTTAAATTTCTAGATACAAAAGTGAAGATGAAAGCAGGATACCAATACTGATATCACAAAATTAAGATTAGAAATATAATGAATGTTAACAATTTCAGTAGCCTCTTGATTTACTGGGAATCCTAGTTCAAATCAATACAGATTTGGTTTCATACTTTGTCTTTGGACAACGTTTCACTGATTATAAGATTTACATATAAATTCACCAAAGAAAATTACAGAATTGGGTGGTAAGAAACTGGCCACATAACTTGCACAAACTTCCCCCAAACCATTCTTAAGCTTGTGGCTTCACACTAAATTATGAAGTTCCCTCTATGTGAAATCCGTTTTTATTTCATCACTAAGTGAATTACAACAGCATAAGCATGTTGTTTCTGAATAATACTTGCAACATGCACTCAGTTTCCAGAGCACTTTTGAACAACATCTAAAATTCATAAGCTTAAAGGCAGAATCCAAGGCAGAATGTTCCTTTTTTAGTTAAAAAGGCTCATGTACCTTTCAGATGAATACCAACTTAATTACAAATTATTCAAGATTTGGAGAATCAAGCTGAAGAAACTACTTGAGATCAAGGAATAGAACCCTTTCATTGTAAAGATGAAAAAACTGAGGCCCAGATGTGACATTCCCAACAGCAATCACACAGTCAATTAATAATGGCACGGCCCCACCAGTGTGCTGCGTTGAGCATGGACCTATGAACCAGGCCAATTCCTGGTCAGGGCATATGTCTGGGTTGCAGGCTACATCCTCAGCAGGGAAGGTGCAGGAGGAGACCAATCAATGATTCTCTCTTATCACTGATGGTTCTACCTTCCTCTCCCTCTCCCTTCCTCGCTGAAACCAATTAAAAATATGTATTTAAAACATCCTTTAAAAAATAATGAGACAAACTCCCCGCCAATCTACAGTTTCCCATTATTCTAAATGTCTCTGCATCTAATAAAATGCGATCCTTAAAAAAAAGTCACTAACACCTAAAAAATTTATGACACCATTTTTTTTTAAAGACACATTTAAGATCCAAAAACTAGGGGACAGGATAGTATCCAATGACAGTCTTTAGAAAAACAATCTCTTGAAGAACTCAAAGTTACAAACTACCTGAGCTAAAAAACTGGCTCTTCACTCCAATGCAAGAAAGATACCAAGTAGCTTTTAATAACTAACGTTAGCAATCCCCTTAACAGTTCTTTTTCCCACCTCAACACTGCTCATTCACTCAACAAATACAGAGGGCGGATTACGGGGGAGCTCCAGCTAAGCACGGGAGAAACCGAGTACTTACAGACCCGGTTCCTGTAAGGCACCGCTGGGTGCACCTCCCCTCCCCCTCTGCAATAAGAATACCTCCCTCAGAGCTCAGCACGCCTCTTTACCACAGGAGGTGTTAACCAGATCGAGGGGAGATCTAAAAACTGCCTTTACCGCTGCTCAGGGCCTGCGCACACCACACTCCAAGGACTCTTCACAATAAACATGCCTGGTTCGCAACCCTCGTCTCCAAAAACTGCTAACTCACCCACCTCCCCTCACTTCACTAGCAGCCCGAGCCAGATGGTCCAGGAGAGCGACCAGGATTTGCGATGAGGGGGGAGCACCTTCCGGGGAACCACACTTTGGGGGCCTCTCCCTTCTCTGCTTCTTTCCAACCGGACCCGGCCCCGCTCCTCTGGACGCACCGCACCCTGTTTTAAGTTTCTCTGGCTCCCCCTGCTTCCCTGCCTCTCAAATTCTTAAAAGATGGATAAACAAAAACAAAACAAAACAAAATAAAAAAAGCAGTCTCTCCAAAAGTGGAGGTAATGAGAATCACCTGCAAGACTACCGGGGGCCCCTAAAAGCAGAACTTCACGCACCTGGCTGCCCAGAAAGACTCCTTGGAGGGGGGGGGGGGGGGGGCTCTGCAAGGACGGGGGTCCCAGGCCCCCCTCCTTCAGAGACAATCATTCCCCCGTGGTCCCGCGGGAGGCCCCGGATTCCCCGCATTCCAGGGCCCCCCCCCATTTCTGATGACCGAGGTGTTTAACGAGGAAAGTCCTGGGCCAGAGAGCCCGCCTGGGTCCTCACAAACGGGCTGCACCTCGGGGCTGACCCCACGCCCGCTGCTGCCTGCGAGGTCCCCTCTGCGAACCGGGGGGGGGGGGGGGGGGGCAATGAGAGAGCCGAGACCGAGGCCTCCTTCGGCGGCCCCTCTCCAGTTCCAGAACCCTCCGAGGTTAGTTTAAAATCACACGCGGGGCCGGGATGACTCAAAACGGTGTCATGCAGGGGAGCGAGCTAGCTAGCAGCTCCCTCTCCCTCCGCACCCGAGTCCCAGCCTCCTCCCGCACCCCGGCCTCGCAGCCCGGGCCTCGGCCTCTGAAAAGGGGGCGAGGTCCCCCCTCGCCGCTGCGTGGACAAATCGCCAGCATCTGACATTGCCACCAACCAACCAACCACAAAACAAAAAAAGCCAAAAAAAGCAAAAAAAAAAAAAAAAGCCGTCTCCTGTAACCCAGCCCCGGCCTCCGTGGAATTGCCGTCCGCGTCGCGAGAAGCTACGCCGAACCTCCACCGGGAAGAGGAGCACGAGCACTTTCCATTCTTTGTTTTAAAAAAAAAGAAAAAGAAAGAAAGAATAAAAAAGATACTATCGGGTAACAAAGTATCAAGACGCTCAAATCAAAAAAAAAAAAAGTCAAACATTCAGGTCCCGCTCTGGGAAAAGCCCCCGGGACCCCAATCCCCTAACGTGGGGCTCCTGCGGGGAAACACGCGCAGGGGGAGTCGGCAGAGCCACGGAGGAGCTGTTCTTCAAGGGGAACGGACCCCCACGGGGTGCCCCCCCCCCCCAGGCCTTGGAGGTGTAAAGTTTTGCAGCCCCGAGTTCAACCAGCAGCAGCAGCAGCAGCAGCAGCAATGTGAGCGCAGGGGGGTCCCCGCCCCGCAGTGCATTCCCTCCACCCTCAGCAAGACCCCTGTCACCTGGGGCCGAGCGGCTCGAACCCGGGTCCCCCCCCCAACCATCCTTCCCAACCCAGGACGCCCGGCCGCCCGGACGCCCGGCCGCTCCTCCTTCCCACAAGCCCCCGGCCCCGCGCGCCGCTCGCCACGGGGGCTCCCCTGGCTTCTGGCCACAGCGGGCGCCCCCCCAAAAAACAAAACAAAAAAAAACACACAAAAAAACACACAAAACACCCCAATCCGGGGAGAGCGCGGTGCGCACACTCACCTCCCCCACCCCGGGGGGTCCGCGGGCCTGGGTCCGGGCGCTCCGGGCGGGGAGCAGCGCTTCACACCCCGCTCCGTCCCCGGCCCCGGCCCCGGCCCCGGCGGGCAGCCCGCCTCCCTGGCGCCGCGGGGTCCGCGCCGAGCCGGCCACCGGGCTCCGCTCCCCGCGCCTCTCCCCCTGGCGGCCGCCGCCACCGCCGCCGCCGCCGCCGCCGCCGCCCAGGACACCCCTCGCCTGGGCCACGCACGCCGCCCGCCGCCCCCCGCGGGCCGCCGCCTCCCTCCCGAGGGTGACAGCCGCCGCTCCCCGGCCGCGGCCGGCCCCTCCTCCGGCCCCTCCTCACCCCCCGGGGGAGACGGAAGCGGGGGGTGGTGGTGGGGGGCTCCTTACCGGGCGGCAGGACATGGTGAGGCCCGCCACGGCTCGGCCTCCTCCGCCACCCCACGAGGCTGCCAGCCGGGGCCGGCGGCGTGGCGGGGAGCGGGGGGGGGGGGGCAGCGCCTGGGCCGCGGGAGCGTCTCGCCGGGGGTGCTCCTCCGCCGCCGTCGCCGCCGCCGCCGCCGCCTCCTCACAACCACAACAACATGGCGGCAGCGGCCACACAGAGCGCGCGCCCGACGGCCGGGGCCGGGCGCGGGGGCGCGCGCGCACGCTCGGGGGGCCCTGCAGCTGGCGGCCGGGAAAAGAAGGCGGGGCCGGCGCGGGGCGGGAGGGAGGGGGCGGGGCCGACGCGGGGGCGGGCGGGAGGGGGCGGGGCCGACGCGGGGCGGGCGGGGAGGGGAGGGGGCGGGGCCCTGGTCGTTGGGACACGCCCCTTCCCTGGAGGGGGCGGGGCTTCCGGAGCGTCGGCACGCCCCCGCGGCGCTGCAAAGGCTGGCGGCGGCGGCGGCGGAGGAGGAGCCCAGAGCTGGAGAGGGAAGAAGGGGCGCGAACAGGTGGTCCCTCCGATTTTTGGGGGGGCGTGGGGCGGGCAGATTTTCCTTTCTCTCTAGACCAGACAACGCCTCGCTCTGCTTAGCCAGGGAACCGGAACGACAGAGCACAGTGTTCAAGCTCATTGAATAAGGAGCCTGTGAGCGGAGTGTCCGTGCTCAGGTTCTGCTTATCTGGAGACCATTTCACACTGCTTCCCACCAAAGCGCAGCCGGATGAAGTGAGCGCGCAAACAGGAGAAAAATATATCCTAACCCATCCAAAACAGCCTTGCAGAATTTTACGTACCTCTGGCCCTAACAGCTTTTACCTCCACAGAGTTGCATTTTTAAACATCACACACCCTTGACTCTATGGAAGATGTCAGAGAACCAGTCAAATGAGATCTCTATCCTTGCATTGGTGTATTGTTTTGTGTGTGTTTTCCCCCCACACACACACACACAGTACTCTCTGCAATGCTTTAACCATTTTATCATGTTTATCCACTACAATGCCAAAAGCTACTTGAAAATAAGGATCTTGTCTCTGTTGCTATCCCTCGGCATGGAGAACTTCGCAGGACAAGTAATGGGGGGCCAAATTTCTTGGTTAACGACGTGCTAATATTTATGTATACAGCTTCGCCTCATTGAATCTTCACAGCTTGAGTCTGGGCAGACTATCATTATCTCCATTTTACGGATTAACCAAAACTGCAGCCCAGAATAGCTGCAACTAACACAAAATTCAAACCCCCAACACAACGGACGACAGGAATGATGCCTTCCTGTCCGTTGTGTGGCACCGTTATGCAGGCTGATTGTGTAGCATCTCATCTTGGCTTCCAGAAAGCCCTCGGCTATATTTGAAGCTCAGTGGTGCCCTTTGCAGGAAGGGGATGGGTTGGGGGTCCACGTATTAACGGTGGTTTTTCCCATCTTTGCAATTCTATTTATAATTTTCACTTTTTTTTACACTTGTCGTCCTCATTTCCCCCTTTCTGTTCTATGATGACAGCCTTCATGAAGCAAGAGAGGAAACAGTAAGCACCCAGGATAGACGAATGTCAAGTAAAACACAGGGTTCCCCACCTGCTCCTCCAGGTTCCCATCCGTTTCCATCTCCTCGGGGCACCAGTTCCGCTCCCCAAACCTGGGCTCGGGCGAAGGCGGGAGGCTGGGTTTCTATAGTGGGGTGGCCTCTGCTTGGATCCAAGCCGGCACCTGGCTCCAGAGCAGCTCCCCCAATGAGGAGGCTCAGGACAAAGATGCAGCCAATAGGCTGTGGGAATGCACTCAGCCAATCCCACAGTTTCCCCCCCGGGGCACCCCCAAGGAGAGGGCAGATGGTTGGCCTATCACTTTAACCTGCCTTTGGGCTGACTATCACATTTGTTTTTCATCTGGACGACTCAGGGGTTTTAAAACGAATCTTCAGCTAAGACAGAGGACGCAAGAGGTGTTTCTCTCTGCCCCCAAAATCCTTACTTGTGCCTCCTCGTTTTCATAATCACTAACCTGAATTGAACCTGAAGATGTGCTTTACACATACAGCTAATGTCACTTTAACAACCCCATTAGTACAGTGGTTCACAACCTTCCTAAGGCCGAGACCCTTGCATACAGTTCTTCATGTGGTGACCCCCAACCATGAAATTTTGCTACTGTTATGCATCGTGATGTAAATATCTGCATTTTCTGATGGTCTTAGGCGACCCCCAAAGGGGTCTCGACCCACAGGTTGAGAACCGCTGCATTAGCAGGTACTATTACTCTCCCTCGTTTCACACAGGAGGCTCAGGCTCTGAACTCAGATGACTTGATTCCTGGGGCGTGCTTTGGAACTTCCTGCTGAACCTCCTTCCCTCTGCTGCCTGCCCGCCTGCTTGCTGCTTTGTGGAGTGTCTCTGAATAAGAAACCGCGGCCTGGCCGCCAAAGCTCGCTTCCAGGAAAGGGCCTAGCACAGCGGTTCTCAACCTGTGGGTCTCGACCCCTTTGGGGGTCGAACGATCCTTTCACAGGGGTCGCCTAAGACCATTGGAAAACACCTATTTCCCATGGTCTTAGGAACCAACACACCGCTCCTTGGTGTAGCAAAGTGTAGCCATGTAGTTTACTATTGTCCTAGGAAGACTGTTACCCATGCGACACCAGGATTCCAGACAAAATTTCATTTATTTGTCATTAGAAATAAATATTTCACAATATATAATTACATATTGTTTTTGTGATTAATCCCTATGCTTTACTTATGTTCAATTTGTAACAATGAAAATACATCCTGCCTATCAGATATTCACATGACAGTTCATAACAGTAGCAAAATGACAGTGATGAAGTAGCAACGAAAATAATTTTATGGTTGGGGGTCACCACCACGTGAGGAGCTGTCTTAAAGGGTCCCGGCATTAGGAAGGTTGAGAACCACTGGCCTAGCGAGACGCTGTGGGAAGGAAGCCCGCTTGGCATCTAAAGACAAATTAGAATCTGGGTATCTCCACTTGTTCTCGAGTTCCCTCCCCTGTGCCTCCGTTTCCCCATTGGCCCCACGGGGTTCCAATCACTACGTTCCTCACCTCACGTGAGTTCGCACCCTACAAAAAGTCAGACCAGTGGATGGCATTGGACGGCAATCTAGCTGAAAACAAAGCCCTAAACTTTGTGTGATGAGTGAAGAAAAGAAAAAAAAAGATAGAAAACAAATCCAGGCTCAGAGGCCTTCTTTCTTGCTGCCCTGTTTCTCATGTGAGGGGCCCCCTTGACCCCACTGACCTCCCTCCCCTCCTCCTGCTCCCCTTTCAGCCTCCATCCCCCGGCTATCTTCAAAGCTGGAAAGTTCTCCCAGCTGCTCCGGGACTCTTTGAAGTCACAGGACAGATGGGAAGGTTGATGGATGGAGGTTTCCCAAGGTCAAGCAGGGCCCCCGGCAGGCAGGCAGGCGGAGTCCCTCCAGCCTCCCAAATGCCACCTTCTCAGCACCTGGTCCCGCGGCTTCAGGACCAAAGTCATTTCCCCTTCAGTGGGTGCTTTGTGCGGATGACCCCCAGCCGCTCCTAACCCCTCATCCTCCCCTGCCTGGACCTCCCAGCCCAGCGGACAGTGGAACTAGGACTCTCTGCTTTCGAGAAACCATTTGCCCTCAGGTCAGATGGAAACTAAAATTGGACCCACATTGATGTGATTCAAATCTCCAGAGGTGTGTGTGTGTGTGTGTGTGTGTGTGTGTGTGTGTTAATATTTTATTGACTTTTTACAGAGAGGCAGGGAGAGAGAGAGAGAGTTAGAAACATGGATGAGAGAGAAACATCAGCCGCCTCTTGCACAAATCCCACTGGCCCGCAACCAAGACAGGTGCCCTTGACCGGAATCGAACCCGGGACCCTTCAGTCCACAGGCTGACACTGAACCAAACCGGTTTCGGCTGGATTTTTTTTAAGGATCCACAGTGCAGCCCTCCTGCTGGGGTGGGTCAGCTTAACTCCAGTTCAGCATCCAGCAAGGAAGCCCTGAGACGCTTTCAGAGACCCAGGCGGATCCAAACTCTTTGCATAATAATACTAAGACATGATTTACCTTTCCTTTTCTTTTTTAACCATGTTGCCATGTGCACCGACGGTGCAAAGGCAGTGGTGGTAAAATCGGTGGCACAACCCTGACTGGTTTGGCTCAGTGGATAGAGTGTGTCGGCCTGTGGACTGAAGGGTCCCAGGTTCAATTCCGGTCAAGGGCACGTACCTTGTTTGCGGGCTCATCCCCAGTAGGGGGTGTGCGGGAGGCAGCTGATTGATGTTTCTCTCTCATCGATGTTTCTAACTCTCTATTTCTCTCCCTTCCTTTCTGTAAAAAAATCGATAAAATATTTTTTTAAAAAATCGGTGGCACAAATCCAGGCAGCGGGACCCATCGGGAGTAGCAGCCATTATCTTCCTCACTAGCATGCACCGGTGGTCAACAAAGTGCCGGTTTCGCTTAAGAATGTCTTTGGCAAAGCAGTAAAAAAAAAAGAAAAGAAAAATTAATTTTATTAACTCTAGGCCTCTGAATACAAGGCTTTAATAGTCTCTGTGATTAAATGGAAATTACGCGTAAAGCACTTTGTTTCACTGTTTCATTGAGGTGAGATTCAACGAGCATAAAATGAACCGTTTTAAAGGGAGCAATTCAGTGACATTTAGAACATTCACAATATTGTGCAACCACCATCTCTCTCCAGTCCCAGAACCCTTTCACCGCTCTGAAATAAAACCCTGTCCCCATGCATCCGTTCCTCCCCACACAGAGAGCACAGTGGCTGTCTCAGGGAAAGCATGTGAGTATTTGCGTTGCAAGTTGAACTAGTCTCTTTTTTTAGGGGGGGGGGAGGAATGGTGCAAAAAAGAAAAAAAACAACCCTATTTTTTACTTTGCTTGAAAGAATGGTCAACATGCAGACTGCAGTTATTCAGACTTGGATATTTGGCAGGCAGTGTCTTCAACGTGCACGAAATGAACTTGTCACATGAAGCAAAACAGCTGATAGCATTTGTTGCCAAGAGTACAATTCTAGCTTAATTACAATTTTGGGAAACTTGAATGTCCTACCATGAACTTGACAATTTTCTAATTCCTGCTATTTTTTTTTTTTTACTGCTTAGATTGCGGTGATATTAGCGAAAGTCCATTTTTGAGATGGTATCTGAAATGTGCCAACTTTTGAAAAAGCTGCCTAACCCAGTGAACCAATATTTTCCATAGGACCCGTGCGTGAAGTTACCAAATCATACCTGAATAAAAGACCCATTCCAAGTGCAAGATAAATCAGTGGTTTCAGAGTACAAAAAACAAAATCATTCCTACCAATCTATGCAACTGAACTTTAAGAAACTACTACTTGTTAAATCTTAGTGTGATACCAGGTAAGAATAACCACAATTATCTTAATTGTATGAGGCTGAATTATCTTAATTTATTTAAACTAAAAACACATTGCCACAGATAATGCAGAAGCAAAGATGATAATGCAAAATTATTCGATTAAGTCAAATTCTAATGAGACCTGGACATACATAAACCAATGTCATTCTCAGTAAATTTTTGTGTTGCAAAGTAGTTATTTTTCACGAGGACATGGTTTTATGCTAATGTCATAGTTTACAATATGTTTTCAATCATGTTATTTTAATATGTGAATAAATCATTTAATATATCTTCAGTGTTCATTCCTAGCAAGGTAAATATGAACTGACATCATTTACATACACAAGAGCTCTGTGGGGGTCTCAGTAATTTTAAAGAAACCAATGAGTTTGAGAACCAGTTCAAGCATTTATTGGAATGCCTCACCCCCAAAGGCATTTTTCATCGGTACATGGATTATTTTTTTAAATTTAAATAGTTATATTTAATATATCTATTTGGAAATATATAACAGATCAAGCTTAGTATCACAGATCTCTTTGCTTCGAATGAAGCTCAATTTACTTAAAATGACGAACTGGTTTAAAGAAAAACATGAAGTACAAAGCTCATTATGTAAAGAATTAATAAGCAGCCGAAACCGGTTTGGCTCAGTGGAGAGAGTGTTGGCCTTCGGACTGAAAGGTTCCAGGTTCAATTCCGGTCAAGGGCATGTATCCTGGTTGCGGGCACATCCCCTGTAGGGGGCATGCAGGAGGCGGCTGATCAATGTCTCTCTCTCATCGATGTTTCTAACTCTCTATCCCTCTCCCTTCCTCTCTGTAAAAAAAATCAATAAAAATATTTAAAAAAAAAAAAAGAATTAATAAGCAGCCCTAGCTGGTTCAGCTCAGTGGATAGTGAAGGGTTTCCTGTGGACAGAAGGGTTCCCGGTTCAATTCCAGTCCAGGGCACATGCCTGGGTTCCCAGTTTGATCCCCAGTAAGGGGCCTGCAGGAGGCAGCCAATCAAAGAGTCTCTCTTCTCATCATGGATGTTTCTCTCTCTCTCCCTCTGCCTTCCTCTCTGAAATCAATTAAAAAATATATATTTTTTTTTTAAAATGAAGGAGGATAGTATCCCAATGACTGAATTTGGGGAAACACGCAGACAGTGATGGAGCTTTTAACGAGGCAGACCTGCCACCAGACCTCACTATGTGGGTCACTCCCTTCCAGAAAACGGATGACTGTGCGGGTTACGTGAGTTAACGCG
Organism: Lasiurus cinereus; assembly: GCA_011751065.1. NCBI lineage: Eukaryota > Metazoa > Chordata > Mammalia > Chiroptera > Vespertilionidae > Lasiurus > Lasiurus cinereus. The sequence goes on along the minus strand of JAAGEH010000417.1, from coordinate 28,725,530 downwards.
GGCACAGAAGGGCTCGGTCGATGTGCCTCCACCCTGGTCCCCTCCCAGGGAGAGGTGCCCGGCAGCCCCGGGTCAGGGACGGCCTGTTGCCACGGGAGGCGAGAGGCCTGGATTCCTGACCCGGCTGACTCATGGTCTGACCTGGCCCCGCCCTGCGGCCTCAGTCTTCTCATCCGGAAAATGACAGGGTGCAGCGTCCTCCTCTCCCTCCGCAGAGCCTCCCCGTCTTGCCAACCCTCCTCTGATGAAAGGCTCCAGCCTCGCCTGGTTTGATTATTGCATCAGAGCGTCACAGAATTGCAGCTGGAAAGAACTCAAGAACTCCCCAAGCCTTCCGGGTCGCCCCCCACCTCTCACCCCCAATCCCCAAAGGACAATAAATGAAGAAACTGAGGCCTCGAGAAGTTAACAAGTCAAGCAAGCTGCTGGGTCACGTGGCGGGGACTTGGGGGGCGGGAGGTGGGGGCGGCGGGTGGTGGCCAGGTACTGCCCCAGGGTCCAGGGGGGAAATGACAGTGCTTTCTCTACACTTGGATCAATAACTTCTTCATGCCCAGACCGGTTTGGCTCAGTGGATAGAGCGTCAGCCTGTGAACTGAAAGGTCCCGGGTTCGATTCTGGTCGGAGGCATGTACCTTGCTTGCGGGCACATCTCCAGAGTGGGGCGTGCAAGAGGCAGCTGATAGATGTCTCTCTGTCATCGATGTTTCTGACTTTCTATCCCTCTCCCTTCCTCTCTGTAAAAAATCCATAAAATACATTTTTAAAAAAATAACTTCCTCACACCTTAACAAACAAGCCGCACTTCCGCCTGGAATACGAACCTGGAACCTCGCTTCAGTTTGAGAACATCAGTGCTGTTTGGTGGGGAGCACTGTTCACCACGTGGATGGATGGATGGATGGATGGATGGATGGATGGATGGATAAATGGATGGATGGATGGATAAATGGATGGATGGATGGATGGATAAATGGATGGATGGATGGCTCCGGGTTACTAAATCCGCCTTGGAAGGGCCGGTCCTGCTGCTCCTGCTTCCCGCAGAGAAGGCAGAGGAGAAGAAATGGAGGGGCACAGGACAGAGAGGGACTGCCTTTCCTCCGCCCTCTCCTCTCTCTGCCCTCTCGATGTTGGACAATACTCCCGTTCCAGCGCCCAGCTTGCTCTACCCAAAGCTTCCCTGCAGCCCGGGCCAGCTCGCGGCCACAAATAGAAGCAGCCTCCCCTGAAAATAGCTCCTCCTCCCTTCTGCCCAGAGTTTCCAAGTGCGGGCGGCGGCTGGGAGGCCCTGCCCGCCTCAGCCAGGCCCCAAGCCGGGACCTCAGGTAGAGAAACACCGAGGCCACGCGTGGGAACCGTCTTGGGCTGACTCTTAGTGAGCACTGGCTCAGATGAGCCGGTGTGGCTCAGTGGGTGAGCGTGGGCCTAGGAACCAGGAGGTCACGGTTCGATTCCTGGTCAGGGCACATGACCAGGTTATGGGCTTTGTTTGTTTGTTTATGTTTTATTGATTTTTTTTTTTTTACAGACAGGAAGGGAGAGGGATAGAGAGTTAGAAACATCGATGAGAGAGAAACATCGATCAGCTGCCTCCTGCACACCCCCCACTGGGGATATGCCTGCCACCAAGGTCCATGCCCTTGATTGAAATCGAACCTGGGACCCTTCAGTCCATAGGCCGACGCTCTATCCACTGAGCCAAACCGGTTAGGGCCAGGTTATAGTCTTGATCCCCAGTGTGGGGTGTGCAGGAGGCAGCCGATCAATGATTCTCCTTCATCATTGATATGTCTCTCTCTCTCTCTCCCTCCCTCTCTCTTCCTCTCTGAAATCAATAAAAATGTATCGTAAAAAAGCACTGGCTCAGTGCCAGCACCGATGGGCACTTTAGTTCTCAGCCACTCAGGCAGTGAGACTCAGAGAGGCAAGGAGCTTGCCCACGGCCACAGCCGCACAGCCAGTGGGAGGTGAAGCTCAAGTCCACACGGCAACCACCGCCCCTCCCTCCACGCAAGACCTCCACACCAGCTAGCTTCCCTCCGATCCCTGAGGCTGCGGGGAGCTCCAGCCTTTCAGACCCTCCTTTAGCAACTGGGGGAAACTGAGACCCCGAGAGAGGAGAGCCTAGCCCAGAGGCGCTCAGCCAACAAGCAAAGCAAGCACCCAGGTCTCCCAGCTCAGAGGCAATGCGTTTCGCAGAGGTGGACGCAAACAGAGGCTGCCTTGTTCCTTTTATGTAGAAGCCCCATGAATCTTGTTCTTTTTCTTTTTTTTTTATTTCACATTTCAACCTCCTCTCGTTTCCCACTGGAGCAGAGAGCCCGCCCCAGACACCCCGTCTGGCAGCCAGGCCCCCTGAGATTACCCCCTCATCCCTCTCTGCTCAGGGCGTTTAATGTCCTCGGGGAAGCGAGCACACGGCGGGCATAAATCATGGGTGACACAGGCTGGCTTTCTCCTCTGCTGAGTGAGAAGCAGACAAGACCCGGCAAGGGAAGGGCATTAACAGGGGTTTGCTGACTCATTGAAATCCACGGTCCCAAAGCACACCTTTCTCCTCCTGCTAGGCATGCGAGAGCTGTTTCTCTCCCCCGAGCCCCCTTGGTTATCAAATAATCCTCCACAATAGTCTTAACCTCCGCAGTGAAGACAAGAAAGACTGGGGTGAGACCATGGACACTCCGGGTGGGGAGGGAGTCAATTATTTGAGACCCACGTGGTCAAGGGGTCGGAGGTAGAATCTCACACCTAGCGTCAGAGGGTCTTGGTCCCCTTCCCAGCTCCATCCACCCCTCTAGGGAGTCTGCTGAGCGGCCTCCGTCTCCCCAATGTGTCCGAGAATCGAGGAGTCCCAAGACCTTGCTAGCAGTTTTCAACCTGTGGGTCGAGACCCACAGGTTGAGAACTGCTGCTGTAGAGCCTAAGACCATCGGAAAACAAATATTTACATTATGATTCATAACAGTAGCAAAATGACTGTTATGAAGTAGCAACGAAAATAATTTTTTAAGATTGGGGGTCACCACAACATGAGGAACTGTATTAAAAGGTCACAGCATTAAAAAAGGTTGAGAACCGCTGCCCAATAGTGCATACAGCTGAAACCGGTGTGGCTCAGTGGATAGAGCATCGGCCTGCGGACTGAAGGGTCCCGGGTTCGATTCCGATCAGGGGCATGTACTTGGTTGTGGGCATGTCCCCAGTGGACAGCTGCTCGATCTCTCTCTCTCATTGATGTTTCTGACTCTCTATCCCTCTCCCTTCCTCTCTGCAAAAAATCAATAAAATATATATATTTTTTTAAATAAAAATAAATAAATAAATAACAAAGCGTGCATACACTCGCTCCGTCCGTCTCTGTGTTTATTGCAACTGTTGGTGGCGTCGTCTCTCTGCCTAGCACCACGCCAAACTCTGCAGAGTGACCAAGAATCAACAGTCCCCACCTTCTTGGGACTAAATAGTCCAGTTGGCAAGACAAAGTCAACCGAAGGCCAGGTACGTCCTCTGATGGAGCAGATGCAGGATGTATGGCAACGGTTAGGTAGGGGTCTGTGCCACATGGATGCAGAAACTGGGGGTGTACAAGTGAATTGGGGAAAAGCAAGAAAAGGGGTCCCTCGGGGTGAGGCCACAGCACGTGCAAAGACCCGCAGGCAAAAGACAGCCCGCCTCGTCTCGGAACCAACCAACGGGAGGAAGGTGAGATTTATGTGGGCCTCTCTCTCCGGGGCAGGCTCGCCATCCTCGCCATCCTCAGACTGGAATCCGCTGCATTTCTGTGCTTTAAGGCTGCGTGAATCAGAGCGTACCGGCCGGATTCCATAAGCGCTGCATTCTTCCAATACTACACATTCCTTCATCATCGGCACCTCTAGGAAGCAGTCAGCCCCGTGCCAGCCGGTCCCTGGATGCTGACAGATCCCTTCATTGGCTGTCTGCCCTCTGTCCCCGTGAATCCTACCTTCTTGACTTTTTTTTTCAGGTGGCGTGTTCTAGAACCTGACCCACACCATCATCCTTTCCTAGGGCACGCACCCATGGCATCCAAGGGCAGCTGGTGTGATCTGGAGGCCTCCTGGGAACTTACAAAACTATACCCATGCAGAGAGAGGAAAATAAATAAAGCGTTATCGTCCTCTAACGCCAGCCCCGTGACGTGGGGAAGTGCCAGGAATGTCTCCGCGGGGGAAACGGGCTCTCGGGGCAGGAAACGGGGCCAGAGATGGCGGTGGAAAGGAGTCTTCCCTCTCCACCTCGGAGACTCAGAGGCGGGGGTCGGGGGGGGGGGGAGGTTCCGGGCTCAGGGTCCTGAAGCAAGGAACTGGCCCGGCCAGCTTTCCAGGGATGGGCCTACGATTTCAGAGTTGGTTTCTGAGGACTGATAGGGCACAGCTACCATCAAAATCAACAGAACACGCTGAATCCGGTTTGGCTCAGTGGATAGATAAGACCGTCAGCCTGCAGACGGAAAGGTCCCAGGTTCAATTCCGGTCAGGGGCCTATACCTTGGTTGCGGGCACATCCCCAGTAAGGAGGAGGGGGGGCGCGTGTAGGAGGCAGCGGATCAATGTTTCTCTCTCATTGATGTTTCTGGCTCTCTATCCCTCTCCCTTCCTCTCTGTGAAAAATCCATAAAATACAGTGGTACCTCGAGATACGAGTTTAATTCTTTCCGTAACCGTGAGGCATGAGAAACTATGAGAAGCTCGAGTCGCTGTAAACTGGTGGGTCGTGTGCAGCCGGCTGATCCTCGCGATGACTCGTATCTCAACTGTTGCTCGTATTTCAAAGCAAAAACTGCTCGCTCGACAGCTCGTATCTCAAAAATCTCGTATGTTAGGGCACTTGTATCTCGAGGTACCACCGTATAGGAGAGAAGAGGGGGGGAAATCAACAGACCACAACAAGGGTTTTCCAGCTCAGTAAACTTAGGCCCTGCCGACTCCGACGAAGGTGACCAGGTTACTGTCTTTGCTGCAGGCCTTCTCAGAGCGTTGAGATGCGGAGACACGTGGTGACCATAAGAAAAGGTTGTGGAGTTTTCAGAATTCCCAGGACTCATTGGAGCTAAGGAGTTGTTGTTTCTGGGAACCCTCCCTGGAACCCACTTTGGGAAATACTGTACTAACTAGGCCGTGTTTCTGTATATAAAGGGAGGCCGATCTTTGTATGTTGGATGGATGAATAGATGCACAATTGGACCATTTCCTTGTTATGTTGCTTCAAGGATATGGCCTCAGTTTTACCCCCACAACAGGGACCAACAAACTTTTTCTGAAAAGGGCCAGATAATACGTATTTTAAAATTTGCAAACCAAATATGACTCTATGGCACTTTCTTTCTTTCATTCTTTCTTTATTTCTTCCTTTCCTTTCCCTTTCCTTTCCTTTTTCCCTTCCTCCCTCCCTTCCTAACTTCCTTCTTTCCTTCCTTCCTCCCTCTCTTTTAAAAACCCTTTAAAACATAAACATTATTTGCGATCTCAGACCATACAAAAATAGATGCGTGTGTGTGTGTGATGTGTGGGGGAGGAGGGTGGAGAGGTAGGATTTGGGCCCAAGCCATTACCAACCCCTGCTCAACACAGTAAGGCATGAGGAAATCCATTATGCATTCTCCGTTTTGAGATTTTATTTACTTATTCTTCTAGCTGGGCCTCCTCCGCTGCCTTGGCAGGCTGGTACTAAGCTTCATCTGCTGTCGAGGGGGAAAGCTGCTGTCCAAAGAATGCAAACGAACCTCCTTTCCCGGGGAGGTCGGTAGCCGGACCAGGCTGAAATGGGGACCCTCGGATGCCAGTCCCGAGGACAAAGCCACTCAGCTCCGATGCTCCAGAGGCAAGATGCCCAACCTGTAGGGTAGACCTGCAGCGTCGCTGTGGTTTCTTTAAGAGGAGGGTTTGAGAGCAGGACCCGGGCTGAAGAGAGGGGCTAAGACAGCGGTTCTCAACCTGTGGGTCGCGACCCCTTTGGGGGCCGAACGACCCTTTCACAGGGGTCGCCTAAGACCCTCGGAAAATGCAGATATTGACATCATGATGCATCACAGGAGCAACATTTCATGGTTGGGGGTCACCACTACATGAGGAACTGTATGCAAGGGTCACAGCCTGAGGAAGGTTGAGAACCACTGGGCTGAGAGATGGCTCCAAGCTGCGTTTGCAAGGCACCCTGGCAGAGCAAGCACGCCTGTTCCTTACAGGGCGTGTGTGCTTGGGATGTTTGGAGGAGTGTGACAGAGAACACGAGGTAACACCCCCACAGCCTCCCTCACCTCCTCTCTGTCCCTAAGATAATGACAGGGACCAAGTTCATGGTTAGCCGTAGTGCAGCCCTCCGCCTCATTAGTCCACACACTCATCCTGAGAGGCAGGTGATCTGATCTCCACAGAACCATGGAGAAGGTTTGGTAGCTCACTTACCTGCCCCGCGTCTCTCGGGCGATAAAAGATGAAATCACAGTTCAATCGCAGGTCTCCCGGCTCCCAAGTCAGGGCCTGCTTTAACACACTCGGCTGCGTGGGGCCACTTCCCTGGGTCTGTGTTTGAATGATCAGCGCGCTCCCAGTCAATTTCGTACACTTTTGCGCTTAATTACAGAGAGCATCGGATTGTTTGATATGGGCTTCACCTGTCAGTCTTCATTCAGTCTTCGTATAGATTGGTTTCTTGTGGGGTTTTAGTTATTTTTTTTTCCACCCAAGTTCAATATTTGAGTCAAAATTGCTCTGGGATCTTGGCCCAGAAATAGATCCACACAAAGACACCCAATTGATTTTTGACAAAGGTGTGAAAGCAATTCACTAGAAGAAAGTGTTTTAAACAAATCGTACTAGAGTCATTGAACATTCGTGGTCAAAAGCAAAACAAACACACACACACACACACACACACACACACAAAATGCAAGACATTGACCTTAACCGTACATCATATCCAAAATGGACCAAGAATTTATTATTTTTTTAAAATATATTTTATTGATTTTTCACAGAGAGGAAGGGAGAGGGACAGAGAGTTAGAAACATCAATGAGAGAGAGAGACATTGATCAGTTGCCTCTTGCACTCCCCGCACTGGGGATGTGCCCGAAACCAAGGTATATGCCCTTGACCGGAATCGAACCTGGGGCCTTTCAGTCCGCAGGCCAACGCTCCATCCACTGAGCCAAACCGGTTTTGGCGGGACCAAGGATTTAAATCTAAAATGTAAAACTATTAAACTTTTATGGAGGAAAAAGAAAAAAGGAAACCTTTGAGATCTAATCCTATATAATAAAAGCCTAATATGCTGTGTCTGACCATTAGACCGGTCACTATGACACACACTGACCACCAGCGGGAAGACTGGTAGGTTAGCTTGCTGCTGGGGTCCAGCCAATGGGGACTGGATGAGACGGGCTGGACACGCCCTGGAGGCCCCTCATGGCCCCTCTCTGCCCCAGTCCCCAGTGGTGCACCAGTGGGGTCCCTCGGCCTGGCTTGCACCCTCTCGCAATCCAGACCCCTCCAGGGATATCGGAGAACTGGTTTCTGCTGGATCCCCACAGGCCAGGCCACAGGATCCTGCTGGTGCATGAATCCGTGCACCAGGCCTCTAGTCCTAGGCGTAAAGGTTTTAGACTTGACACCAAGAACATGACCCAGGAAAGGAAACGATCCTGGTTGGACCACATTGAAACAAAGACGTACGCCATGAGAGACCCCTGGGAAAAGATGAGAAGACAAGCCAAAGACTGTGAGAAAATATTTGTACGCTGCATTCCTGACCCAGAGCTCTGAAACGCCACGGTAAAGGTCAAACAATCCCAGGAGAAAACAGGCCGAAGACACGGACAGGCATCTCGGGGACGAGAGGACGCGCCCGGCAAAAAGGTGCGCCGCCTCGTTAGTGAGGAGAGAAGGGCGAACTGAAGCCACAAGGGGATGTGATGACACGCTTAGCGGAGGGGCTGAGATAAATCAGTGATAACACCAAACGCCGGGGAAGAGGCAGAGGAACGTGGCCGCTGGGGGTGTGAGATGGCAGGGTCCCTCTGGCCGAAGGTCTGGCACTTTCTTACAAAACTGAACAGACAGTTACCGACACCCAGCCGTTATACTCTTTTCCAAAAATATATATATTTTTTTTATTTCAGAGAGGAAGGGACAGGGAGAGAGAGAGAAACATCCATGATGAGAGAGAATCATTGCTTGGCTGCCTCCTGCACACCCCCTACTGGGGATCAAGCCCCCAATCCGGGCCTGTGCCCTTGACCGGAATCGGACCCGGGACCCTTCAGTCCACAGGCTGACGCTCTGAGAGCCAAACCAGCTAGGGCTTGGGCACTTACTCCAGAGAAATGAAAACATGGTCACACAAAAACAAGACCTCTGATGGCATTGGGCAATGTTTTCTCGGACTTGCACAACTGCTCTGAAAGTCACTGCCATCCTGATCCCAACCCATGGTTGTTCATGGCTTTTCCCACAATTTCCCCCAAATGGAAATGAACCAAATATCCTGCCGTGGGTGAATATAAAACAAGCAGCTACATCCATACCACGGAACCCTATGAAGCGATAAAAAGAAAGGAAATATTGATACCTGCCACAACATCCCGAGATCTCAAGGGAATTATGCCGAAAGAAAGCCAACCTCAAAAGGCTGCATACGGTGTGAATATCTGAATACACGTAGAACATTCTTGAAATGACAAGATTGCAGAGATGGAGAAGAGATGTTTGGTTGTCAGGGGTTCGGAAGATGAAGAGGGAAGGGAGAGGGTATGGTTCTGAAGGAGTTACAGGAGGGATCCTTATCATGGAACCGTCCTGCATCTTGCTTGAGGTGGTGGTCAAACCCACCTACACGCGTGGTATCATTTCACCGAACTAAACACACACGTGCCCTAAGTGAGTGTGTGTAAACCGGCAAAATACGGACAGCGTGGGTCAACGGGGCCCATTTCCGGGCGGTGACATTGTACTCTAGTCAAACACGCTATGACCTCGAGAAGAAATGGGTCAGCAACAGAGGGGATCTCTCTTATACTATTTTTTACAATTGCATGTCCATCTACAATCATCTCAAAATATATGTTGGGTTGTTGTTGCTGTTTTTTAATTCATTTGAATTCTTAGCCCAAGATGGTTCCTTTCAGGGGGGAAGGTACCATTTACCATTCATTTGGGTACTAAGGTCTCAACCTGATCATCTTCAGCAAAGCCAGTCTAGGGTGTGTGTGTGTGTGTGTGTGTGTGTGTGTGTGTGTGTGTGTAGGGGGACACTGGGCTAAGTGCTCTCCATAGATGATCTCTTTTAACAGAACCTAGTGAAGAAGAACACGATGGCATCATATCTCCATTAATAGATAAGGAAACCGAAGCTCAGCAAAGTCAGGTCCTGTGTCCCAACGCACATAGCAATTAACAGGAATAAAACCAGAGCGTCTGAGCCCGAGACGCGCACCCTTAACCTCTGCACCAGTCCTCTGGTTAGATGCTATGTGGCCTTGGTCGTTGGTGTAGGCTGGCCTTGAACCTTGGCCAAAAGGCCAGGGATCTCCTGGAGTAGCTACCAGGAGTGGCAGCACAGTGGAAAGAACACTAGAACCTTCCACTAGAGTCCTCTCTCTAGACCGTGATTTTCAACCTTTTCCATGCCATGGCACACTTAAACTAATTACTAACATTCTGCGGCACACCCAAAAATATAAATTTTTTTGCCAATCTGAAGGAAAAAAAAGATATAATTTTGATCCATTCACACCATACCACTATTGTTGTGATTTTTTTTTTATTATTATTTAACAATCTAAAGGGAAAGAGGTCAGTGCCCCTGACTAAATAGTGAGGAATTACACGTTTTAAAAATTCTCACCATTTGGAAATCGCTGCTCTAGACCTTTCCAATTCCCGAGTCTAAGTCCAGGTCCCAACACCATCGCTTGTAGGCCGTGTGGCCTTGGGAAAGTCACTTCTCTCTGAGGTCTCTCCCCCAGCCCTGTCAGTGGGCCCAATGAAGTAATGCATTTCAAAGGGCTTGGGACACTCCAAAGGGGGCAGTTATTATTAATAACAGGGCACCATGAAATAAATTCTAAATATAGGCCACTTGCTCCTATTTATCTTCTGGCTCGATGGCAAACACTTGAAGGGCCGGGGCTGAGTTTTAGCTTCTTATTTTACCCTAACCTCCCTTTAAAAAGTGCTCACACACACACACACACACACACACACACACACACAAATGGTAGGTTTCTAAAGGTCCTCGCTGGCTGCTCTGTTGGTAGAAATGTGATCCAATGCAACAGGAAACAGCAAAGCCCTGATAATAAAACATAAAGAACCCCGAGCTGGGACTGCCTTTTTCTTGTCAGCTGCAAGGAGAGCTGAGAACGGTTTTCAGCCCCAAATTGGCTGCTGAATTTCCTGCCTTATAACCCCAGGTAACTCCTTGTTTTCAATGTCTGCAGTGTTTGCCGGTGTGGATTCTATCTTTTCGGCGGCATGGAAGAATGTGGAATTTGTGAAGCCGTCTGAGGCACAGCGTGTTCTGGCTATTTATACCAACCGGGATCTGCGGCTGTGTTTTGGGTGAGGTTTTCCACATAAAATCCACCTTCCCGCCCCCCACCCCATCCCCGCCCCTCCCCCCATTGATGACAACCTTGCAAACTCATAAACAGATTCCTCAGCTTTATTACTAATGCCAATAACATGGACTTTTAAAACTCACTGCCTTTCATCTGGAGAGCTCCAGCGAGGCTGCAAACAGTAATTAAAGTTCAACACCTCGAGCGGGGGGGGAGGCATCTATTATTCAACCCATTTTCCCAACGGGTAAGCCCAGACGGACAAAGGAGAGGCCCGGCCAGGGGTCACCAGGGGTCGGCCCCCGGGAGGAGGCTTCTCGGCTCTTGGATTCAGGGTGCTATGGCGATGCCCTCCTGGAGCCGGCATCCACCGAAGTGGGGTGACCCAGACAGCGGGGCGGGGCAGGGAAGAGGGACAGGACAGATTCACTGATATTCAAGAGAAGGAAAGAGCCGAGACCGGTTTGGCTCAGTGGATAGAGCCTCGGCCTGTGGACTGAAGGGTCCCTGGTTTGATTCCGGTCAGGGGCATGTATCTTGGTTGCGGGCACATCCCCAGTGGGGGGTGTGCAGGAGGCAGCTGATCGATGTTTCTCTCTCGTTGATGTTTCTGGCTCTCTATCCCTCTCCCTTCCTCTCTGTAAAGAATCAATAAAATATATTAAGAGAGAGTGAGAGAGAGAGAGAGAGAGAGAGAGAGAGAGAAGGAAAGAAAAAGAAGGAAGGCTTCGGTCAAAACCGGTGTGGCTCAGTGGATAGAGCGTCGGCCTGCGGACTGAAGGGTCCCTGGTTTGATTCCGGTCAAGGGCATGTATCTTGGTTGCGGGCACATCCCAGTGGGGGGGGGGTGCAGGAGGCAGCTGATCGATGTTTCTCTCTCGTTGATCTTTCTGGCTCTCTATCCCTCTCCCTTCCTCTCTGTAAAAAATCAATAAAATATATTTTTTTAAAAAAGAAGAAGAAGAAGAAGAAGAAGAAGAAGGAAGGTTTCTAAAACCACCTAGCAAAGAAAACACATCTATCTGATGTATAAATGTGGCGGAAGGAAGGGACAAGTGTGATTGAGAAAGTTACAGGTTTGAACAGCCTGGTTTTGTAAGGGAGCGCTGAGCTCATGCAAAGCTTTCAGACGGTGTGTTTTGAAACGCTGAGAGTTGCACAACGCTCGGAGAACAGCAGAGTGGGGTTCTGTGGGCCACCACCCACTTCCCAGTGGGAACGCCGTGGGTGACTACAGCGCCTTGCCCGAGCCGGGGAGCTGATGGGCACACCGCAATCGACAAGGCCCCGGGCCTTATTCACACTGCACCAGTGTGGGAAGTCTCATAGACTTGTAAAAATTTATTTCACATATAAAGCACGTAAATCTTGTTTATTTAATTTAATTTTATTTTTTATTGATTTTTTAAAAATATATATTTTATTGATTTTTACAGAGAGGAAGGGAGAGAGAAAGTCAGAAACATCGATGAGAGAGAGACATCAATCAGCCCCCTCCTGCACACTCCCCACTGGGGATGTGCCTGCAACCGAGGTACATGCCCTTGACCAGAATCGAACCTGGGACCCTTCTATCCGAAGGCCAACGCTCCATCCACTGAGCCACACCGGTCTCGGCTATTTTTTATTGATTTTTAATATATTTGTGTTGATGTCAGAGAGGAAGGGAGAGGGAGAGAGAGATGGAAACATCCATAATGAGAGAGAACCATGGATCGGCTGCCTCCTGCACGCCACCCCCCCCCCCATTTTGTCCCCCGACTAGGGATCGAGCCCACAACCCGGGCACGTGCTCTTGACCAGAATCGAACCTGGGACCCTTCAGTCTGCAGGCTGATGTTCTATCCACTGGGCCGCACCGGCCAGGGCCAAAGCACATCAGTCTTAGGTGTCCAGCCTGACGAAGTTTAGGTATGAAACACCCCTGAAACCAACTCCTCTATCAAGACAGAAAGTGTTATTCGCCCCAGAGTGTCCCCCCTCCCCCCAGTGCCCCTTTTATGTCAACACCCCCTGCCCACATAACCACGTCTGTCACCGTAAATTAGCTTGTCCTATTTCGAACTCGGACATAAATAGAATCATACAGCACATTCTCTGTGACATCTGGCTTCTCTCCCTTTCACCCATGATGTGGCCGGCAGCAGAGACTCGTCGTTTTTCATTCCTGTGTAGCCTGTCACCAATCCTCCTCCTTCTCCTGTGGGTGGGCACTTGGGTTGGGTCCCATTTTTGGCTGCTCTGGATAAGGCTGCTATCCCTTCTTTTTTTCTTTTCTTTTCTTTTCTTTTTTTTTTTCAATGAGTTTGCCAACCACTGGGCTAGTGGACCCCAGAGTCATGATGGGAATCACCAGCCTACACTCTGCTTCCCTCTTTTTTTTTTTAATTTAATATAGTTTATTGATTTTTTACAGAGAGGAAGGGAGAGAGGGATAGAAAGTCAGAAACATCGATGAGAGAGAGACATCGATCAACCGACTCCTTCACACCCCCCACTGGAGTTGTGCCCGCAAGCAAGGTACATGCCCCCGACCGGAATTGAACCTGGGACCTTTCAATCCGCACGATGCTCTATCCACTGAGCCAAATGGGTCTCGGCGTATGCCCCTTCTTAAGGGTATATGCCATTTGATGGACCTATGTGCTCATTTCTTTTTATTTTTTTTAATATATTTTATTGATTTTTTACAGAGAGGAAGGGAGAGAGACAGAGAGTTAGAAACATCGATCAGCTGCCTCCTGCACACCTCCCACAAGGGATGGACCTGCAACCAAGGTCCATGCCCTTGACCTGAATTGAAGCTGGGACCCTTCGGTCCACAGGCCGACGCTCTATCCACTGAGTCAAACTGGTTAAGGTTCATTTCTTTTTTAAAAGTGTTTTTTGTTAATCTTCACCTGAATATATTTTTTCCATTGATTTTCAGACAGAGAGAGTGGAAGGGAGGGAGGGAGAGAGAGAGAAAAAACATAGACTGGTTGCCTTTCACATGCGGGACAGAACCTGTAATCCAGGTATGTGTCTCTGACCAGTAATCGAACCCGCAACCCTTCCGTGAAGACTCCCTGGAGGAGGTGTCAGTGAGCTGAGAGCTGAAAATGGACTCAAAGCCAGGCAGGTCCTAGGGCAGCGGTTCTCAACCTGTGGGTCGCGATCCCTTTGGGGGTCGAACGACGCTTTCACAGGGGTCACCTAAGACCATTGGAAAATGCAGATATTTACATTACGATGCATCACTTTAGCAAAATTTCATGGTTGGGGGTCACGGCCACATGAGGAGCTGTATGCAAGGGTCGCGGCCTGAGGAAGGTTGAGAACCACTTGTTCTAGGGGAACAAGAGTAGGAAGGGCCTCTGAGGCCGTGGGACCAGCTGGGCACAGGCCTGGGAGCTGGGCGGAGTGTGGGGTGGTCGTGGGGCGACAGGCTCGATTGTGGGAAGTGGTGGGACGAGACGAGACAAGGTGGAGAGGCTTAAATACCCCGCCCAGGCCCCTTCAACAGCCAGGGGGGCGCCATCGGAAACCAGGAAGCCGAGGAGTGACACCGCCGTCACATGGGGGCCATTCAGTAACCAGGCGGTCCTGCCCCCCTCCTGTTCCCCTGGAATGCCTGCCCACAGGCACACACGGGGCTCCCTCCATGGCCTACTGGCACCGCCGTGGTTTTCTGTCGGGGGCGCTAGAGGATGGTCAAAAGGCAAAGGCAAAAAAAAAAAAATTGGTTTGGCTCAGTGGATAGAGCATCGGCCTGCGAACTGAAGGGTCCCAGGTTCGATTCCGGTCGGGGGCATGTATCTTGGTTGCGGGCACACCCCCAGAAGGAGGTGTGCAGGAGGCAGCTGATCATGTTTTTCATCGATGTTTCCAGCTCGCTATCCCTCTCCCTTCCTCTCTGTAAAAAAGTCAATAAAATATATTGGGGGGAAGAAAAGAAAAAAAAAAGGCGAACGCATTGGGCTGCTGGCTTCCTTGGCAGCCGCGAGCCAGGCTTGTGCCCAGGAGAGGTGGCGGAGGGCCCCACCAGGAGGCGGGGGGCGGGCACAGTAGGTGTATGGGCGGCAGCCAGGAGGCCGAGAAAATGGGGCATTCATCCGAACAGTGTCCGGGATTGTCCGCGGGTTCGGGGAGAGGAAATCGAGCCCTGGGGGGTGCGGGAAGAGAGACGCACAGCCACACGCGTCTGCAGCCAGAGGCAGGGAGACCGGGCGGCTAAGGAAAGGGGGGCGGCCCGCCGTTCAGGCCCCCCTCGCTCTGTCCGAAAGGCTGCCGCGTGCCTGGCCACGGGCGGGCCGCCCCAAGCGAGCCCTTGATGCTCGGGTGGCGTTAGGCAGTGGTTCTCAACCTTCCTCAGGCCGCGACCCTTGCATACAGTTCCTCATGGGGTGGTGACCCCCAACCATGAAATGTTGCTACTGTGATGCATCATGATGTAAATATCTGCATTTTCCGAGGGTCTTAGGCGACCCCTGTGAAAGGGTCGTTTGACCCCCAAAGGGGTCGCGACCCACAGGTTGAGAACCGCTGCTCTATCCCTTTCCCTTCCCCTCTATAAAATATATTAAAATATTTTTTATAAAAAAATTAATAAAATATATTTTTTTTAAAAGACTCCCATTGTCCAGATGCACCAAGGTTTCAGGTTCAATCCCTGGTCAGGGCGCATTCAAAAATAAAGCAATGAATGCATATATAAGTGGAACAACAAATCAATCTCTCACTCTCTCTCTCTCCCTCTCTCCCCCTCTTCCTCCTTCCCTCCCTCTTTCTCTCTAAGTTAAAATTTTAAAAAGAAAGTCTAG
>JAAGEH010000417.1:28665952-28704187 GCA_011751065.1 Lasiurus cinereus | reverse complement strand
GTCATAGCTGCTGACGGAGGTGGCATACGTCATGGTGTTGAGATTCACGTGTGGGGGTGACGGTTTGACCCACGGCTGTGTGTCCCCCTTCAAGACTACGTTCTGCGAAGGGCCGGACAGGCCCGGTCTTTGTGCACGTGAGCCTTCTGCGGGCCTCGGTGCCTGGAAAGGAGGTGCTCAGAGCTTTGGGTGGCTGAGTGAGGGGGCTGGCCCAGACTTTGCTCCCCCATGGCTCCCGGGAGGCCGCTCCTGCCGCCAGGTTACCGCCTTCTCTTTCGGATCCTGTCCCTTCTCTACTTACCCTGTTTCCCCGAAAATAAGACAGTGTCTGATATTAATGTTTGCTCCCAAAGAGGCGCGAGGTCTCATATTCAGGGGGTGTCTTATTTTCCCATGAAGAAGAAGACGGTACACATGTATTGTTGAACAACAAAAAAAAAAGGAAATGTATGACCTGTCTACGGACGGTAGTCGTTGTCATCACAAACCAGCTCATGGATGGGCCGCAGAGCGCAGCCAGAGCTGTTCAGGCCTGACACCAGAGATCTGGACACCCATGTGTACACATATAGTCCATGTAACTCTGGGGTGGTCATGCCCCTCAGCTCAGCTGAAGGGGTTCAGGAGGTGACGGCTTCCCCATCCCGGCCTCAGTCTGTCTTCCTGTTGTCATGGAGATGGTGCTGACCTCTTATGGCGTGCCTAGAAAGGTTATAAAATCTTTTTACTAAATATATTTTATTGCTCTCGCCTCGCTGCTGCGCCAGAAAGAGGCTGAGAGCCAAACCCGGGTTTGAATAAAGACTTTGCTTTTGCATCGGGAAAAAAAAAAAATATATTAATATATATAATATATTTTTTTTTTATTGATTTTTCACAGAGAGGAAGGGTGAGGGACAGAGAGCTAGAAACATTGATCAGCTGCCTCCTGCATACCCCCCACTAGGGATGTGCCTGCAACCAAGGTACATGCCCTTGACCGGAATCGAACCTGGGACCCTTCAGTCCGCAGGCTGACGTTCCATCCACTGAGCCAAACCGGTCTTGGCAAGGTTATACAGTCTTAACCCACTCTACAAGTGCGGAAAGGCGCATGGCTTGCTTCACCCTCAAATGACTTAAAATCTGGTTGGATTTATGAGAAAAGTACCTTGTTCCGCTGTTCATCAAACATGTGGATGAGGCCCCCTCTCCACCGGCCTGTGCTGCTCATGGGAAAGTTAGCGAGAGGAGGGGAGCCCGGGCACTGTCTCCCCAGAACTCAGGCCCCGGTGGGGGCTCAGGGCGGGAGCCGCAGTGAAGATCATTAGGCGCGTTCAGCCAGTCCTCACAGGGGGGCGTGCATGGGAGTCGCTGGGGGGGTGCAGTCACTGCAGCTGGATCGGGGCAGGAAGCAGGCCTGTGAGGCCCCATCAGGAGTCCCCTGAGCCCAGCGGTTGCAGCTCCTGGGATCGGCCCAGAGCAGGCCCTGCACCCGGAGCCCATGTGTCTGCTCTCTGCTTCCCACCCCTATTCCTTTCAGGAGGGTCACGCAGCACAATGCCAGCTCTGCCCCTGGACCAACTCCAGATCACCCACAAGGACCCGAAGACAGGAAAGCTGAGGACGTCACCAGCGCTGGTGAGCCGGTGCCTCGAGGCCTTTTGGACCGATGTTATCTTTCTTGCAGTTTCAAAAGTACGAAGTGAATCCCTTCTCTGTCTGTCCCAAGAAGGACCTCGGGGCCACAGTCGGGAACTCAGTAGCTGGGACACTTCTAGGTCCTTCCAGGCCCAGTGAGGAAGTTTCCGATCCGAGCCGCAGCCTGAATTTGAGTCGTATTCTCCATGTCCCCTCCCCCCACCTCCCCTCAAAACGTTTCGTTTTGAATCCGAGTCGGAGGGCAGTTCTGGCGAGCCTGAGCTGGCCTGGACACGGACCCATCCCCCAGCCGGGGTTGGGCATTTGACCCTGTGGGAGGTGTTCGGGTTTCAGGCAGGCCTTTTTCTGAGCTATCTCAGCTGCTATCCACACTTTGGGGGTGGGGTTGAGGGGGGTGAGACACTGATTTCAGAGGTCCGGCCGGCTTTGATCTCCACCCCAATGGGCCAAGAAGTGCCACATACAGCCTCGGCGGGGCCTGTGAGGCTGAAAGCTAAGGAGGCTGTGAGCATGCCAGTGCCCAGCTGCAGGGGGAGATTAGAGCCACGGGGAGGTGCCAGGCCGCTGGGGGAGACAGGCCCAGGGCCCGAGCCCCCCTGCCCACTTGCTGTTTTCCCGGGAATCTGAGCTTACTCGCGCAAGGTGGGAGGAAGTACTTTCCCGGGGCGAGTGAAGTCGTGGGAAACAGGAGCGCGGTGTTCTATTTCCTGCTTTCTGAATGGCTGCCTGTTACTTCCTAACGGCTCCCCAGGCTGCGCATGCCCTCCCCTCGCTCCCAAGAGTATTATTAAGAGTCACGGAGCACCCGCGCTGGGCCGAACCTTTCTAAACGCTTCACCTGGATCATCTCCTGTGAGCGGGACCGTAGCCCGATGAGGAGGGATTTTGGTTGTCCGTATTTTACAGATGAGGAAACAGAGCGTTCAAGGTCACAGAAATAGAAGGTTAAGGGGAGCCAGGATGGGAATCCAGCTAAAGCTGACCCTAGAGGTCAGACCCATCATCTTTCTGCTATAAAAAAAACCCTTGTTTCTTTTTTATAGCCTTTTTATGGGAGGAGGGTATTTATCAGAAAATTGAAATCTCTGCTGTCCAATATGGTAGCCGTTTGCCAGATATAACAATTGAGCACTTGAAATGTGGACTGTGAAATGGAAGAAATGGACCTGTATTTTTTTTTTTAAATACATTTTATTGATTTTTTTTTACAGAGAAGAAGGGAGAGGGATGGAGTTAGAAACATCGATGAGAGACATCAATCAGCTGCCTCCTGCACACCCCCTACTGGGGATGTGCCTGCCACCAAGGTACATGCCCTTGACCGGAATCGAACCCGGGACATTTCAGTCCCCAGGCCGACGCTCTATCCACTGAGCCAAGCCGATTAGGGCTGGACCTGTATTCTAACTTCAGTTAAATTACGTAGAAGTAGCCCCCTGTGGTAGGTGGTGGCCTGCACGGGGGTGGGGAGGGGGTGAGGGGGATGGGGGGTAGAGCAGCTCCATTACTGCAGAAAGCCCCCTTTCTGGAGGCAAGCACGCCCCTCTGTTAGAGGCACTTGGTTCTTGAGTGGCTGGGTCTGATTTTCCACCGTAGTCCTCCCTCTCACACCGGACACCAGGGTTGTAGGCTGTGGGCTCCGGGGGAGCAGGGACCTGGTGCTTCTCTTCCTTCCGGCTCCCCAGGGCGGGGAGCATCCAGTAAACCAGTCAAGGACCCCAGCAGCCATTGCGACAGGCGCTGGGGCTGCAGAGAGAAAAGACCCGGCTCCAGCCCTGGAGCTGCCCCTGGTCCGAGAGAAAAGCCGACCAGTAGTTCTCGACAGTGGGATTGGGTGGTGGTGGAAGGAAGTCCAGGCTGCTGATCCAGACTAAAAGGGGGTTGGGGGGGTAGGCAAGGGGGCCTCGGGAGTAGTGGGAGGACATGCGCAGCCAGGGAAGGCTCCTAAACGAGGGAGATCCTGGTCTGGGTGTTGAAGGGTGAATAAGCGTCAGCCAGGCAGAGCGATGGGCAAAGGGCGGGCCTGGCAGGAGGGCCCGAGTGTGCTGTTTGGGGAGAGCCTGGCTCCTACACCCACCCCCGGTCCCTCGAGGCGCACACAGGACCCCAGGGGCTTTGAGTAAAATGTCACACACACTTGGCTGTGTGACTTCGGGCAAGTTACGTAACCTCTCCCTACCTCGGATCTAAAAAGGGTAAGAATAGAACCAGCTTCGTGCGGTGGCTGAGGATTAAACGAGATGTCTGAATTAGCGCTGTCCTAGGACATAGTAAACACTCAGTAATGATGGTGGTGACCGTGACCGAGACAGGAGCATTGAGTGGGAGTAGGGTGGGAAGAGGGAGGAGCTGAGGGAGACAGTTGCCCGATGGAGGAGTCATCTTGCTGGCCTTGCCGGAGAGGGTCGCACCGTGGCCGCCGGAAGCTCCTAAGAGATGGCCCTGGGGTGTGTACCACCCTGTTCTTGTGTCTTCAGTCCTAACGTGGGACCAGGAGATCTCTAGCCAAGGAGATCACAGCCACCGTGCTGCCTCTGCAGGGAGATGGGTCACGCTAACGTTTACTGAGCACCTACTGTGTGCTCCGTGCGTACTGGGTGCTGTGGAATATCCCGAAGCACGCCTGGGGCCAGACTGGGTGACTGAGCTTTGGCGGCAGACAGGACTCACGGAAGTGGAGCATTTGGAGGTTGGCGCACATGGTTTCTTATCGAGAAGGTTGTGGGCAGAGAATGTCCAAAAGGCTCCTTTTACCACGTTGGGACCTAAGCCAGCTCTAGAGGCTGAAGATACAGCCGGGACCCCCATTAGCTATGAAATAAAGTCCCCACTCTGAGCTTGGCATTCAAGGTTCTTCAAAAACCTTAGCAGAATCTGGTCCTTCATCGCCTCAGAAGCACAAGCAGTGAGACCAAGATGACAAAGCTTACACTGCAGACCTACTAAGTGACATAGGTCACTTAGTAGGTCTGCAGTGTAAGCTTTGGTACACACGCTGCCTCAGTTGCCTCCTTCCTTAGCCATGTGACCTTGGCCACGTTCCTGAAGCTTACTGAGTCTTTGTTTCCTCCTCCGTAAAAAAATGCCACCTCCCTTTTCAGGAGTTGTCCTAGGGAAGAAAGAGAGGATGGGGACATAGCTACTCAGCAGCAGGCACAGGACAGCCCTCGATAACCAGTGGCTCTTCTTGTCCCCGTTCCCGGGTCCTCTCCCTCCAAACCCAGCTCCTTCCACCCCGCGCAATCTGTGCCCTCCTTATGGCGCATTTTCCTGCCTCCACACAAATACCGTTCCTGCGTTCTGAAAAGCTTTCTCGTTCTCCAAGGCCCCCCTCAGATGCCACCTGCTTTGGGAAGCGAGCTGGCCCTTGTCCTCCCGGCATCAGCGACCCCCTCGCACTCCCCGGTCCCTCTGGCAGGTCTGAGCTGTCCCTTGCTCTGTCGTATGCTCTCTTGGTAGCTTAGATGCGCATCTTCCCCGAGGAGCATGCTCTCTGAGCGGCAGATGCTTTTCTCTACCCGCAGGGTTCCAGGCTATGTGCGTAGGATGGAAAGGAAAGTAGAATCTGGGGACGGGGGATGGGGTGGGGGGCAGGGGGGTCTGTTTCGGAGTGGAGGATGGGTGAGTAACCTGGCCTGAGCAGTGACCTCAGAGGTGAGGCGTCAAACAGATGAGAGTTTGGGGGAAGCCAGGAAACCAAGCAGATGAATTTCGACCTGAGAGAGTAGTCTCGAACTGGGTTCCATCAGCAGGATTCCTTTCTCAAAGATTTGCACCTGCACCCCCACTGGATACAGTTAAATTTAAATGGGAAGAGCCCTAAACACCCCACCCAAGGGATGCCCCTCCCCGGGCCCCCAAAGACTCCACAGTTTGGAAACTTGCCTGAGGCAGTCGGGAGGCATAGGTGGTTGCCAAGGAGGCGAGCAATCACCATGATTTTCCTGTCCCCCCCAGACTGCCAGACCTGGGAGTGGGTGGTGTGTTTGGTAACAGCCGAGATGTTGCCTCCTGTTCCCGCTCCCCCAGAGAAAGCAGCCCTTCTGTAGTCAGAGGAGAATCTGAGCTCCCCTTTACGGTGAACAAAGTCAGGTCTGTTCCTGGCAAGGTGGGGACTGGCAGAGAGAACCTGTGACTCTAAGCCAAGACCTGCCACCGCCCGACTGGCATCTTGTCTTTACCAAACAATTATTGAGGTGTTTCTTCCTGCTTGTGAGCTGGATATAGCGTAATACATCTAGAATAATGCCATTTCTGTAGGGAAACATCTAAACAAATACCGTAGGTGGGTACATTTTATTTTATAGATTTTTTTACAGAGAGGAAGGGAGAGGGATAGAGAATTAGAAACATTGATGAGAAACATCGATCAGCTGCCTCCTACACACCCCCTACTGAGGATGTACCTGCAACCAAGATACATGCCCTTGACCAGAATTGAACCTGGGGCCTTTTAGTCCACAGGCTGACTCTCTCTCTACTCAGCCAAACTGGTCAGGGCTTATGTGGGTACATTTTAACGTAAACGTCTAGAGAAGGATGCTCACTGAATGGATGGACGCGGGGACTAGGAGTGTAGTCTCAGGAGCTCACCTTCTCTGTAGTGTTTTAAACTTTGAAAGGAAAAATGCTCAGGTCTCACTCATATAACTCAAAAATAATTTTAAAAAGTAATACATTTTCATTTTTTTAATTGGAAAGACTTTCAAGTCAAAATCTCCCCACCAGAGACACCGCTATCAGCTTTAGAGTGTTGTCCCTCACGCACACTTTTTATTTTTTAGCCTGTGTGTGAATGTGTTACATCTATCTATCTATCTACCTACCTATCATCTGTCTGTCTATCTATCTAACTATCTATCTATATATCTATTATCTATCTAGCTAATGTCTGCTTTCGTTTTTAATCCAACAACTGATTCTATTAACCAGAGAGGTTTGTGTCCTGCTGTTTCTTTTCTTCACCTTTCCCCGTGTGATGAAAATATTCTCCCAAAACATGGTTTTCAATGCCCGCCTCGTGTTCCCTGGATGCCACCAAGCCCCTTTGTGGAGACACGTGGTTCCTTGTGCTTAGAAGCTCCTTGGAGGGTGACCGCCAGGTGTTGGCATTGCTGTGGGTTGGCAAATGGGCCCTCGCTGACTAACCTCTGCCACGTTAACACGTGGTTTTTGGATCCGTAGCACCCCGAGCAGAAGGCAGACCGGTATTTTGTGTTATACAAACCGCCCCCTAAAGACAACATTCCCGCCCTAGTGGAGGAGTACCTGGAGCGCGCCACCTTCGTAGCCAATGACCTCGACTGGCTCCTGGCCTTGCCTCACGCTAAATTCTGGTGCCAGGTAACATTCTCTCCGAATTCACGCTAAGACTCCGCACATGCCATGCTGTGGGGTGGTTTCTGTTGTTGTTTCTCTCCTCTCCTAGGAGATGCTTTTCTCTCTCTCCTCTCTCACTGGATCCTTGGCAGGAAGTGGTGGTTTGGATTGCCCTGTCCTGTAGCACAACCTGAATGATGTTTATGCACTGCCTTCCAACCTGTCGTTTTGAGAAACCTGTGTGTGGCCCTCGCTCATTCATCCCTTCTGCGTCCCTCGGGGCTGGAGCGGTGGCCACCGGCCACGAGCCCCTGCTCTGCCCGCCCCCAAGCCCCCCGGGGTGTGGGGGCGCAAACCCCGGCTCCCCTCTGTCGCCTGGCTCAGGTCATCTTCGATGAGACCCTGCAGAAGTGCCTGGACTCCTACCTGCGCCACGTGCCCCGCAAGTTCGACGAGTGGGAGGCCCCGGCCCCCGCGGTGGCGGACATGCAGAAGCGCCTGCACCGCAGCGTGTTCCTCGCCTTCCTGCGCATGTCCACGCACAAGGAATCCAAAGTAAGGCCCCCGGTCCCGTGACGGGTCCCCACCGACACCCGACACCTCGGTGCGCGCTCCCTGTCCCTCCCGGGGAGGGAGGCTCTGGGGGTGTCGCGTTTCCTCTTTGTCCCGCTCCGCCTTTATTCCCGCTGCTGGGGAAGAAATCTGTGCCACCTCCCGCCCCCTCTGCCTCACCGGGTGCGGCCGCATTCCGCCCAGTGTGTTTTCATCAATGGCAGCCGAGGGCACCTCGCCAGCTGACGTGTGACTCTGCCTTTTCTTGTGCGTCAGAGGCTGAAAATCCTGATTCTGGGTTTTGAAAGGCACTTGGAGGTGCTGTTTAAAGACCTTTACCCCTCTCCCTACCCCCGGTTTTAAAAGTAATAACGCTGCTGCCCCGGCTGGTTGGATGGAGCATCGTTCTGTGCACCAAACGGTGGTGGATGCCATGCCTGCTCAGGGCACGTGCCCAGGGGGTGCGTTCCCTCCCCAGTGGGGCACATGCGGGAGGTAGCCGATCGGGGTTTCTCTCTCCCATCAATGTTTCTCTCCATTCCTTCCTCTCTCTGAAACCAATGAATAATAATAATCATGCTGTCTCTAGACAACACAAACATGACAAATATTTTGTCAATAGCGAAGGTTACCTACAAAATCCCCTCCCCCCAATAACTACTGGTAAGGTGCCTGTTTCTTTAGGGAATTTTTTCCCCTTTCAGTAGAGGGATGTGTGTGTGTGTGAGTGTGTATTTTAAAAATAGGATCTTGTGGGGTTTAGTAAACTTTTTCTAGTATGGGAATTTTCAAAACTCACAAAAAGCAAAATGAACCCCATGTACCCATCACCCAACATGTTGCCGATCTCATTTTCTCTCTGCTTCGGAGATTTTTTCTTTTTCTGGGGTATTTGAAAGGGATCCCGGACATCCTGGCAATTCACCCGGAACTGTTTTAGAATGAGTCCCCACCCAGCTGCTGCATCTTCCTTTCACATGAAACGGCTGTTGCCCAGGTCAATATTGAGTCTCAGACGTGTCCCCAGTGCGGATGGAGCCTCACTCGCTAGCCGGTCCCCTGCGGGGGGCCTGAGGTGGTCTCTCGTGCGCTGGCCCTTGCTCTGCAAGGCATCCGTGCTCAGACAGCCTCCCGGCCTCTCTCTGCCCTGCTCCTAGGACCACTTCATCTCGCCCTCTGCGTTCGGAGAAATCCTCTACAACAACTTCCTCTTTGACATCCCAAAGATCCTGGACCTCTGCGTGCTCTTCGGGAAAGGCAACTCGCCGCTGCTCAAGAAGATGATAGGTGTGTGGGGTGTGGGTCTGGGGGTGCACGGAGACGGCCCCATAAATTGAACCGCAGGTCCCAGAGGTGGCGCCTGGAGGAGTAAGGGGAATTCTAAGCAGCAAGTGGGGGCGGAGCTTGGAAATGACATAGGTACAGATGCTTTGACTCTGAAATGAGTGGCGATGGCGGAACGGAGACAGAAACGTGTCCCACGCGGTTCCTCCAGGGTCTCGGAGCCCTTGTGTGAGGCTGCGTGTCAGGCAGTGGAAGGAGTGGGGGAGCTGGTAGCAGGGAGAGCAGCAGGGACGGCTGCCCCATCTCTGAGTGGTCACTGGGGGGCTGCGCACTCCTGTGTCATCTCACTTGACCCTCACAAGCCCTGGGAGAGGGCGCCGTCACCTCCCACGGACAGACAGGGACACGGACTTCGGGTGTCAGAGGCCGTGGCGAATAGGTGGCCAGGCTGGCTTATGTCACCCGGGCCTGGCTCTCCAGCTCTTGTTCGTGGCCACTCCCGGCCTCGGGATGACGGGGCGCCTCAGAAGTGACAGACGGGCTTTGTGGCTGAGGACAGACAGGGGCAGAGTTCAGAGAGGACGCTCGGAGTTGTGAAAGGAGTGACGTCAGCAGCTGGGTCAGCAGCTGGGTCCTGTCCGGGGGCCGTGGGCTGGGAGGCTCCGGCAGAGACAGCAGCTTTGTTGGGGTGCGACAGAGGGAACAATGGCCTTTGAATCGCGGCTCCGGGCCGTGGGTCCTGCCTGGAGAGGTGCTCCCTCGGGGCACCCCACCAGTCTTGCTCACCTTGAGATTGTAGGACACAGCTCCAGCACCAGTGCTACCTCTGCGCCCTGGGTTTTTGAACTGCTTCGGCTGAGGAACACGTTTCAAAGGATGCCATTGCTGTCCCGTGGTCTATTATTATTATTATTATTATTATTATTATTATTTAAAAAATCCTCACCTGAGGAGATGTCCTTCATTGATTCTAGAGAGAGAGAGAGAAACATTGATGCAAGTTCGCTCTGACCGGTTTGGCTCAGTGGATAGAGCATCAGCCTGCGGACGGAAGGGTCCCAGGTTCAATTTGGATCAAGGGCATGTACCTTGGTTGCGGGCACATCCCCAGTAGAGGGTGTGCAGGAAGCAGCTCATCGATGTTTCTCTCTCATTGATGTTTCTAACTCTCTATCCCTCTCCCTTCCTCTCTGTAAAAAAAAAAAAAAAAATCCATAAAATATATTAAATAAATAAATAAAGAGATCAAAAGTTCTTCGCCATCATCAGAATCAGATAAAGGAGAGGAAAGGGACTTCAAAGTCCCCAAGGCCAGATTGTGGAATCAGATCTCCTTCGATGCTTATAAAAATCCCCGTTACCGGGGCTGAAGCACTGGAGAGGCCTGCGAGAGTGCCTTCCCTCCGGCCTGGTCCTTCGGCTTTGGAGGGACCGTGGTGTGGCCCTGGGATTAGCTCCTGGCGCCGGGGTCAAGAGACACTGCCCGGAGGAGGTGGCACCTGCCTTAGGGGCGGTCACTGCCCAGAAGGAGGGCGCAGGGCCTGCTCTCCTGGTTGCGATGGTGCAAAGGGGGAGGTGCAGCGCCAAGAATGGGGAGGTGTCGTGTCCCCGGAGGCCTCTGACCCGGGAGTGGGATGGCTTGGCCCGGCTCACAGATTCCAGAAGCAGAGGGTGAAGTTCCGGAGAAATGTCGCCTTCCATTCCTTCACGATACGGAAGACGTGGCCTGGCAGGAATCCCGGGTTGGGCGTCCAGATTTCCTGAGAAAAGAGATGCTATCTCCTCATTTTTCCTGGAGGACCGACTCCCTCTTCCAGCGCCGATGCTGTCACCCGAGGCACAGTGCCCACGCGTGACCCCTCCCCGGGATGTCAGCGAGCTGGTCTGACTGGGGCAGGCCTTTTACATAATCCGCTCAGCAGAGGCGCTGGAAAGGTTCAGTGGTACCACGCGAGTTCCTCCCCCACCCTGGGAGGTTTCAGGCTGGGCCAACGCTGGGTGCCAGCACCGCCCTCGGCCTGGACCGCTCCGGTCCAGGCAGGCTCGGGAAAGGGGGGGAAGGTCACAGGACCTGCCGGCCACCCTCCGTCATCCAGCCTCCCCGCCCCGCTCTCCTCCCCATTTCTGCCGCTCGCCTCTCTTTCCAGGAAACATCTTCCACCAGCAGCCGAGTTACTACAACGACCTGGATGAGAGCATGCCCACCATCCTTCAGGTACCCGCCCTCAGCCCTGCCCCGCCCCAGGGAGGACGAGCTGGGGAAGCAGACCCCTCCCCGCCTGGCGGTGACCTTGACTTTCCTGAGCCCGGGAGAAAGGTGTCCTCCCCACGCCCCTCCCGTCCCCAGAAGGTCTCAGCGTCCTGCTTCTCACCCACCCCTTCACGCCTGTCCTCTCCCTCTTGAACCGGATGGAGCTCTAAGCTGTCAAGTGCGCCCTTGTGCAGAGAGGCTGGGATGGCCTTTCGTGCTTGCTGACAGCCATAAGCCGCTCAGAACCCTCTAGAGAGCCAGGTTTCTCAAATCAGAGCTGTAAAGTGTTACAAACTCGTTTCATGAAATAATAACGCTCATTATAAAAAATGGGGAAATATAAAAACCAAACAGAGAAGATTAATATTCTCCTGTAATTCCATCCCCTCACCAAGAGAATTCACTGTTCGTGGTAACTGGGGATTCAACCAACCATGGATCGAAAACGTATTTTATGAAGTGTTACCTTGCAGCTGATGTGTACTAAAGAGTTAGGCCCCTGATGGTTGTGTCTGTGCTGAAAAGGTACAGACTTTTGTTCTGGCCATTTCTTAAACCGTACAGTATACCCACTATTTATATAGCACTTACATTGGGTTAGGCATTATAAGTAGTGTATAGATGATTTACAGTATACAGGATGATGGGTGTAGGTTATCTGCAAACACAATGCCACTGTATATACGGGACTTGAACAGCTGTGGGTCTGGGTATCGGCGGGGGTCCTAGAACCAGTTCCCGAAGGACACCGGGGTCACTCACATACTAAAGGTGGCACAGTCAGGCAAAGACGGACATGGTTTTACCATTGGCGCTGTACCCCGCACTGTTCATTTGCCTTTTATTTCAGAAGAGTTCCCATAGATGCCATCTATAGGGGATCTGAAAACACATTATATATCACTGAATATACATCTTAAATGTTACCGTACACTTGCATACATTTTATCCTCTTCATCCTCACCCTGATCCTGTAAAGAGAGTCCCCCACCACCTCTGTGTCGCAGTGTCCCCTCTGACCCTCTCTCGGAGCAGGTCATGTCTCAGCTGGCGTCCTGAGAGCACCACCCCTGGGGCGGGCAGGGTCCGAGCTGCCGGTTCCAGCTGGTGGGAGAGCCGTCTCTGTGTGTCACAGGTCTTCAGCAATATCCTGCAGCACAGCGGTTTGCAAGGCGACGGGGCCAGCTCCACGCCCCAGAAGCTGGAAGAGAGGGGCCGGTTGACCCCCAGTGACATGCCTCTCCTGGTGAGGGTGCCCTGCTCCCGGTCCCCTTCCCCAGTTCCACAGGCAGCTGTTCCTGTTCCTGTCGCGTGCAGGGCACCCTGGCAGACTTTCACTCTGCTCTGGAAGCTTCGTTTAGGGAGTAGTGGGACGAGCAGGGGACGAGGATTCAGGGGGCAGGAGTTTAGTTCAGGTCAGCAGGTTCATTCGTGTGCTGTTGTTCTTTTTTTTTAAAAATATATTGTATTGATTTTTTACAGAGAGGAAGGGAGAGGAATAGAGAGAGTTAGAAACATCGATGAGAGAGAAACATCCATCAGCCGCCTCCTGCACACCACCTATTGGGGATGTGCCTGCATCCAAGGTACGTGCCCTTGACCGGAATCGAACCTGGGACCTTTCAGTCTGCAGGCCGACGCTCTATCCACTGAGCCACACCGGTTTTGGCTCGTGGCTGTTCTTGGAGCTGTTCATTCATTCAGTGAATTTGAGCTGCAGAGCCCCTGGCAGGTGCCGGGCCTTGGGAGTGAGGCGGAGCGCAAAAGCAGACATGTCGCCTGCTCCCGTGGGACGTAGGGTCTCCGGGGACACAGGCATTAAATGTTTCAGAAAGGGGCGCCCGCACCGGGTGCTGTGGGAGCAAGTCCCCTTTCCCCCTCTGAGCCTCCAGTTCCCATCTGCACAGCAGAGATTCCAACAGCCGCCCCGCCCACAAGTTGTCATGACGATCAGGAAGTGTATGAGAAAGCACTCCCGGTCCCCAATACCCTCTTCAAAGTGTGAGGCACGTGTGCGCTTGAATCCTTGTTCCCCCGGGATGGACTCACTGTGGGGGGCCACAGGCATTGTGCTCAGATTCAGGGGGTGATTCTCCTTCAGTCTAGAGGAGAGCACGGTATCATCCTGGCGCTAGAAGTAAACCCAGAGACCACGGGGTGTGCACCCATTGGAGCCGCAGTGGCCAGACCCGGGGCTCAGGGAGCTGGAGTGGCTCCCTGGATTGTGCTCTTAGAATCGGGCCAGCAGGCTTTGCCTGGACCTCCCCTCACAAGACGCCTGCCTGTGGGGGACCCCTGGCTTGGTCAGCCTTGTCTCCTACCCCCCACAGAGCCATCACGGGGGCGAAGAGAGTAACGCAGCGTTTCCTTTCGGCGACAGGAGCTAAAGGACATTGTCCTCTACCTTTGTGACACCTGCACCACGCTCTGGGCCTTTCTGGACATCTTCCCGTCGGCTTGCCCCACCTTCCAGAAGCACGACTTCTGTTACAGGTACCGCGATCGATCTGGCGGGTGAGGTGGAGGTGCTGGTTCACACCCTCACTCAGCCAGGGTTTACTGGGTGCTCAGAGCCCCCTCCAGCCCAGGGACAGAGCAGTGAAGAAGACAGATCAGACGCCTGTTGGGGTGCAGCCTGCACTGAGGAGCATGCCAAGGATGGGGTGGGGTGGGGGGAATTAACCACCAAGAACAGGGCAATTCCGTTCAGTTCTGTTTGATGTCAAGGCCCCTGTCCTGGAGGCGCACGGGAATAATAGACAAGAATGGCCCGAGGACCTCGCGTCTCGTCCAGGGCAGAGAGACGCACGCAGGGAAACGGGGTGGGGGACAGAGAGTGGGCTGGCCGCTGGGGCCACATTATGAAATGCTCTGGGAACACAGGAGGGAAGCCGAATTCGGCCAGAATTCCTGGGGACCCACAAACAAGGTGTGGAAGAATGAACTAGAACCTTTCAGGCAGAGGAAGGGTGCAGCGGCAGAATGGGCAGGCCGGGCCAGTGGAGTGTGCTCCCGGGAAAGCCAGAGGGTGGAGGGCGACGCGTGGCGGGGGCTGGAGAGCCCCGGGCCTCGGGGAAACAGGGTGGGGGACAGAGATGCTCGGGGGCGCTGAGGTAAGTCAGGCTGAGAGGCACTTGGAACAGCCGTCAGGGAGCGGGGCCTTCATTCTGCAGGCAGAGGGGCGCCGCCGGAAGGGTTTATCCACAGAAGTCACGGGAAGGTGCTGGTGGGACAGAGAGAGAGGTGGAAGGAAGAGGGTAGGGAGCAGGGAGGGGGCCCGCTTTGCACCCTTCGCACCATGAGCACCCGTTCCTGGTGCAGGAAGAAAGGGGTGCAGGGCCCGGGCTGGTTACTGGCACGTTGCTTGGCAACTGCGGGCTGGCCTCTTCCTCCACCGTCTGAAGGCGCTGCTGGGAGCTGTCCAGTTGCCCGCGCGGCCGCCAGGCCGTTCGGTCGTTCACTCGCCCGCCTGCGCAACAAAACATTTATCTCGCGCTGACATGTGCCAGAGGGGCCGTGGAGCCTGACTCGTAGTGGGTCACCTCGGGGTGACAATCAGAGGTTAAGATTGACCAGCCTCCCCAAGAATGTTAGGATAAAGCATTGGTGATGGAAGAAGGGGGTTAGGCTGGGACTGGAGCTGTCCGTCCACTTTGTTGGGAAGGCATCTTTTCTCATGGTAAACCTGGCAAGTGCTTGAAGGAATTTGGAAAATCTCAAAAGGTAGATCACGTGATCCTTAGATGTTTCTTTTCTTTTTTTAAAAATGTATTTTATTGATTTTTTACAGAGAGGAAGGGAGAGGGATAGAGAGTTAGAAACATTGATGAGAGAAAGACATGGATCAGCTGCCTCCCACACACCTCCTACTGGGGATGTGCCTGCAACCAGGGTACGTGCCCTTGACCGGAATCAAACCTGGGACCCTTCAGTCCACAAGCCGACGCTCTATCTACTGAGCCACACTGGTTTTGGCACTGTGCCTGCTTATTTTCACTTCTCCCAGGCTTCCCAAATGCGGCACAGGTGGCTCTTGAAAGGGTCTTTGGAGTTGGGGTTAATTTTAGGGCGAATGGACTTTCCTGCGAGGACAGTGGAGGCAGGGGAACAGCTGGGCCTCTGGGGGGGGGGGCGTGCAGAGAGGGAAACATTTTTGCCAGATGACACTGCCTTTGACCCACACACAGCCTGGGGCCGCCCAGCCTGTTCAGCTGTGCTGGAGGCCAGGCGCGCCCACTGAGCAAATGCATGACCTCATCCCGAGAACTTTCTGCCAGAACGAGTCACCCGACAGCTTCGCTGATCCCTCTCAACGACTCTCCTTCCTCTTCTGTATGCACTTGAGTGCACCTGAATCTCTCTCTCTCTGTCCTTTCCTTTTATAATTGAATAATACACGCACCCGATCCAAAACTCAAAGAAGTATGAAATACAGAGTGACATCTCACTCTCCCCTACTCTAACCTGTTCCTCATACAGAACCATTGTCCTTAGTTTTCATGCGGAATTTTCCAGAGATATGCATATAAACAGGCATGTATAAGCAAGTATGCGTATTATATATATCACCCGGCCCCCTTTAAAAGTGTGTTGCTGGCATATGAGTGCTCTCTGTGCCGTTTGCATTGTACCTTTAAGTTTGATGTATGTCCGTGCATGAAGCACCCTCAGTCTCTGGTGTGGCTAGATAGAATTCCTAACTTTGCACACCCATCTTGCACTTCCGCAAGAATTTCCGAGGACTGAATTCCTAGAAGTAGCATTGCAGGGGCAGATGATATGTGCATTTTACATTTCGATAGATCTCGCCCGATCACCCTCCATAGGAGTTCCACCTGATTCTCCCACCAGCAGTGTATCCTGGCAACACCTGCCAAATGCCCTCTCTGTCTTCTGCGTGCCCTTTCCTGGGTCCACTAAGACCGGCCTCTTTTGGCCTAGTCACCCTCGGCTACATGCGGCATTACACTCGGCTAGAAGTTGTCAGAAGTCAGCCAGTTGACAAACATTTGCCTGTAAACATTCACAGAGTACGTGCTATGAATGTAGCACTGTCTCAGGCATACAATGAGTGGCCAGATTATTATGCGTTCAGAGATCATAAGAATCTGGCCACTCAGTGTGTGTGTGTGTGTATGTGTGTGTGTGTGTGTATTAGGCCCAGTGCATGAATTTGTGCATGGGTGGGGTCCAGCCATCTGGCCAGGGAGAGGGGACATGGGCGGTTGGCTGGCCTGCCTGCTGGTCGAACTCCTGGTCAAGGGGGCAATTTGCATATTAGACTTTTATTCTATAGGAGTATATACACTGAGTGGCCAGATTCTTATGATCTCTGAACGCATAGTAATCTGGCCACTCGGTGTGTAGTCTGCCTTTCGGGCTTTGGACGCGAGGATGCTCAGACAGAGGTGCTCTGCAGAAGAGAGGTGGCTGCACTGACATTCCAAGGACGCTGTGCGTCTAGTTCTGGGAGGAGTCATCATGGGGGCGGGAGCATGATGACGAAGCGTGTGGCTGGCTTCATTGAGGGTTAAAAAAAGCGTGTGGCTGGAACGGAGAGCTTCCATTCCACCTGGGAAGGTGTGGGTGTGAGTTCCCGCGATGAGAAGCAAGGCTGTGCCAGGTGAGGGAGGACCAGAGAGAGGTGTGACGACTTGATGTCCGAGGAGGGAGGCAGCGGCTGGAAGTTTTGAGCGCAGAAAAGAGAGAGTGGCCTGTGTGTGTTTCTCAGACCCCAGCAAGTCCTGAGAGGCCGTCTCGTTGCTCGGTTAGCATGAGCCTATCAGATGGTCTCCCGTCTGGATGGAGGAGTAGCTGCTGGTCACTTCCTGGGACCCGCCACGGTGGGATAATCTGTATCCTCCTCACAGGATGGGACCCGGCCTGACCAGACCGGAGACGGGCCGCTGGGGCCCCGGGGAGCAGAGGGAGGTTTACCCGAGAGCACACAGGCAGCTGGCTGCCCCTAGACCCCTGCTGGGCCCAAGCCCGGTTCCTCCTGCAGCCCGGGGGCCTCGATGCCGCCCGGGTGCAGCCCAGACCGCCCTGGCAGAAGCCACGTGACAGATGCCGGGGTGGACTGAGACATGCAGCTGCCTCCGCGCTGAGAAAACTGTGAAGATGACTTGGGAGCAAGAAATGCGCCTTCCTCCTCCCATGGGTTTGCTCGGCTTTGCTAACGAAGTGGCGTGTTGAGGAACTAATGTAGCCTTTTACCCACGTGTGCCTCCACAGACTCGCTTCCTTTTACGAAATAGCAATTCCTGAGCTGGAGTCTGCAATTAAGAAGAGGAGGCTGGAAGACAGCAGGTGAGGCGGGGCCAAAACTCGGGCTGGTGTTTAGGGTGAGAGAAGCCTGAGCCCGGGCCCTGCTTCAGCGTCCCCATCTCCAGGGCAACGGGTGGGACCAAGGACCACGCACCTCTGGCGCATCCCTCCCCAGCAGCCCGCTGGCCCCTGCACCGCAGCCCTTTCCCCTCGGCGGCTGCTCTCAGCGCAGGCTCACGGCTTGAGGCTGGTGCTGGGTCTGCCCGCTGAACCAGAAGTGACCTGGGACCAGCCAGCCTCCAGCCCTGAACCAGAAGTGACCTGGGACCAGCCAGCCTCCAGCCCGGGGCCTTTCCCCAGCTGCTGTCGGCTGGGAGCTGTGAGGCCTTCTCGGCTAGGGTGGGGCGGGGTGGAGTGGGATTAAGCTCCCTCGTGCCTGTTAGTCTCAAATCTGCTTCTTCCTTCCCCTTGGCCTTCCAAGGCTGCTAGGTGACCTGTGGCTGAGGCTGTCTCACTCCAGGAAGAAGCTACTGGAAGTTTTTCACATCCTCCTCTACCAGATCTGCCTTCTCCCCATCCTAGAAAGCAGGTAAGCCCTTGGGCTCTGCACCCCCCTCCCCCCCAGGTGGAAAGCCTCCGTCTCCAGCCTGGTAGGGCCATCGCCCTCACGTCTGCCCCCTCTCCTGCTCCTGAGTTGCTGGGCAGGAAGGGAAACCGAGAAATACAAAGCTGCTTTCCTCCCACTGGCCTGAGGCCTTGCGCGGGGCGGGGCGGGCGGGCGGGAAGCCACCGCAGCTGCAGCTCCTCCGTGCGGAGTGAGCTCAGCTCCCCGTGTCCCGTTGCAGCTGTGACAACATCCAGGGCTTCATTGAAGAGTTCCTGCAGATCTTCAGCTCTCTGCTGCAGGAGAAGAGGTGCGTGTGGCTGAGCGGGGGCCAGCAGTCCCCCCACACCTTGCCTAACAGAGCCCCGGCCGGAGTCGCCTCTGTCTGAGGTTCTGGAGTTGGTGGTGGGCAGCAGACGCGGGGAGTGGCCCACCGGCAGCCGGCGCCCCTGTGGCCCCAGCCCTCCCGCCCATCTGCCGTCTGTCTGTCTGTCTGGCAGGTTCCTCCGGGACTACGATGCGCTCTTCCCGGTGGCCGACGACGTCAGCTTGCTGCAGCAGGCCTCGTCCGTCTTGTATCCTCCGAGCCGGGCTGCTGGGGCCCCGGGAAGGAGAGGGAGGTTTACCCGGGAGCACACGGGCCGCTGCTGCCCCTAGACCCCTGCCCGGGCCCGAGCGGGTTCCCCATGCAGCCCAGGGGCCTTGGTACCGCCCGGGTGCAGCCCAGACAGCCCTGGTAGGAGCCACGTGACAGATGCTGGGGCGGGACTGAGACATGAAGCTGCCTCCGTGCTGAGGGAGCAGAGAGGCTGTGGTCCCCAAGACAGACCCCTTAACGCATCCTCAGAGATGAGACCCGGGCTGCCTACATCCTCCAGGCGGTGGAGAGTGCGTGGGAAGGGGTGGACCGACGGAAACCCACAGACGCTAAAGACCCCCCGGTGGCCGAGGATCTTAATGGCGTCGTGGCGACCGGGGAGCCAGTCGGTGGACCGGCCTCGCACCCAGAGAACTCGGAGGAAGAGGAGGTGTGTCTGGGGTAGCGCTTTCTCCCTGTGGCAGCCCAGTCACTCCTGTCCTCTGAGGGGTGGGGGCAGGGAAACCACCCTTCTTGGTTTCTGACTTTGGAGGGGGGGAGGGGATGGACAGCCTCGACCTGCCTCTGGGCCTGTGCTGCCTTAGAGAGAGCCCTGAGCTGGGATGCTGGGCCGGTGGAGAGAGAGCTGGTTTCCCTTCATCAGACGCAGTGATCCTCGGAGCAGGTCCCGGTGGCGCCGCTCGGTTGCAGCTGGCACGGGGTCCGGTCTCACCACTGGGCCCCCCGGAAGCCCCTCCCTAGGCTGCGGGCCTCGCTGAGCCCGTGCGGGAACCTCTCCTCCTGTGCTGCCCCTCCAGGCTCATCTGTGGCTGTAGGAGCCAGGACTCTCCCCGTTGTCTGGAGGCAGCGTGACTTAGGGCATAAGAGCACCCCATCTCTGGAGTCAGGCAGCTCAGGGTCTCTCCGGGCCCATCCCTCGCCAGCCACGTGGCCTTAGGCAGCGTCACCCACTTCGAGCCTCGGTTCTCCTTCTGTCTGGCGGGGTTCGTCCCACACGCTGAGGGTTCCGAGGGCTGCTGCAGGGAGCTTGCTGAATGTAGTCGGTCCTCGGTGCTTCATTCAGAGACGCCGCCCACTTCTGCGAGCCCGGGTACCCGTACTGTCTCGGGCCTTGGGGGATGCCAGTCCCCTCCCTCCCCCTCTGCCCGGCCTCCTCCCCTTTGGCTGCTTCTCTGAGTCCTGGAGGGTGGTATTGGTTTTTTATTTGAGAATTTCCGTAAATGAAAAGCCTGACAAAATTAAGCCACATCAAGCGGTCTATAAACGGACTCCCCGAGCGAAAAGCGTCTAATTACAGGGTAGCATCGCCGCCCGGCCCGGGACTGGAGGCTGCTGTCCCCGTGGCCGGCCGCCAGCTGGTCAGCGCGGAAGGGGCCTGGCTTAGCAGAAGCCGAGGCTGTTTATGGGGAGTCGAGCTGGTGCCCGGCTCTGTGCCCGGCTCTTTATGTGCATTATTCCCTAAACCATGGGCAGCAGCCTCCGAGGCGGCGGCATAGGGGCGCTTGTCTGTAAGGAGGAGGCTGAGGCTGAGCGCTTGTCTGTAAGGGGGGGAGAAGCACCCCCGAGGTTGCCGGGCCAGAGGCAGCTCAGCTGGTCAGTTCAGAGCGCTGCCCACAGGGAGGCCGTGGAGGCTCGGAGGGACATGAGGCGCTTGGCGAGGGCCTCTGGCCAGGAAAGACCAGGACTCAAACCATGCCCCCAGATTCCTGGCCCCCGGATTCCCGGACCCGGGCTGTTGGGGGCCTGTGGCCCCGCATGCCCCTGGCTCACCCCTTTCTTCCCCCGG
Organism: Lasiurus cinereus; assembly: GCA_011751065.1. Taxonomy (NCBI): domain Eukaryota; kingdom Metazoa; phylum Chordata; class Mammalia; order Chiroptera; family Vespertilionidae; genus Lasiurus; species Lasiurus cinereus. The sequence continues at coordinate 28,683,885 of JAAGEH010000417.1, read as the reverse complement.
CTCTCGCAGTGCGTGGGGGCCGCTGCCGCCCTGGGCGCCCCGGTGAGCGGCGTGGAGCTGGACTCGCTCATCTCCCAGGTGAAGGACCTGCTTCCGGACCTGGGCGAGGGCTTCATCCTGGCCTGCCTGGAGCACTGTGGCTACGACCCGGAGCAGGTGATCAACGACATCCTGGAGGAGCGGCTGGCCCCCGCGCTCCGCCAGCTGGACCGCGGCCTGGGCAGGTGGGGACACCGGGAGGGGGCCCCGTCTTCGCTCCTCTGCGTCCCCCTCTTCCTTCCTCGGGTCCCAGGACTCGGCTTGCTCTCTCCCAGAGCGGTGTTTCCCGACCATTGAAACTCATGTTCCCCCAGAGGGTCCCCCCAGGCCCCCGTAGGGCAGAACGCACAGCTGGGCTTCCCGTGCACTTGGTGGGAAGAGGATCGCTCACGGGATGTGAGGGGCTGCAGAGCCCCCAAGAGCTCCTCAGGGACCGGCCCGCCCTGGCATCGCCAATTCCCAAAAGACCCCCGAGGAAGCCCAGCCAGTTCCTCCCTCCCTCCATCGCAGCCCCGTCTGAGTTTCTCCCCTGAACAACCGATGTGTATCAAACAAGTGGACTGAGTTAGCTCTGCCTTTGGACGAGCTTTCCGGTGTCTGTGTGCCCATTTTACAGACGAAGGCACAGAGGCTGCATGACCTCTGGCTGCCCTCTCAGAGGGCTGTCATGAGCAGCAGATGAGGGAGGGGACTTTTAAGAAACTCTGGGTGAATGGGAAGCGGGACGGGGGGCGCTTTGTGTAAAGTGCGGGTCATTCCAGGCAGGGGCCCGAGAGGGCGGGTGTTGAGAGTGTGTCCCAGGTGTGGCTGTTGAAGGGGAGCAGGGTACAGGTGGGCATGAGCTGGCAAGTCCCCCTTAAACTGCTTCCTGTGCCCCCTCTCCCGCAGAGAGGTGAAGCCGGACCCGACGCCGCTGCTGGCCTCTCGCCACAACGTCTTCCAGAACGACGAGTTTGACGTGTTCAGCAGGGACTCGGTGGACCTGAGCCGGGTCCACAAGGGCAGGAGGTGAGTGCGGGGGGCTGCGGGGTGGCAGGCACCCCAACTCCGCGAGCGCAGCGAGAAAGCGAGAGAAACCATGGGCTTCGTCTTGAGGAAACGGGGCTCCCCGGCAGCCCGAGACCGGGGTGCTTGCTGGTCTGCTCTCAGGGTGCGGGCTCTTTCACAGCTGCACTCCGAATCATCGCAGCGGTTAGAAACCCATTTAGGAGCAGCAGCAAAAACAAAACACAAAAAATACACAAAAAAAATGACCCTTCCGGCTCCGGCTCTGCACAGGGCGGTTTTCAGTTCGTTGGCAGCAAAGGCCTTCAGGCCTCGGGGTGGGGAGCCGGGCAGTGCTCCCCAGAAAGCTTCTCCGAGGCCTGATGTCTGCAGCCAAAGGCGGGAAGTAAGGAGCCGCCGGAGGGCGCTGCGCAGAGGCGAGCGTGTTTCCTGGTGGGCCTTCCTCCGGTGTCTTAGTTTATGTCCTTCCTCCGAGCTGGTGTTGAGAGACCGGCCACGGTTTATTCAGTCAACAAACTGAATAAATAGATGGATGGCCAGTGCATGGCCTCCCAGGCCCGGCTGGATTAGGCGCCGGGATGTAGCGGGAGTGGGACAGACGTGGCCGCATGCGTTTGTGCAGATCAGCTCACCCAGCAGCAAGGCCGCGTCAGCCCTCACGGTGCTACGAGGGGGTGAGCAGACCCCCTGGCCGCTGGCAGGGGCTGCGATCGGTCCAGGGGGAAGGCTCGCTGAGGAAATGACCGGGACCGGGAGAGGGAGGAGGAGGAGGGGCCGGCAAAGTGAGGAAGGAGACGCTTCGCTGCAGCGAACAGCCGGGCAAGCCCCCAGGCCACGGGGAATGGCGATGGGCCACGGGGAATGGTGATGGGCCCCGAGGAAAGGTCACCTGACTCTGGGAGGGGAGCCCAGGGGAGGGACGGAGAGTCAGCTGTGGCGGCAGAGAGGACAGCAGAGGGGAGAGTGGCAGGAACAAGCCATTCACCACGCTGTGCCAGTCTCCCAGAGTGCCCGGTGGTGGTGTCTCGTGAAACCCAGAAATCTGGGCTCTGGTGGACAAGTGCCACCTGCCCTCCCCCGTCGCCTGATGGAGACAGCACCGTTCAGACAGGCGGGGACCTGCCCTGTGCTTGGGACAGGGTCCCCAGCAGCCGGATCGCCAGCTTGCCGTGGATCCCCTGACGCCTGCTGTTCCCCTCCCCAGGGCCGCGGGAAGCGTGGCCGGCCCAGGGCGGGGAGAGCGGGCACAGGCCGGCTCTGGAGTGACCTGGCTGGCTGGACAGGAAGCCATTGGAATCTGCTTAGTCACACACATTGCAACAGCCCGGTCCGCGGCCAGCAATGCTCTCCCGCGTCCATGGCCACTGTTCCCGGCCAGAGGGAGCCTCTGAGGCCGGCACTGTGGGTCAAGGGGCAGACAGGAGGGCTGCGCCCCGGCGCCCCGCCGCCAGCCGAGTCCGGGTGGCAGCTGTTTACCGAACTCCCTGTCCCCGCAGCTCAGGGCTGGGGTTTGCGAGGCAGAGCCTTCCCCGTGTCTTCATCATTTATTCATTCGGCAAATATTTATTAAGCAATTTACAAGCGCTGGATCCCTAGCTAAACAGCAGGGACACGACGCGAACAAGGCACCGGGCTTCGCCTTAAAACGGCACAGGGACTGTGGGAGAGACGCAGTCCGCGGTGATAAAGGGGGAGAGGGCCGGGGTGGGGTGTGAGGGGCTTGGGGGGGACACGTGTCCTAACCTGGGCAGGGCAGAGGGACGCAAGGCACTGGCCCTGCCCTCAGGACCACAGGAGAAGTGAAGTAGCACGAGGCAGGTCACACTGAATTAACACGTGCCTGTGGTCCTTCCTCGTCAGCCAGGAGGCACTGGGTGGCTCAGTGGGAAGGAAATCTGTCCCCTTGCATGACAAGAGCAGTAGGTTAGCCACATCCTCAAGGAGACACCTTTCCATCTCGGGGAGCCGGTTCCCTCAAGGCCACTGGGTGGATCCGTGCCTCCAGAAATGGCAGTGCCCAGAGGCATTCTGGACCAGGTCTTCCCGAATCTCTCAGAGGCCAGGACACCTTTCCCAGAAGTCTCCAGAGTCCCCCACATCCATCTCACCGGGAACTGGGTCCGGGGCTTCAGAAGAAGGGAGGAAGGGTGGAAAGACCTGAACCAAAGGAGGAGCTATTGGGGGTGGAGCTGAGGCAGAAGGCGGCTGGTGGGCAGATACCCCGCGAGGGTGGGTAGGGTTTGCCAGGTTAGGCCACCAGTACCACAGAACTCCCCAGGACCCGGGACAGTGTGGACAGGAGCCGAGGGGTGGCAGAGAGACAGTGACGCCTCATGCCCCCTTGGTCCCCTGGCCCAGCGCATAGCCTGGCACCTGTAGGCCCTCAGGAAATGTGGGAACCAGTGAATGTGCTCCTCCCCATGGCACCAACCACTTAGGCAAGCTGGGCCCCTGCACTTCCTCTCAGCCCCCAGCTTGGCGACGAGAGCCAGGTAAGGGCCAAGGTCACAAGGCCCCTTTCCTGTGAGGTGACATATTTCTGTGGACAGGGAATTTCCCCTGTCTTGACCCAACGCCCTCCGACCATAGAGCTTCCATTACCCCTTCCCCAGACCCTAAACTAGACCTCCCCCTCTCAGCCAGAGTTCACGACTGCCTTCTCTGAGTTCCCAGGCGTGCTGGCTTCCATTCGGCACACTTCGTGCCCATCGCTCTCCCTAGACTGTGAGTTCCAGGAAGTCAGCCCCATAGCTTACTCTTTTCTGAATGTCTCCCCAGCTCAGTAGTCGTGTCCTGCCTGGCACACAGTGGGCCCTTCGCAGAGACTGTTGAGAGAAGTCCAGGCCTCTGCTGGAGGCTACAGGCCTGACCTGCCCCAGGTCCGCAGCAGACAGCCCCACAGACGCAGACGCCTACCCCTGCTTATATCAAAAGCCAGTTAATAGGAGGTTTTTATGGAGGCTGCGCATGGCTTTGTGTCTCTTCCCACTCCCACCCTTCCCCTCGGTACATTCCAGAGGCCTGATTTCAGGCAAAGCTGGCTTTTCCTGCCTACCGCCTCATATTGATTTTCCCTGCAGGGCTCAGAATTGCATTCCACAAGCCTCTGCGTCTGACAAGCCAGGTTTTTCTACAGATTCGCGAAGCTATGAGCAAGAGGCCTGAGTCCCCACTGTGGCTGTGCTGGAGCTCATGGCCTGTCCGGGCAGTCCCCGCCCCCCTCTTCCCTGCACCCGCGTCCCCTCCTCTGCGATACCTCAGGAGTGGAACTTTCAGGCACTTTCCCCCATGCAACCTGACAGGCAAGACAACACAGGCCAGTGAGAAGGCCGCCATGGTGAAGTGGGGGTGAAAGGAAGAGGTCAGGACCCCTCCTGACCCTCACACCCCACGATCCCCTGGGGCTCCCCTGAGCTCCGTAGGAAAGTCACAGGTGGCCTTGGCTCTTTCTTAAATGTTGTTTTAAAAGATTCAAACAACCCCAGGCCCTCCCAGGAGTCCCCACTGTCCCCGTGTCATTTGGTGGGGGCTCGCTACCTCTCTCTGAGGCAGGCAGACGGGCCCACAGGAACAGTCTGGCTTGCTCTCACTGTTGACACAGAGGGGATCGTGCTGTGTGCATTCTCGGGAGCCCGTTTTCTCCTCTCCGGCATTCTTTCTCCATCAGCAGAAGCAGATCGATGTCATTCTTGAGAGCGGCCGACCGGCGTGCGGTCGTAGAGATGTGGCCAGGCCAGTTAGCCATGTCACGGGGATGGGCATGCGTTGCTCTCCTTTCTCGTGATGAGCAAACGATGCTGAAAACGAAAACCCCCAGTCAGACCTCTTGATGCTCACCGTCAGCGTTTCTCCGGGGTGGATGCCTCGCAGGGGAATGTTCTGGTTAAAGGGTGTTTTCTATTCCAACAGCAGCTCCTGGGATGCGCGAAAGTGCTGAGCCCGGTCACATGGGCACCAGCAGCGTGAGGCCCAGCTGCCCACATCCCGCCGGGGCTTGACATGAGTTGTCCCCTGTGCTGGCCTTGGGGAGGGTTTGGTGGGGAGAAGGGAGCCACAGTCTCTCTGGACCGTGACAGCCTCAGAGCCTGATGGCCCCTCCCCTCTCCTTGGCTGCTCCCTCTCGTCGCCAGGAAGGAGGAGGACGCGCGGAGCCTGCTGAACGACAAGCGGGAGGTGGCGGCCCAGCGGCAGCGCTACGAGCAGTACAGCGTGGTGGTGGAGGAGGTGGGTGTCTGGGTGGTGGTGGAGGAGGTGGGTGTCCAAGCCGAGGGGCGCAGCTGGCGGGGAGACCAGCGGCCCCGGGCCCCTCCAGCCCACACGTCTGCCGTTGCAGGTGCCGCTGCAGCCGGGCGAGGGCCTGTCCTACCGCGGCGATGACTACGAGGATGAGTATGACGACACGTATGATGGCAACCAGGTGGGCGCCAACGATGCCGACTCCGACGACGAGCTCATCAGCCGCCGGTGAGGCCCGGGGCAGGTGGAGGGGGCATTCCGGGGGCAGAGAGGCTTTCGGGGCCCGGGGGCTCTCCCCTCGCCTCTTGTTATGCAGGTGGGGTAGCCACAGCCCTGATCACATGAGCCAGGCAGCGGCAGAACCGGGCCTCACTCCGAGGTCCTGCTCTCCAGCCCCAGTCACCCCCGTGGCTGGTTGTCCAACCCAACCTCAGGGGGTCCCCTAATTTAGCTTCATATCGTAGTTTCATGTTGTTCGTAGCTGTAGAAAGCCTTTCCCCGTGGGTTTACATGGAGATTACAATAGATGGGAACTGAACCAGAGCTCCCAGCCCAAGCTCAGTGCCCCAAGCCTGAACATTAGACCCTGTACCCTCAGGGCATCCAGGGGCTGGAGCAAAGCAGGCTGGGAAGCACTTTGGATTTTCCCAGCCTCCAGAGCCCGGCCCCCAGCCCCTCCCCCACCCATTCCCTGTGCCTGCGGCTCGGAGTTTAACGTTGTCTTCGATTTTGCCTTCTCTCCAAACGCAGGCCCTTCACCATCCCGCAAGTGCTAAGAACCAAAGTGCCCACAGAGGGGCAGGAGGAGGAGGACGAGGAGGAGGAGGAAGCTGAAGACGAGGCCCCCAAGGTACCTCCTCGGCAGGTGGCGGACGAAGGGAAGAGGGTGCAGTTCTCAAGAGCAACCGGAGAGCACTGTCCCCCGGCCTCGCTGCCAGGGGGAAAGGGCACCTTCAAGCCCAGACGTCTGCTCATCTACTCGGAGAGCTGCTGGCTTAGGCCGCCTCCGCTGCCCAGGGGGTGCCTGGGGAGTGGGTCAGAGCCGGGCCCGGGAGCTGCTGGGTCCCTCGGCCCAGGAGCCGGGGCGGGGCGAGGGCGGCTGCCTGCCTCCGGGCCAGGATGGCGATTCCTAAAATCAGCGGCTTCAGAGCCCAGGGCCCCGGAGGCCGTCTGGGCTGGTGGGTTTGAAAATTTCATTTTTTACCAGCTAAATGTTTTCTTCACATAGAATCTTAAATGTTTTCTGAGATTCTAATCCAATAGAATCTCAACCTAGAGAGCCGTGGAAAGCGGTGACGCTCAGGTCGAATGGAGGGGCAGCCCAGGACCCCCGGGTCCCCTCGGCCCCCCTCCCAGGGTGGTAAACTCCGATGTGTCCAGGGCCACCAGCCCCATGGCTCCATTTATCCTCGCTATGTTCCAGCTGTGCTCACTCTCCCTCCACCCCCCCCCCCGACCATGCCTTCCAGGACCCTCACTCAGCCCCTGTGCCACCTCCCCATGGGGAATTGGGGGAGGGACAGAGGAGGCCTTGGGGGCTGGCCCTCGTGCTGTGGCTCCTCCACTCCTGGCATGGAAGCATCTCGAGGTTCAGTCCGTGCAGTCCCCCACAGCCCGGGATCCGGGGCGGCGTGTGATCCTTTGTCCCCCTCCTCGCAGCCCGACCACTTTGTGCAGGACCCCGCGGTGCTACGGGAGAAGGCAGAAGCCAGGCGCATGGCCTTCCTCGCCAGGAAGGGGTGAGCCTTTGAGGTGCTGTTTCTGGCGGGAGGGAACCCTGCCGGGAAGTCCTGGTGGCCCAGCTCTGCGGCCACCCTTACACCTGACACTCGACAGACGCCGGAGTGTGTCACCCCGCGTGTCCAGCCTGCTGGCTGGTGTCAGGCAGACTAACATGTCCGAAAGGCACCTGGTCTTTGGCGGCCGCCATCCCCAAGCCTTCCTCCTCTCCGAGTGCGGCTGCCCACTAGCTGGTCCTGCCTCACTGCCTCGCCAGGGGCCCATCCGCGGGCCAGGCTCGGAGAAGGGCAATCACCGGGCACGGCTGCCAGGCCCAGAAGCCCTGCCTCTGCCAGGCATCGCTTCTCCGCCCGCCGGGAGGTGGGCATGGGCGGCCCGGCCCAGGCTGCGTGCCCATCCCCAAGGCTCTTCCCAGCGGTGCTCCTCCGGCTGATGGTCCTCCCGGGGATGGGTTGTGCCTCCCGCAGGTACCGACACGACAGCTCAGCAGCGGTGGCCGGCAGCCCCCGGGGCCACGGGCAGAACCGCGAGACAACCCAGGAACGAAGGAAGAAGGAAGCCAACAAGTCCACTCGAGCCAACCACAACCGGAGAACCATGGCCGACCGCAAAAGGAATAAAGGCATGATTCCCTCCTGAAGCCGCTACCCTGGGGCTCTCGAGGGGCAGCGGTGCCAACCCGCCGGCTGTTCCCGCAGCGTGAGGCCTCCTGGCCGGAGACCCCCGCTCACCGCAACCCCTCGGCAGCCTCAGCGCTGCCGCCCCGAGAAGGCCGCCTCGCCGTCCACCAGCCGCGGCGCCTCTGCGGAACACACAGTGCCTTATCCCACCGCCCAGGGCCCGGCCGGCCGCCGGCGAAAGCGGTGGGACGGAGCCCCCCAACCTCTTGGAGCAAGACGCCTCTCCCTTTGCTCTGGACGGCAGGCCACCTGTCTCTTCCCAAACAAAAGCGAACGGCCTGCGAATAAAGTGTTTGACCCTTTTAAGCAGACACCCATGGTGTGCCCATGACCCGTGTCCCTCCTTCCGTGACAGCCGCTGGGGAGGGCGGGGCGGCCCCGGGTTTTCCCATCAGCCTCTCGGGCTTGCCTCCCGCCGCACCCCTCCCGGTGTGTGTCCCTGAGAACATCACTCCCTCCTCTGCGCCTGCGGTCCTGTCTGTCCTTCAGTCCCCGCCACCTGCCCCGTTGTCAGCCCCAGAGGAAGCTGAGGCAGTGGGAGCTGACCGTGCCCGCCGGGGCCACAGCTAGGAAGCGGGAGAACGGGATGGACACGCAGATTGAGCCCTGACCTCTGCAAGGCGGCAGACCCCCGGGTGGTGCCATCCTCATCTCTGCTGGCCGGAGGACACCTGGCCAGGCGCAGAGCCAGGACCAGAGCTCAGTGCCTCCTGGCTGTGCGTATTCTCAGAAATCCTCCCCAATGGGGGGTCGGAGACGCAGGAGAAGCCAGTGAGGATGTTCCTGCCGAACCCCATTGGGGCGAGTGGGCCTTGGGCCTCGCTCCCAGAGTCTCCTCCTGGGCATGGCCACTGGCTCCTAGCGTGGCAGCAGCTGCTGTCACCCCGATGCCCGGGCCTTCGGATGTGGCTGAGCAGTGGGTCAGCAGCAGGGCAGGTGCTGGGCTGAGCCCGGCCCGGAAGCCAGGCCCCCGCCCAGCGGACCTTGGCGGACGGCTCTGGGGCCAGGACGGCTCTGCCTGTGTTAGGAGGAGCCTCGGAAGCAGCCAGGCACACCGGCCCCTGACAGATTGGTTCGGCGCGGTCAGCCCGCTCAAGTGGAAATCGATAGCAATTCTCCCACGTCACGCCCGTGCTCCCGGGGCGGTGGAGAGGCAGCGGGGAGGTGGGGGTGGTGTCCTCCCTGACTCAGCTGCTCCCTGGAGCCCAGGGGGGCGGGTCAGGGGGGCTGCCTGTCCGATCTGCTGCTGGGCACTTGGCCCCTCTCCCTCTCCCTCTGCTGTCTACACCTCCTGGCCACAGAGTGGTGTCCGGGCCACACCAGCGTCCTGGTTTCAAGGCCTTGAGAAGATACAAGGGATTTTTCCAACTTTCCAGAACCTCCCTGGAGGATCTGCATGCTCTCTCATGTCAGATCTCGAGGGCACCTTTTCAGGGATGCTTGAGAAACAGCTCAGGGTCAACCCTTCACCACACGGGGTCTCAGTTTTCTCATCTGCAAAGTGGGTACATAAGCCCAAACGAAAGGTTTGCACTTAGTGCCCATGAAATCCTCCGAGGCAGCCCCAAGATTTAAGATGGGCAATGGCACGAGTGCTCTGAGCGAAGTGGGATGGGGGCCCAGGACTCTGATTGCTGGCTCCCCGGGGCCCACCACTCCTGCTTCCGAAGCCAGAATTTTCAAGTGCCTTCTCTGGTCCCTGGCAGGGAGCGTGACTCTTACAGGCATTTCCCCGGAAGCTTTTGAGACCTTGTGCCGCTGAGAGAGCCTTGTGTTTGTCTCCAGTCCGAGTGGCAGCGATGGTGAGCGTGTTTGTTTGGACAGCGCCTCTGTGCCGGGAGTGGGTGACAGAGCCTCACTGTTTACAGAAGGGAAGGAGCCGGGAGCACGGGAGGGACCTGCCCGGAGCCCAGGGCGAGTTAGCAGCCGGGCCTGCGCACAGAGCCTTTCTGAGGCCCCGAGCCGGCAGGTGCAGCCGGAGGAGGAGATGGTTGTCAAGAAGAACCTGCCTGTCCCTGTTATAGCAAGAGCTTCGGGTAAATCATCCAGGGAGGGAATAAAGATTTTTTTTTAAATGCCCCCTTTTATATAATGTCAGTGAAAAGATGCTAGCCACATGGGAAACTAAATATTCAAGAATAATTTTTTTAAAGTTTGAAGGCAGAATACATGCTGGTAAAAATATTTAAAAAAAAAAAAGGAAGGAAGAAAAAAGATTTGCATACAGACCAAATCTGGAAGGGAGGGTGGGTGAACGAACATGATGAGACCATGATGAATTGCAGCGAAAATAAAGGTTCTTACTGAGGACTCACTCGGCCAGAGTATCCGCTGGGCTCTTTCCTTACCGCGTGAATTCTCAGGCACAGCTGAAAAGATGTGAGGTTAAGAGAAGGCAGACCACCTGCCCAAGGTCGCACATTTAGCAAATGGCTAAGGAGATTCAGTCCCAGGATTGTCCCCTAGAGCCCACGTCCTTTTTTTCTTCTCTTTAAAAATATTTTTTCATTGATTTCAAGAGAGGAAGGGGGAGAGAGAGTAATTGAAACCTCAAAGATGAGAGAGAATCATTGATCGGCTGCCTCCTGCGCGCCCCCTAATGGGAGCTGAGCACGCAACCCAGGCCTGTGCCCTGACCTAGAGTCAAACCCTGACCTCCTGGTTAATATGTCGACGCTCAACCACTGAGCCACACAGGCTGGGCCAGAGCATTCGCTTCGAATGTTGGCTGCCTGCCCTCAAAGGTTGGGCATGGGTGCTCAGCCCAGCTGGGAGGTCCAGGGGAGGGGAGGACAAGGGTGTCCACTCAGCACACGCTCACCAAGATCTGCCAGTGCCAGGCGCTGCACAGGCCTGGTCTGCTTCAAACAAGAAAAGTTCTATTGGGACGGTCTCCACAAATGACCTGAAAGATGGAGGACATGTGTGGCTAGCGATGGACATGACTTCGAATAAAGCCCTTTTGATGTTTCTCTTGAAATTGTCTTCTTTGATTACAAACCAGTATCCATTTTTTTAACCAGTTGACAGCTAACTGGCATTATTAATCAGTACAGCTAGTATCTCTCTCTCTCTCTCTTTCTCCCTCTCCCTTCCTCTCTAAAATCAATAAAAAATATATATTTAAAAAATAAATAAAAGCAGTGAACCTTGTTCTAAAGAAAGAGAAGAACCCTGGCTGGTCTCTCTGTGATTAGAGGATTGGCCTCTGGACCAAAGGGTCTCTGATTCGATTCCTAGTCAAGGGCACGAACCTGGGTGGCAGGGGCCAGACCAGAACTTCTCCTGGGGGACCAGGGTCGGAATGGCCAGTGGCCTGTTTTGCTTTTGTCACTCAGAGCAGGGCTGGGTTCTGGGGAGGAATGGAGCTGGCCTCAGCCACTTCCTGGCTCTGTAACTCTGGACAGGGTGGCCTCGCCTCTCACGGTGTCTTATCTCTAAAGGGAGTGTTGGCAGGACGTCGGCTTAAGGTGGGTGCGGTCCTGGCCTGCCGTGAGGAAGTGCTCACAGGGCCGGGGTGCCTGCCAGTGCCCCAGCCAGCTGCTCTGCGCCTCCTCTCATACACTCAGCGTGGCCTTGGTGGAGAGAGAAAAAGGGGGCACCTGCTCCGCCTGGTGAGACTGGGAATCACCTCACTGAACCCTTGAATGAAGACAGGTGACAGGTGTGATTATAACCCTCACTTAGCCGTTCCGTCGCTTGCTGGTGGCTGAGCCAGGATTCAAACCCAGAGTCTGCCAGCCTCTGAGTGACAAAAACATCAGCTACTGAATCAATCCCCTTTGCTCTCGGCCACCATCCTACCCCCTGGAGCTGTGCACTGGACCCGGAAGCCGACATACTCCACAGGGGGTCCATTGAGAAAGGGAATGAGGGCGTGCCGCCTTCTTTGTTCTAAACCCCACGCTTCTGTTGATACGACCAAGTTACTCCATTGTCAGGGGGACGGGGGAGAGGAGGACAGCAGGAAGCTGGGCAGAACGTGTTTTCCAGATCTCCACTCTGCCGGTCTCCCGTCGGCCTGTGGGAGGAAGGGTGGCCCCTGGGGGGGCCCCCTGAAAAGAAGGGGTTTCCTTAGGAAAACTTAGTGAGCCACGGCGACAAGGACATCGCAGACCCGGGGAGACCTGCGTGGGAGGGAGACCAGTCTGCTCAGACTCAGGACGGAGGGGAGACAGAGCAGGGAGGCGTGGGTGTCAGGGTGACGGCTGTGGGGAGCAGATAAGGGCTGCCTGAACCCTGTCAGCGATGCTGCGATGAGATTGCCGGCGGACGCGAAGGGGGATCGCAGGAAAGTGAGGGGGCCTCGAGGGATGGGAGGACGTCAGGGGACGTGGTTTTAAACAGCAGGGGTGCCAGGTGGCGACCACCTGGGTGATTCCGCTGTGCACTGGCCCCTGAAGACCATTCACGGAGCCCCTGTTAGTGCACTCGCTGCAGATGTGCTAAACATGCCCCAGGCATCATCTCACGCACTGTGAGTTATTATTCTTACCCATTTCCTGCACGGGAGACCAAGGCTCACAGAGAGGAGGCCATCTCCCTCCTGCCCCTCACCCAGGTCTCTGGGCTGGAGAAGAGCAGAGCTAGAGTTCAAACGCAGGCATGTTGTGTCCACAGGCCACGCCTAGACACGTGACGGGTGGGCAGAGGGACCCACAGCAGCAGCCCTGGCTGGAGGGCTCTGAGGTGCAGCTGAAGGCAGGACAGTGGGGCGAAGGAATTTGAGCTGGATCTTGCAGGTGGTGGGGAGCCACGGACAGTGTGTGAGCAGGGGCACTGACCTGGCAGCCTCCCGAGGACGCAGGGGAGAGGAAGGGCCGCTGGGGAGGGCTCCGGGCAGCCAGGAGGCGGGCCGCACCCCTGTGCTCTGAGTGTCAGCAGGATGGCTCCGGCCAGCGCTTCCTCTGCCTTTCATCATCGCCCGTCCTTGAGGCAGCTGGAGTCTGCCCTTGACATTCAGTCGGTGCGTAAATCCGAGCCTCTCCGGCCAAGGCCCCGGTGAAGAGAGGAAAGTGGTTTTCACGGGGTGTGGGGTGTGGAGCAGGGCGTGTGGGTGTGGCCTCCAGCCAGCTGTCCCACTCCGCTCTCACTAGCTGTCACCCTGGGCAAGGCGCTAACTTCTGAGCGTCACTTCCACCAGTAAAATGGGGTGATTAGCGCCCACCTCAGCGTGAAGATCCAGGGATACGGAGCATGTTAACAGCACCCAGCCCAGGCCGGGCCTTGGGTGTGTCCAGAGAAGGCAGGGGTGTGTGTGTGTGTGTGTGTGTGTGTGTGTGAGAGAGAGAGAGAGAGAGAGAGAGAGAGAGAGAGAGAGAGAGAGAGAGAGATGGGGCTGTGCCTGCCCCTGGTACACAGTGCCCATCCCTCACTAACACTCAAGCAGCTGCCAAGACTTCCATCTTGCCTGAAAAATTTGGATGCCCTCCAACTTTGCACATTGCCCATTTTTTTCTTCTTTTAAATATATTTTCATTGATTTCAGAGAGGAAGGGAGAGAGAAGCATAAATGATGACAATCACTGATTGGCTGCCTCCTGCACACCCCACACTGGGGATCGAGCCCACAACCAGAGCATGTGCCCCTGGACTGGAATCGAACTGACTCTGTCCACTGAGCCAAAGCGGCTAGGGCTGCTCAGACACTTGAATCGCTTCCATTGCTTCCCCCTCTCCTTACTACAAAAGCAGTAATTCGCCCAGAGAGGAAGAAAACCACCATAATCCTACCACCTGGACATAATTACAGTTGGGATTTTAGTTCTTATCCTTCTGGCACTATTCCAGAAAAAGGAATATACGCAGCTGGAAGTGCTGTTGGCCAATGGCCTCCCGGGTCAGCCCCGTCAGAGGCCAGCCACGCAAAAAAGCGCCCTGCCCCATTCTGCCTCCTTCCTAGGCAGCAGCCTCAGGGGGTGACCCACGGGACTGTCCAGGGCTGCCCTCACGCTGGCCAGTGTGGTTCAGTGGTTGGGTGTCGATCCATGAACCAGGAGGTCACGGTTCGATTCCCTGTCAGGGCACGTGCCTAGGTTGCAGACTCCATCCCCAGTGGGGGGCATGCAGGAGGCAGCCCATCCATGATTCTCTCTCATCATGGATGTTTCACTCTCTCTCCTTCTTCCTTCCTCTCTGAAATCAACATGAATACCTTTAAAATAGACATATATTTTTAAAAAGGGCTGCCCTCTCGCCCTGCTCAGGACACTCTGAAAGGTCACCCCATTCTCAGAACTCCCTGGGGGTCGGGGTCAGCTGCGCCTGCATCTGCCTTCTCCCTTCGCCAGCTGTTTCCTTCCCTTCCCTCGCTGACCCCAGGGCACTTCTCAATGAAGCTCCCTGTGCAGTGAGGAGTCTGGTTCCCAGGGCTCCCAGCCTGTGACCGGCAGCATCCCCTGTCTGCCGGGGACAAGCCTAGAATGTTCCGAAGGCTGGGCTTCCCTTCTTTCTTGGAGCTGCCAGGACAATCTGGACTCTGCCCAGAGCCGAGTTCTGAGCCTTGGCAGACAGCCCTGCAGGCCCTCGGCTTCCGGGTAGCCTCTGGCTGGGTTAACGAAGCAGACTCGGGGGGAGAGTCACTGCAGTGACCCTTCCTCCTCCTGACAGCCCTTTGTGATGACAGCATCTCCAGGAATCGGGAGTTGTAGCTACCATTGTGCACTCTTACCGCGGGTATTTCACCGATGGGGAAAGGGGCTCAGAAGGTAAGTAACTTGCCCGAGTTCACACAGCCAGGGAGCGATGTGCTTGAATTCGAACCCAGGACCGTCCATTCTTAACAGCCAGTGCTCTCTACACTTTACTCGAGCCAGAGGTTAATAACAATCTGGATTATTGGATCATTGTTCCCACTGATGACAGGGAAACTGCAAAGCACTTAACACCATGCCTGGCTCTTACTAAGCAGCTGGCAAACGTGAAAGATTGCTCAGAAACTCTCCAGGGCTTCCCTTTCTTAGAATAAAATCCCATGTCCTTCAGCATGGCCGCCAAGGCCCTCAGTGTCTGACCCTCCCTCCCTCCCTGGTTTCAGTGAATAGATCAAGCTTCCCACTGACTCCTCTCTTTTCCGGGAACGCTCTTACTCTTGATCTTTACTTGGCTGAAATTCCCATTCAAAATTCAGCTCAGCCGAGCCAGCATAGCTCAATGGTTGAGCCTTGACCTATGAACCTGGAGGTCACAGTTAGGGCACATGCCTAGGTTTTGGGCTCCATCCCCAATGTGGGGCATGCAGGAGGCAGCCCATCAATGATTCTCTTTCATCATTGATATTGATGTTTCTATCTCGCCCTCTCCCTTCCTCTCTGAAATCAATTAAAAAAAAACAGTAAAAGAAGCCTTTTCCCTGGCACAACTAGGACTGGTGGAGTGAGGATTCAAACCTGTGTGTACCGTGACACCCCAATCTCTTTAGAGGGCAGAACGCGAGCAGGAGGCTTCGAGTTCTGGCCTGATTCCATCATCAGACGGGTTATGGCCCAGAGAAGTGTCGCAGCTTGCCCAGACACTCAGCACGTGAAAGGCAGAATGGAGATTAGACTCTTGGGGACAGGGGCGCCCCAAGATGCTCGGGTTAGGGTTTTCCTCTCCCAGCTGAGGCCACAGCGTCTCCCCATGGCCAAGCCAGTTCGCTCCCCTCTACATGATTTAAGAATGGGATTACCGGTTGGGAAGACAAAGCTGAAGGTAACATCTCCAACTCTACTCATGTTTTGAAAACCACAACTCTTTGTGAAAGTTAACAGGAAACCCAAAATAATGGAAGCTGCCCTTCGGACGTTTGCAGAGGACTCTGAAGTGGTCCCAAGTCACCGACAAGTGACGATCGGGGTGGAGTTAATAAAGCGCCAATGCGGAAGCAGGTCTCAAGGACAGCTTACATTTATTTGCTCATGACTGACTAATCGTACTTCAAACACAGCAGGAGTTACGAGTCTGTCAGGTGAAGGCATTTCGTAGCAACAGCTTACACGTGGTCCATGGACAGTGCCGCGAGCATCTTCTCACGCCGAGGCCCTGGCTCCGGGCAAACGGCTGGCGGGTGGACCTGGTCCGTCTGGCCTGGCTGGGCGCCTCGGAGGAACTAGTCCTCATACTTGTGCTTGATGTGTTTCCACAACTTCTGCATTTTCAAGACAAAAGTACAAACTTTCAGTGTCCAGCCCCTCACGTTGTACCATTATATTCCCACTGCTCTGATCCCTAAAACAAGCTGGGGAGAATTCTTACCACAGTTACAGCGGGGAAACTGGAAGCAAAACCAGGCGTGTGACACATCCCTAATGTGTGTAACATGCTTTGAGCCCCGGCTGGTGTGGCTCAGTCGGTTGGAGCGTCGTTTTGTACACCGAAAGGTCATGGGTTCAAGAGACATCAGGACACAGGTTACAGGTTCCTTCCCCAGATCAGGGAAGCAACTGATCAATGTTTCTCTCTCTCCCTTCCTCTCGCTCTCAAACCCATAAAAACATTTCCTCGGGTGAGGATGAAAAAGAAAAAAGGCTCGGATGCTCTCAATCACCAGGTGAAGAAAGTGGGAAAAGATGCTATTGCTTTTACGGGAAACTGAGGGACAGAGGTTGAGGGATCTGCCCCCCAGTACACTTATTAAGGAACAGAGCCCGGAAGCTGGTTCACTTCTTCAACTCCAGGTGTTACTTAAGGGACCCTAAGTTTAGAGTCCCACAGCATTTCACACCGCGCCATTCTGTTTCCTCGGACCCGGGATTTCTGGGTCAGGGGCTGGCTGGACTCTCATTCCTAAAAATACAGACGTGATGACAACATACTGCGACGTCTTTCCCAAACACGGGGAAGGGCTGGCTGCTGGCAGGAGATGGAACTGTGGCCGCAGCTTTCTAGGGGCAGAAAGCTGCCTGCCACAGGCACCACGGCGTTCATGAGCAGAGCCTGCGGGGCGATCTACCGTCAGACAGCTCGGCGTTACAGACTAGAGTGAATGGTGGCCCAGGCCCGTCTGCCCAAGACTTGCCCTCGTATGAGCCACAATGGAATGATCTAAAGCAGCGGTTCTCAACCTGTGGGTCGCGACCCCTTTGGGGATTGAACGACCCTTTCATGGGGGTCGCCTAAGACCATCGGAAAATACAGATATTGACATCACGATGCATCACAATAGCAACATTTCATGGTTGGGGGTCACCACCCCATGAGGAACTGTCTGCAAGGGTCGCGGCCTTAGGAAGGTTGAGAACCGCTGATCTAAAGTATGCACACCACCTAGCCCAGCGCCTGCCTGATTCCCTACGGTAGGCTTCCAATTTCTCCCGAGGAATGCAACGTGTTACTTTCTTTCCTTCTTTATTTTTATATATTTTTAAAAATATATCTTATTGATTTTTCACAGAGAGGAAGGGAGAGGGATACAGAATTAGAAACATCGATGAGAGAGACATTGATTAGCTGCCTCCTGCACGCAACCAACTGGGGACGTGCCCCGCCACCAAGATACATGCCCAGGACGGGAATCGAACCCGGGACCCTTCAGTCCGCAGGCCCACGCTCTCTCCACTGAGCCACACCGGTTTGGGCATCTTTCCTTTTCTCATCCTCATCTGCGGACATGTTTTTATGGTTGTGTTTTTTTTTTTTTTGCTTTTTTTAGAGACAGAGGAAGAGAGTTGGAGAGAGAGAGGGAGAGAAACATGGATGTGAGAAACATGGATAGGCTGACTCCCCCACGTACCCCCATTACCCCCCCACCCCCCCACCCCGGGATCAGGGATGGAACCCGCAACCTGAGTTAAGTATACCAGTGCTCTTTTCGGAGTGGTAGCCCCTAGCGGGCGCGGGGGGCATCTCGCCTCGGCCCCGAATCCTATTCACAGCCAACCCGAGGCCATCAACCTGTGATGGGCTTCACGGGTCACAGTGCAGCTCAGGGGTGTCGGGAACCTTGCCCAACGCAACGTCACAGGTTAGGAAAGGACCGAGGCCCGGTATGTACTCCCCAGGCAGGGCTCTCTGACTTCACCGCCCCCAGCTCCGAGCCACAATGAGAACACCCCCGCTGCTGGCGCGGAGAACCCTGGTCCCCGAGAGCTCCATCTGAGCAGGCGGCCATGAGGTCTCAGGAGGCGTCCTTGGCGCGATCGTGTTCCCCCTACTCCCCTCCCCAGCTCAAACCTGCCCTGGAAACCCTCCGCGGAGACCGGGGGGGGGGGGTCCGTTCGGTCCCAGCCCCGACTTCCGGGGGCTGCAGCCCTG
>JAAGEH010000417.1:28609396-28665942 GCA_011751065.1 Lasiurus cinereus | reverse complement strand
CCGGGGGTCCGTTCGGTCCCAGCCCCGACTTCCGGGGGCTGCAGCCCAGCCGAGCCCCGCGCGCTCGGACGCGGCCGCTTTCGTGGTCGCTCCTGCGAATGGAAACGTGGGCGGACGGCAATACCGAAACGCCCTGCAGAGGGGACCGCGGTGAACGGTTCAAGGACCCACAGCCGGCCCGGCAAGGCCACAGACGGCCGGCTGCAGGCCGAGGACGCCCCGGGTCGGCCCTCCAAAGGCCTGATGGCGGGCGCTCCCGCCTCCGTCTCCCCCACGGACACTCTCTCTGTCTCAGGGGCGCCCCAAGGTCAGGGATGGCCCGGCCGCTCTCACCCCGTGGTTGATGTAGTCGAAGACGGCCTCCGCGCCTTGGTCGAAGGCACGCTCGAAGAACAGGGCCCCCACGGCGATGGTGAGGGCGAAGGTGGAGGTCCGGCGGAACAGCAGCGAGTACAGCTTCCCGCCCAGCGTCGGGGGCGCCATGTTTCCGCGCTGCCCGAGTCGCGACACCGCGCCTGCGCCGCGGCCGACCCTGCGCTCCCCAGGAGGCCTTCGAGGCGCGGCGCTTTCTGGGACCTGTAGTCCCTCTGAAGCGCCGTACGCGTCGTTTTTTGAATCACGGAGGGCTGACGCGGGATAAAAAAAAAAGTCTCACCGGGTTCAGCTCGCGGCAGCAGCCCCCACGCTGTTTGGTCAGGTGTATTGCACAATTCTCCTCAATCGTTTCTTGCGGGTGGACTCTAACTACGACACCCAGAAGCCCTGGCGCTTCCCGAACCGCCTACCGGGCCTAGGGTCTGGCCGCGTTAATTCCCAAAGGTTTCTGGGAAGGGAGAACGGACTCCTAAAGGAAGGACTACCAATCCCAGCAAGCAGTTCGCCACGCCAGGGCGAAGGAGGGAGGAGCGCTTGGCCCGTCGGGCCCGGGCCGAGCCAGGTACCTTCTTTGCGGGACATCGAGGGTTGAGATTTAGTCTCCCGTCCCTCACGGGAGGACTTGGGGCTCTTCTCCCCGAGTCCGCGCCGTTTTTAACGGGTTAGATGAGGTCGAGAGCAGAGCGAGAGCCCGGGGCGCCCGGGCCCCCGGCTCCTCTCTGTTCCCTGATTCCTTGGTCAGTTTCAAGTTCAAGGCTGAAGTTGGAGCCTGAGGCCAACAGGCAGGTCCTGGGGGGGCCGAGCCCATCTTCCCGAACTTCAGGGGAAAAGGGCGGTTCTTCCTATTTCATCCGAGCACACCCGGGCCTGCGCAAGGGTTGACACCCTCATTCATTCTCACTTGGGAACAGAACAGGGGGTTTGGGAGTGCTCCGCCGCCAACAGATATTTCATTCATTCATTCTATTTACTTACTTATTTTAATCCTCTCCGGAGGATGTTGTGTGTGTGTGTGTGTTTTCATTGATTTTAGAAGAGAGAAGAAGGGGGAGAGAGAGAGACACCTATAAATGAGAGGGAACCATCTAATCCAGTGGTTCTCAACCTTTCTAAGGCCGCGACCCCTTTAATACAGTTCCTCATGTTGTGGTGACCCCCCAACCATACTTCATCACTGTAATTTTGCTATTAATTATGAATTATAATGTCAATACCTAGTGTTTTCCGGTGATCTTAGGCGACCCCGGGGAAAGGGTCGTTCGACCCCCAAAGGGATCGCGACCCACAGGTTGAGAACCACTGATCTAATCAATCGGTTGCCTTTTGTACCGATGGGGGAATCGAATCCGTCACCTAAGTATGTGCCCTGAGTGGGAATCGGACCCTCAGCCTTTTCATGTGCAGGAGGATCACGTTCCAACCAACCGAGCCACCGGGTTAGGGCAACAGAGGTTTTCCGAGCGCCTTCTCCGGGACAGGCAGGCGCTGGGGACTCAGCGGGGAACCAGTCGCTGCTCCTGGAGCATCCATTCTGCTGCGTGCGGGTGGGTGGGGAGGAGCAGCCATGACAGACCAGTCATGCTTTGAAGAGCAGAACGCGGGTTGGCTGTTGTAGCTAGGGTGCCCAGATCCTTAGCCAGAGACTTGAACACATACCCATATTTTCCAGCGTATAAGACGACCGGACGTATAAGACGACCCCAGACTTTTGAGATTTTCCTGGGTTAAAGTGTCGTCTTATACGCCGGAAAATAGGGTAGTTGGGAGTCAAATAAGGAAGACAATGCAGGCCCGAGGCTGCTGCCGTCCCGGGGTGTTTGAGGGCCAGAAGCAGAGGGGGCTGGGAAGAGGAAGGCCTCTCAGCCTGTGGTCAGGAGCCTTAGGTTTCTATAATGGCACTAGGAAGCCCTGGGGTTGCAGGCTGGGCTGTGACCTGCTCTGATTTGCATTTTAATGGCCTCATTCTGGCTGCTCTTTGTTTGGTCAAGTTAAGTTTTTTTTGTTGTTTTTTTTTTAAATATATTTTATTGATTTTTCAGAGAGGAAGGGAGAGGGATAGAAAGTCAGAAACATCTATGAGAGAGAGACATCGATCAGCCGCCTCCTGCATGCCCCCCACTGGAGATGTGCCCGCAAGCAAGGTACATGCCCCCGACCGGAATCGACCCCGGGACCTTTCAGTCCGCAGGCCGACGCTCTATCCACTGAGCCAATTCGGTCTTGGTGTCAGGTTGTTTGAGCTGCCCCTTAGACATCAGGTGGAGATGTCCACAGGTAAATGGGGATTTGGCTCCGGAGTTGGGGTCTGGGCAGGAGATAAAAGCCATTGACAGAAGCGTGGCATTGAAAACCAGGGACTGGGTTTGAGGCCGGGAGCTGGCTTGTAAAACGGGCCGTCATGCCTGATAGGGGCCCGGGAGGGGAGATGTGAGGTGCTGTACATCCTTCCTGCGTTATTTTCTATTTGCGAAGCATCCCAGGAGCCCCTGGGGATCGGCTGCTTGAGGCGTGTGGGAAAGGAGACTTACGTGTTGCTAACCACAAATCTGGCTGAGGGGAAGTTCCGGGGAGGAAGGGATTATTTTAGATGGAATGGATGGGGAAGACACAGTTAGGTTGTGGCTTGTTTTATTTTTTATCTTTTTAGTTAATCCTCTTTGGAGCAACCATTTTTAAAACCCTAATGTTCTGTGAGCCGTCAAATTCAACTTGGAAATTACTGTGCTATCCATAAACCTGGAAAAGTAAGAAAAATGACCTTACCTTTCCCTTTGAGTAATGTGGAACACACTAAATCCCTCTAAACATTCAGCCCTATTAACAGCCTAATTGCATTCCCTTGCATATTTAATTCCATTTATGAGGGTAATATATTTGATTTTCTTTTTTAAGTATTGCAGATACATAACCTAACAAGCATAATTTCCCCAGAATACTTAAACAGTTACTAAAAAAAATTTAATAAATTAGACCTATAGACAGTGAATTTTAAGGTCTTATAAACAGTTCAGTGCTTTTAGTAGACAGTCAAGTTCTCTTGCCACTAGTTCTCCGTCTGGGGAGCTAGTAAAATACATCTCTGACATAAAATTATGATATGGGGGGGCCACCTTTAGTATCGTTATAGCACCCCAGGAGATCCTCATATGTAATCAGTTTCTCCAACTGCTGCTAACCCCTCAACTTGAAGTCACAAGGCTAATATCAATTACTGACATATATCTTATCAATTATCTAGTTATATATTTTAACTTTTACATTTTAAATTGGAATCACATTGCTTATCTGTCATCTACTCAACATGTCACATTCTTTTCAACGTTACTGATGCTTTCAAATACCCAGTAAGCACTGGCTATTACTAAATTCAGGACAGGAATGTAAGTACAGGTGGGGCAAAGGTCGGTTTACAGTTGTGAGGACACAAAACACAGAGTTTTCCCTTGTATTTTTATTTATAAATTACTGTATTATTTTCCATACGAACAGCTGTAAACCTACTTTGCCCCGCCCTGTACGAAGATTTTGATTTATTCTTGAAAGAATGAGAGAGAGGCCAGAAAACTAAAACTACGGGCTTTATGAGAGGAGATGGACCTGCGGGCTGTCTCGAAAGGGGAGAACAGCAATACATGCAGAGGGGAACCCGCCTTTTGAGGGGAGGAATGGGAGGGGATGGGGCTTAGGGTACTTGGCACGCGCTGATTGGTGGTTTCATATAAGGTTCATGATTAGGCACTTCCGTACTTAGGAATCAAAAGCTTAGGGTATTTGACAGGTGCTGATGGTGGTTCAATGTATAGTTCAAATAAGGTGCCTGGTTAGGTGCTCAGGAATGTCCAGGCCGCGGTGCAGGTTACATCATACTCCGTCCATCAGTTGGGGGAAGGGCGGATCTATCAATTCTCCTCCCTCTACTTGCAAGTCTAACTTTGCCCGGAGTGTGGCAGGACACCTAGCCGATAGGAAAAACAGTTTTATTCACGGAAGTCAATGCCAGTCAAGTCGGGGCTGCCTCTGCAGCGAGCTGACCGATGGGTGACTGGGACCCGAATCAGGGGCTGTGTCTCCCCAGGGTCCCTTTCCCTAGCAGAGGCCGCCTTTGGATGCGGGGAACAGAGAGGCCGGTGAGCACAAGGCTTTTGTTCCTTCGTGGGTGCCTCCTAGCGAGACTCACTGGTGACAATGCAGATTTCTGGGCCCCTGCAGACCTGCTGGGGCCGGATCCTGGAGATCTGACCCGGGCAACTTCATCTGCAATAAACCCCACCCAGGGGGCCCTGGGAAGCTTGGGTTAGGGGTTACTTTAAGGGGGTTGGCCTGATGCTGCCCAGGGCAGGAAGACTGGGGAGGCCGGTCCAGGTGGGAGGAAGGGAGACCTGACTTGGGGTAGCAGAGGGTCGGGTGGATTTGAAGCCCAGACCGGAGGGGAGGAGAGGGGGTTGGCGCACGCCGCTCTGAGCCTGGGTATCTGGTGCAGGAGCCTCCTTCAGCCTATTTTTACCTTTTCTATTTGGAAGCTCGGGCCTCCGGAGACCTGTAACTATCTGACGAGAAACGGGGCCTCCAGCCTGCGGCTCCCTGGAGCCCCATTTGGGTTCAGCCGCCCGCGCTGGGCCAGGTCTGCTTAGAATCAGGGCGCACCTGTCAGCCTTCAGCCAGGGACCGAGGGGCACGTCTCCCTGGGATCCCTTTCCAGGCTCATCCTGGCGAACCAGGTCGCTAGAACCACCCATGGCGTTTGCTAAGGCAGAGGGAAGGGGGTTTATTCCCGCCTGGCAGATGTCCCACTTTTTAAGGGGATTATTTGGGGACATTTAAAAACAAGACATAGACGTAGAATAATAGAAAAACACAAATAGAAAAAATCCTGTGCGTAATCCTATTATCCAGGCATTACCACAGTAAATATTTTGTGTCTGCTCCAGTCTGTGTATGAGTGTGGGAGGTTCTTTGTCCTCCGAATAGCGGTATTATATATACTGTTGTGATAATGAGGTTTTTCCCATTGCTGTTTGTTTTTTGTGGTGTGTTTTTGTTGTTGTTGTTGTTTTGTTTTTTTAGAGTGGAAGGGAGGGGGGAGAGGAAGAAAGGGAGAGAGAACTATTAACACTTTCTCAGGAATTTGGGAGTGGCTTAGCCGGGTGGTTCTGGCTCAGACTCTCCCAGCAGGTTGCTATACAGCTCAGGGCCGCACTCATCCGAAGGCTTGACTGGGGCGGGAGGCCCACTTCCAGGCTGATTCACATGACGGCTAATAGGTTTCACTTCCTTGCCCCTGGGACCTCCCCACAAGGTGGCAGCCAGCTTCCCCCACAGCCAGGGATTAGAGGCGGGGAGACGCCAGGATGGAAGCCACAGTGTCCTTTTACAACCTGATCCTGTAAGTGACATATGGTCACCTCTGCTCTATGCCCTTAGTCTCACAAAACCGCAATGTAGCTTCGAAGGGAACAACAACCCACAGCACATACGTGAGGAAGTGGAGTCACTGCCACATCCACACATGAGTGCTGAGCACCGTCAGCGGGTCAGGTGTGGGGCTAACACTGAGCACGCATGCGTTCATCCTCCGGTAACGCTGAGCACCTGTGCGCTCATCCTCATGGTAATCTTCGCAAAGAGCATTATTACCTTCCTCTTGCAGATGAGGCTCAGCTGGTCAGCAGTTTGCTGAGCGTTTCCTGGCCTGGAAGAGGCAGGGGTGGAATTCCCAGCTGGGCTGAATGATTAGAGGCGGGACTGACGTGGGCGACCAGGGTGACTTGGGCCTGGCTGTCCCTCCCTCTGTTCTTCAGTCCGTCACCTGCTACCTTAGAGCAGTGGTTCTCAATCTTCCTAAGGCCGAGACCCTTGCATACAGCTCCTCATGGGGTGGTGACCCCCAACCATGAAATTTTGCTACTGTGATGCATCGTGATGCAAATATCTGCATTTTCCGATGGTCTTAGGCGACCCCTGTGAAAGGGTCGTTCGACCCCCAAAGGGGTCGCGACCCACAGGTTGAGAACCGCTGCCTTAGAGGACCATCATTTCTCCCAGTGGGGGAGGGTCTGTGGACTCTGCCTTGGAGCCCTCCTGGATCCTGGCCCTCTCCCAGCCGTGCTGAGGGGGAAACTGCTGTGGGTGGGGCCCCCACGGCCTGGTTCTGCTGGGAGGAAGGGGGTGCGCCTCACTCCGAGGGGTGGAACGGACTGCGTTCGGGATGAGAAAGCTGTGAGGTTGCTATAAAAAACTGGGGCTTCTGAGGGAGACCCCTAACATATCGGGGCTCCTCTCAGGGGAGACATCTGGGTCTTCTTGGCCTTCCTGTGGGAGCTGGGTCCTCGGTGGGCGATCTGCGGGCCGCCCCCAGCGGGCGGTGGCAGGGCATCCACTCCAGACGGCGGGCATCTGTGCGCTGGGTGGCGGCCAGCTCCCGGTGGGCGTGCAGGGAAGCCGGTCCCTGGCTGCGGGGGCTGTTTGCCCGAGTCTGGCTGCGCCGTAATTAGAAGGAATGACAGGTGAGCCGCAGGGCGGCCTGTGGCGAGCCTGGCCCCGGGTAATGGCAGCGTGTGCCCAGCCCCTGGCCGTAGCCGCTGCTTATTTTAGCCTGGAGCCAGCGCTCGCTCTGTCCCCGCCGCGCACGAGGGGAGGAACCAGGGATGTCCACGGAGCACAAGTGTCTGCCCCGTGACAGCCCCGCAGAGGAGAAGCAGGGGAAGGGGAAAGCCGGGGCCCCCCTGGGGTGCTGGCTCTGGCCTGTGTGGCTGCAGGGCCTCGGCACATGGCTTTCCAGGGTCTGGGGCTCCCCGCCAGCCGCACTCGGGCGGATGAGAAATGACCTTGCTCAGTGTCTCCTCGCCTTGGCGCTGAGCACACTGGGAGCGTTTCTGGACCTGGTCCTCACCTCAAAGGACACTCGATGGGGAGGGTCCCTGTGCGGGCTAAACGAGAGGATGAAAGCCTCGGGCCTGGCCCCAGCTCACCCCGCTCTGTTGTCCTTACTTCTACCCCCGTGTCCCCACTAGTTGGTCATCTTTTCCTTGAGCCCAGAGGACGGGAGGCAGGGGCCACGGTGGCCAGGGGTGGGCTAAGTCTAGAGCCGGCTCTGCCTCCTCCGGGGAGGCTGGTGGTGATGCAAGAGGCCTGCCTTTGCGTCTTATGGTCTCTTCTCGCTGTCTTCCTCCTCCATCCTCCTCCTCATCGTCCCCAGATTCAGACCTGAGAGGGGGGCTGGCAGGGTGGGGTGAGTGACTCAGAGAGGGAGACATTGGAAGTGATCGGGAGCCACAAGAGGCCATGGGGCCTGCCTTCTGAGCCCGGCTCTGCCGCTTGCCGACGCTGTGACCTTGACTCCGTCATTCACTTACTGAGCCGCAGTGCCCTCTTCTGAAAAGGTGCCACAGGCCCCACCACACAGCGTGTCCTGAGACGATGCCGGTTACAAAGCTTTCACCTGCTGCCAGTACAGGAGGCCACAGTAAACCGAGGCCCAGGGAACGCTGACCTGACCTGGCTCCGTGTGGCCTGGCCGTGCCATTGGTGTTGCTCGGACCTTTGTGGTTTGTCATTCATTGGGAGAAGCAGGTTTCTGTGTATCGCTTCCCAGAGGCGGCCAGCCAGCCCATTTCTGCAGGGAACGTGGAGGCGTAGAGGGGGGCAGTGACTTGCCCAAGGTCACCAGCTGGCTGCTCAGGGCCCTGCGTGGTCGTGTCCAGCTGAGTCTGCAGCAGAGCCACCCTTTGGGCTCAGCCTCCCAGAGGGACACCCTCCTCTGCCCCTCGCCCCCCACTCCCACCCCCTGTGACTCTCCAGAGCCGCAGCTTCTCGGCGCCTCAGGCTGCGTGAATGGCTTGGGTTAGCTCTCGGCCGTTAAACATTCATCTCTTAACATTTCAATCCAGTTCCTATAAGTTTATTGGCAAGACGGGTGTATTAGAGCTGCCAGGTTCAATATATCAGGCCCGTGTGTCTGGGATGCGGCTTCTCAGCAGTAACGGGGGAAAAGAGAGGTTTTATCTGTTTTCATTTGGAATGACTGTCTGTTCCTAATCCCATTAGAGCCCGCACTTAATGGCTGCCTTCCTGGCTGCGGCTGCCGCAGGCCCACTGTCCCCGGCCGGCCAGGGGGCCTGTTTGTCTTCGTGTCTCTGCCGCCTCTTCGTGACGAGCGGCATCTCCCAGCTGTCTGCCGGTGGCCGGGCCCAGCCACATCCCGGGAGGCGAGCTTGTGCGGCGGCCTGAGCTGTCCCCCACGACCTTGGGGAAGCCACCGGTCATGGCCTTCTGGGCCTCGGGAACCTGCTGTGACACGAGGGGTCAGGAGAGAGGACCTGAAGGGGGAGGGGCTTGTCTGGACTCAACCAGTGCGGGTCCTACCTGCCAGCCTCAGGGGACTGGGCCTCCTCTGGTCTCATGGCTCCAAACGGGGGTTGGGGGGTTGGGGGGGACACAAGGGTTGGCCTGGGGAGTCAGAGGAGCCCCCGCCTGGGGCTGCAGGTCTTCGGGGTCAGGAAAGCTGGAGGCTCTTCTGACCCTGGGCCACTCATTCCCTCTGCGGGGGCCTGGGGACCTGTCATAGAAGAGCTGAGCCACTGTCCGGGGAGGCTGTCGGCGGTTCTGCCCGGGCCCCTGCTCCTCCCAGCGCTGGGCCGGCTGTGCAAGAGGACACCCGCCGCTGGGGCTTGGGGGACCCGGGTTTGCCGTCTGCCCACTGGCCGGGTGGCCTGGGGCGCATCCTCTCGCTGAGCCTGGGTCGTCCCTTAGGGAAAACAGGAACTCGTTTGCTTCTTCAACAGCTCGTGGCGGCCTGCCCCCTGCCCCGCGCCGCTGTGGGTGCCGGAGCGCCCGCCATAAATGGCACAGAAATAGCCCTGCCTTCGGGGTCTGCCTCCCGCCCGCCGGGAGAAGAGGGAGAAGAGGCGGTGGGCGGGACCAGGCACCCAGATGAGGCGGGAAATGGGGAGCTAAGTGCAGGGCGGAGGTGCTGCCATTCTCAGGCAGGTGGTCACGGTCGCTTCCCGGGAAGGCGGTGTCTGAGCGAAGACTGAAAGCTGGGCAGGTACCGGGGTGGACGTGCAGCAGAGGGAGCGGCGTGGAGACCCCGGGAGAGGGGCCTGGGCTGGCGGAGGCCTGCGTGGTCGGCATGGAGAGACCGCGGAGAGAGCAGAGGATGGAGGGTGGCAGCTGGGGAGAGGGGAGAAGGTGGTGGTTCCCTGGCGACATAGGGAAATTCTTTAAAAATATTTTATTAATTTTTCATAGAGAAGAAGGGAGAGGGATAAAGAGCTAGAAACATCAATGAGAGAGAGACACCAATCAGCTGCCTCCTGCACACCTACTGGGGATGAGCCCACAGCCAAGGTACGTGCCCTTGACCAGAATCGAACCTGGGACCTTTCAGTCCGCAGGCCGATGCTCTATCCACTGAACCAAACCGGTCAGGGCAACATATGGACATTTTAAGAAATGCTGATGCCCAGGCCTGGCCCACGCTGGTGCTGCTTTAACTGACCGAGGTGGAGGCTGGGCCTCAGAATGATTAATAAAAGACCCCCTGGGCGGAGGCCGGGCAGCCCCTCTCGGGCTGTGGTGCGTTTTAAATGAGGCGCTGCGTGTCTGGAAAGCCTCCTGCACAGCCCGGGCCTGGCCCGCAGGGAGCGCTCCATCGGGGTGGCGTGCGTGGGCTTCGGGGGGCGGCGTCCCCTCCCCGCTCTGACCGGCTCTGTGCCCCCCGGCAGGGCCAGCCCCGGCGCGGCGCCATGGGGAAGCGGTACTTCTGTGACTACTGCGACCGTTCCTTCCAGGACAACCTCCACAACCGCAAGAAGCACCTGAACGGGCTGCAGCACCTCAAGGCCAAGAAGGCCTGGTACGACATGTTCCGAGGTGGGTGCCGCCGGCCGGTGGGGCTCTTTCTTACCCTCAGACGAGGAGAACAAGGCAGAGGGGCCTCCGACGGCCAGACGAGCGAGAGCGCCTTTGCCCAGCCAGCTAGAGTGGGGCCTGGTCCTCGGATGCCTTGCCAGGCTCCGGGGATGCCGGGTCGGGAGGAAGGCCCCTCTCTCCCAGGAGGATGTTGGAGCCGACGGCTGAGAGAGAGGGCAAGGCCAGCCATGCCCCTCCGGACAGAGGGCATGCAGGAGCGGGCGCTCTCAGGGCCGGAGTGGGGGTAAAGCTGGGGCAGGAGAGGACCCACGCACACAGGACTGAGGCCACCGTCAGGGACCGGGGTTGTCCCAGGGCAGAGAGCGGACTCTGAGGGCCGTAGGCAGCCGCCGGTGCGCCCAGAGCTGCCTGTGACCGTGACAGCCGCTGCCGTGTGAGCAGCGGAGCGAGTGAGTGGCAGCGGAGGGCCCGGCTGGGCGGAGGGCGGATAACCGGCTTCCTCCGGGAAACGCCAGCGGTGACGGGCGGACGGGCTGCGGCTGTCAGCGTCCGCCCCGGCCTGGCCCCCGGCACGCACTGCAGGAGCGGCTCGGCGCTGTCACGGACACGCACCCTGAGCAGCAGTGAGGGGGGCAGAGGGGTTCAGCCGGGAGCCAGGTCAAATGGAGAGCGAGCTGGGCAGTGGGGTGACGGGGACCGAGAGCTCCGGAATGAACCGAGGCGGGTCCGGTCTCAGGGGGACCTGGGGAGCAGGATGCAGGGGAGGGAAGGGGTTGGGTCCCAGCAGCTGGGAAGGAAGGAGAAGGTGAGACAGAGCGAGTTCTCTGGTCTGTGACTCAGAATCCACAAGAAGGGGGTGAGCATTTATTGAGTGCCTGCTGCATGCCAGACGTCTTATTCGCTTTTCTTAGTGATTCTCTAAAGCAGCGGCTCTTAGCCCCTGGAGTTGGGATCACCCACCCAGTCACCTTGAACTTAAACAACACGGATCCCCTGACCCACCCCCTGGCATGGCGTTTTGAAAGCTCTTCCCGACCCTCCCCATTTCAGATGAGAAGCCTAACATGACTGCGGCAGGGGTCTGGGAGTGGGGGTGCTGGGAAGGCCTCTGACCCCCAGATCCTGGGGGGCTGTGATCCGGCAGGGACCTGGGCCTCCAGGTCACCGTGGCGTTTGCTCCCAGTCCCAGACTCTCGGCGGACTCGCCCTCTGAGCTCTAGCCGCACTGGCCACTGCAGTTCTGCACCCTCTGCAGAAATGCCCTCCTGCCCCGACCTGGCACTCAGCTCAGGCAGAGTGCCCCCAGGCTGTCCTCCCGCCCCCGGCCAGGGCAGGGCATCTGGCCTCGTGCTGTTTACCCCATGTACAGCTGTGTGGATTAGCGTGACTGCTGGCCCGGAAGGAAGGACGGACGAGGTCTGCCTTGTTCCCCACTAAATCCTCGCCCTGGCACGGAGCCTGGCACCGGGGATGTGCTCAGTCAGTGTTTGTCCGGTGAACGTCTAAGTGAACGAGCAAACAGACCCGGGCGTCGGGGCTGGCGTTAATGTTGGGAGATGAAGCGAGAAGGACCAACGGGGTCAGGTCACGAGGAGCCTTGAACGCCAGGCGGAGGAGCCTGGGCCTGCGTGCGGGGCCCCGGCCGGGGTTCTCAGCCCGGGTGCCCTTCCGAGTCTCGGGGAGCTTTGAACAGTCTCATGCCCTTACTGACAGATGAGAAGGATGGGCTGGGGGCCCCGTGTACTTGAGTAGCTGCCCGGTGATTCTGTCGTGAGGCTGGGGTTGAGAACCGCCCATCAGGTGCTGGGCAGCCCGGCAGTCTCCTCTCAGTCCCCAGCCACCCAGCCAGCCTCAGCTGTCCTCCCCGTGGGGGACCTGGGCAGTGTCCTCCCTCTGCCCCCACTGACATCAGGGCCTCCGAGTCAGGGCACCTTGCTCACGTGTCTTACTCCCAGATTTTGATGGATCGATTCTTTGCCTACCAAGAAGCACACAAAATTTCCCCCGTAAATATACGATGGGAATAAAGTGGAAAAACCAGAAGAAACCCGGTTAAGGTTTGTACCCAGAAGGATTGTCGCCGGTCGGTCCAGGCTGGGGACCGGTCTGGCCCTGAACCCCCAGCTAGGTGCGGGGGGCCGGGGACCGGTCTGCAGTGTTGCCCGTGGCGCGCAGGGCCTGAGTTCCGTTTCCTTTCCTGTGAGCTTCCTGGCACCAGAGTGTGTTTAGCTTTCTATTTTGAAGTAATCATAGATTTCGAAGAGGTGGCAGAGACAAGGCAGACAAACCCAGGTACCAGGTTTCAAAGAGCAAACAAGAACACAGCAGCCCCCCACTCCCAGGCGATGGTGCCGTGCAGCGGTCAGAGCCGGGGACCAGAAAGCTGGCCTGCGGTCGGGTCGGGGTGGGGTGGGAGGGGCTGAGGTCCCCCGAAGCTCAGACCCCTCTGCCCAGCAGCCCCGTCTGTGGTTGTCCCGTTACGGCTGGGGAGCGCGCTCCTTCCTGCCCTCGGAGTACCTGGTGCAGCGGGTCTGAGCCCAGCCCCCCTCTCCTCTCACAGATGCAGCGGCCATCCTGCTGGATGAACAGAACAAGCGGCCCTGCCGGAAGTTCCTGCTGACAGGTGAAGGGTCCCACTCGGTTCCGCTTCTGCCCCGTCCCCTCCCTGCCCGGTCCCTCCCCCGGAGCCAGCCTGCCAGGCCAGCCTGCTCAGACCTCTCAGTTCTTCGACCTAGACTGGGGTTTTATCAGCTTGGGGGAGCAAGCAAACCCGAGAGATGGCAAGTAACCCTGGAGACACCGATGGGGGTGCTAGACTGGCGGATGAAGTGAGCCTGGGCGCCCAGCCGCCCTCCCGGCAGGCAGGGCTGGAGTGGCAGCAGGTCTGGCGGTGCCCAGAAGGGACAGACGTGGAGCCAAGAGCGCTAGGTGTTGATTTGACTGCTCAGATCCTGCCAGGAAAGATGCCTATGGCTCAGAGATAAAAACCTCCCTCAGTGGCACGCCAAGGCCGATGAAAACAGGGCGAGAAAAGTAAGACAAAGCCAGGAGCATCGTCTCCTCCGCGCCCGCCCTGACGCCCGTGTACTCTCCAAGGGCCTGGCCTTGAACTTCCTGGCTGCAGAGGCAAAGATGAAAGCCGCGATGATTGACGGGGTGTAAAGACAGTAAAGACAGCCGTACTGGGGGGAGGAGCTGCTGTTGGCCCAGGAAAGCGAGGTCAGGAGGGGCGCTGTCCCCAGCCCGGGCCCCGGGCCTGCAGGTCAGGGGCCTCCCTGTGGAGGGCACAGTCATGGGCAGGCGGCGCTGGCTTAGGACCCCGCCAGTCTCCTGTTATTTTGAGGCACAGTTTGGTTTTCTTGGGGGAGGTGCAGAAAGCGCCCTGGACGGTGTACCTCCTTTCCGGGTGCAAATGACAGCCAGGAGCGCCTTCCTGGGGGCTGCTCACCACGCCGAGCGAGCAGACAGACCGCAGGCGGAGGGCGCGGCGCCGGCCATGCCTGGAATGGAGCGGCAGCCTGACCTTTCCAGGGACCCACCTGTTGTCCCTGAGGCTGGGGCCACCGAGTGGCGACAAGGAGCCAAGCCTGCAGAGGCTGTGCGCCCTAAACGTGCAAGTGCCAGTGGGGTTTGACCCCCAGACAGGGCAGGGTGGGGAGCGGGCATGAGGGAGCAGACAGGGGGCTCTGGCTGCTTGTGTGGGCTGGGCCAGAGAGTCAGGTTTTTCTTTAGGGGTGGGGTTGCCACTCTTGAACCCCTAAACCTCCAGTGACCACCCCCCAAACCCCCAGCGGGCCCTCCCTGCCAGAGCAGCGAGTAACTCTGTCTCCCCCTTGCAGGCCAGTGTGACTTTGGCCCTAACTGCAGATTTTCCCACATGTCCGAGCGAGATCTGCAGGAGCTGAGTATCCAGGTGGAGGGTACGTTCTGGTCGGGACCAGGGGCAGGGATGGGAATAGGGGGGTTCGGGGGGGGGGTGTGTGCAAGAGCTAAGGCTTGGGGAGCTGCTGGGACAATGGGGTGGGTGTCAGAAACTGCCCCCAAGCCTGAAGCTGGAGGCGACACCTCGTGGAGCCTGGATGGGAGAGGGGAGGGGCCGGGAGCAGAGGTGTGCCCCCAGCTGGCTCTGCTACACCCCTGTGACCTTGGCACAGGGCTTAGTCCCAGCGGCAGTGTCTTGGCCCGTGAATGTGGCCGCTTTTGATTACGATGGAGCGAGCCATGCACGTGCAGTGCTAGCCAGGCCCGACGCCCGTGCAGTGCTAGCCAGGCCCGGCCCGAGGAAGCGCTGGCCCTCCAGGTGCTGGTTTCCTCGGCCCCAGGCTCTCTCCCTCCCACCCCAACACACCCCAAGGCTCTGACCCCCTCTCACACCCAGCTTGTGTGACCTCCACCCGTTGCTGGGTCTTCACTCCGTGAGCCACGGTGCTGAGGGGACGTTCTATGAGAAGAGCAGCCACAGAGCTGAGTTCTCCCTCCCAGGGTCAGTGACCCATCTGCTGTGCCCCACGGCCCCCTGCCTCAGGGTGGCCTCCTCCGAGGACCAGGCTCCCTGCAGGCGTCACCTGTGTCCAGCTCCACAGGCCTGGGGGCAGGCAGTGCTTTGGGAAGCAGAGTGAGGCCCAGAGGCGCAGGCTCGGTGGGGACAGGCCCGAGGCTGCTCCTGGCTCCCCGCCTGTGCCCTCCCTGGAAGGGTCCGGCTGTGTGGTGGGGGGCTGGGATTCAGGTGGGGAACCTGCCCCTCACTCGCCTCTGCTTCCCTCCCCACAGAGGAGCGGCGGGCCAGGGAGTGGCCTGTGGACCTCACGGACCTCCCCGAGGGCCATCTGGAGGACTGGCTGGAGGAGAGAGCCAAGCGGCTGAGCTCCGCCCCCAGCAGCAGGTACAGGCCCTGCGCGCCCTCCTCTGTGCCCTCTTCCCATGCCCTCCTCCCATGTCCTCCTCCCATGCCCTCCTCTCATCCCCTCCTTCCATAACCTCCGCCTATGCCCTCTGGGAGCAAGACCCCAGCCAGCCCGCCCTGGCCTGAAGCTGAGCAAAGCGATCTCTCTAACTGCCCCCGGAACTAGGCACCAGATAGGGACTCCGGCTCCTGCTCCACCCGCAGACCCCCCCTTCCAGGGCTCCCCACTCTGAACCACCTCCCCTCAGACCCAGCTATCTCTGGGGAGTGGCTTCATGGCACAGCGGCCTGGCTGGGTGGTTGGGGATGAGGGCTCCCTCGGGCACCGCCAGGGATAGGTCAGCTTTATTCTCCTCTGTGTTCCATCAGGAGGTCGTTAGGCTGTTTGACAATCGACTTCCGCTGTTTCTCACCTCTGCTTTACATCTGCCAAGTTTTTGCCCCTCCCACCTTGAGAAGATCAGCACAGAAATGGCGCAGATGTTGGGCCCATCCCTTCCCCCTGGTCCTGTCGGAAGTCACATGGGCGCCCGGGGCTGGCCCTCGTGACCCAGGGATTTATGTTCTGCGCCTCAGGCTTCTTCAGCTGGTGGGGCCCCCCAGAGAGCTCTGGGGGCTTCCCTGCTCTTCCCCCCACACTCCTCCTCGGGGGTTAGCGAGCTGCCTGGGCCCCCAGTACATGGTGCTCCCCAAGCCGTGCTCCCCACTGCTGCTGTTTCTGAAACAGAGCCTGCAACTGGGGACCCTGGACTCTAGAGGCTGTGAACCTCTCTCCCAGCCCCCTCCCAGGGACCTGCTTTCCCGGCACCCACTTCTCTGTCCACCTGCTGTCCACCTGCCTCCTGCGGGCTCGGAGCCAAAACGGATGGCTCTGGGCAGAACAGCCTGTCCAGCCTGAGAAGCGGGCTGTTCGGAGGGAGAGGAGCGTTTGTTCTGTCAGCGCCCGCTGCCCTCTCCCGCAGGCCGGCCTCCTGGACAACGGCCCCTGAATCTTGGCCCTGACTCTGGGCTGATCCCCCCGCACGGCCAGTGCTGGGCCCTGCCCTCCGCTGTTGGCTCCTCAGATTGTGCTTTATCCTCCTAATCCCCCCCTGCGCCCCGCTCTGGGCTGGCGCCGCTGCCCACGTCCCTCCTGAATGAAAGCTCTCCTGATTGAGACCCGGCTGGGCACCGTGAGGGCGGCGCCTGTCCTTGTGCCGGACAAACAGGCCTCTGTGCGACTCAGGGGCCAGTGTCTGTGAGCACATGTGGGGTGCCCCTCTCCTGCTGGAGGCCTCAGGGCGGGCAGGGGCTGAGTCCCAGCTGTCCAGGAAGCTGTCCCTCCTAGAAGAAGGGACTGAGGCTCCCGGGGAGGGGCTCCCAGGATTGTGGTCACCCCAACCCTGCAGGGAGCCCTGGCTTGGCTGGCAGCTGGGGCTGTCCCTTCCAGCAACCGTGGAGCCCGCCCGGCTGGGGGAGTGATGAAATCTCCCCAGAGCCGTGCACCAGGCCGGGAGCTGCTTTCTGCGCCTCCCACCAGTGGCAGGGACCCCCCCCCTCCCGCAGCCGGAGGCCCCGAGGCCGTGCCTGGCCTGCCCCATCCTCAGTAGGCTCTGGACGCGGGTCAGGCCCCGAGAGGGGGTACAGCGAGGCAGACTGCTGGGCCTCCTGCCCCCCATCCCCGTCCACCTCAAGGCCCGAGTCCTCTCCAGACCAATCACAGGCGGCGGCCACAGTGCCCCCTGGAGCGGCAGCCTGAGGGGGGTCACACCCCGAGGGACTGGAATATGGGACAGGTGGGGGAGCTGCCTCTGTGTCCTCAGGACACGGTGCCCCGACTGGGCACTTCAACAGGCCCCCGGTTCCCAGACAGATGTGGCTCCCAGTGAAAGGAAAGGGAATAGCTTGAGATGATGTTTAAAAAGTTATACAGTATTTTTGGGGGGAGGAGGGGGAGGTTGGGGGCGGTCAAAGGCTTGCGTGCCTGTAAAACTTTTCTTAAAAAGTATGGAAAAGTTAAAAAAACAAGACACACATAATCACACCACTCCGAAAGAACCGCAGCGACCATTTTGTGGTTTTCGGGTTTTTTATGCATTTATATATGTTGTATATCTTTAAACAAAAATAGTGTCATGCTATATACAGTATTTTATAAGCTGCTTTTGCTACTGCTCAACGTACATCACCATCCCTCCCTCATCAGTGCAGACAGGCCCGCCTTCATGCCCCAGGCTGCATGGCACTGGCTGCTGTGGGCGTGCATATGTAGGTGATCCGTCCCCTGTGGGTGGACCCTCCGGTTATTTCCGGTCCCCCAGTCCCTGCCCAGAGCCCGTGGTCCTGGGGCTCATTCCCAGAGGTGGGGTTGCAGGCCCAAGGGGTCTGCCATGTTTTGGAGGCTCTGCTTTCCAGAAAGGTCTACCCTCCCGCACAGCCGGAGGGGGGGCGGGGGGAGGCAGGAGGGCGAGCGGGGTAATGCCCCCACCTGGGCCTGCCGGGCCGTGCGCCCCTCTAACCCTCCGCCTGCTCCTTCTCTCTAGGGCTGAACCCCTCCGAGCCACCGTCTTCCAGTACCCGGTCGGCTGGCCACCTGTCCAGGAGCTGCCTCCGTCTCTGCGGCCGCCCCCACCCGGGGGATGGCCCCTGCAGCCCCGCGTCCAGTGGGGCTAGCCCCTCATGCACCCCGACCCCTCCGGGGGTCACAGTAAAAGGGCTCCTGCTGGGGGCGCCGAGGTCCCTCCTGCTGCGCCCCCAGAACTCTGACGCCATTAGCTCGGCCTGCCAGTCAGCGCCCCCCCCCTCCCTCCTGGGACAGCGTGACGGGACTTCCGCTGGATGTTTATAAAGAAAGTGTCACTACGGCGATATGGCTACGCTTCCCCTTGCCCCGTGCCCTCAGCTCCGTGCTCCGGCCTCTGGTCAGAGGATGGCGGACGGGAGTGACAGGTCTTCCCCAGGGCGGTTGGAAAGAGGGGGGCCGGTGTGGCTGCGACCGTCACCCATTTGAGAAGCGGCTTCAGCCTGGGGAGGGAGCCTAAGGGCTTGGTCTGCCATTCCCAGCCCCACATCTGTCCGTGCTCAGCTGGTGCCCAGCGAGACCTGGCTCAGCTGGGGCAGGGGAGGGAGCTGGGCCTCCAGCCGGGTGGCTGTAGAGAATGGGGGACCCAGGGAGACAGGCCCTGGGCTTGAAAGAGCGGCCGGGGTGAGCTTCGGGCACAGACCTGAGCCCTGCAAGGCGTCTGCCTGGAGGAGCCCCTGCTCGTGGGAAATCGCGGGCTGCTCGGCTGATGGGAGCCTCTAGGCCCCCCTGCTTCCTCCTCTCTATCCTCCAGCCCTACATTCGGCGCTGGGATGGGGGTGGCCCTCGGGCCCTGGGCCTCGTGGGGGAACCCGGATGTGGGGGGACTGCAGGGCCGCCTCCTCCAAGAGCTTCTCTTCCCGGACATCCTGTTGATGTGGGAACTGGCCACACCTGGGGCCCTTGGCGCTCTCACCTGTGGAATGGGCTGCTTCATGGCCCAGAGGGGGTGACAGGCTGGGCTGGATATAAGGGGGGTCAGAGAGCGGGGCCCAGCAGGCCAGGGGCCTTAGCAAATGCCAAGGCAGAGAGCCCAGGAGACGCTGGCCTCACGCCCCCTCCCCAGGAAGAGGCCGTCTCCCCCTGCCCTTTGAGCCAAGCCTCAGGGACCAGGGTCAGGCTAGCCGTGTGGCCCTGGGCCCAGGGGTCCCTTCCGGCCTCAGGGGCCACAGCAGCTCCTGGGCCCTGGACCACTTCTTCCTCAATCTCCCAGGAGCCCCTGGGCAGGGGGAAGAGTTAGTGCTACATA
This sequence comes from Lasiurus cinereus, assembly GCA_011751065.1. Lineage (NCBI taxonomy): Eukaryota > Metazoa > Chordata > Mammalia > Chiroptera > Vespertilionidae > Lasiurus > Lasiurus cinereus. The sequence goes on along the minus strand of JAAGEH010000417.1, from coordinate 28,646,985 downwards.
CAGGCTGGGGCAGGGGAGTGGTGGGGACGAGGCAGGGGCAGGATGCTGGCGGGCTGGAGGCCCTCCTCAGAGCCGCCCCCAGGCCCTCCCCAGCTGGGCCACAGCCCCATGCAAGGGCGGGCGGGGTTGCCAGACATCCGGGCCCTGGCGTACACGAGGCGGCTGCGGGAAGGGGCTGCAGGCGGGGCTGGGTGCGGAGCGGGGTCCACGCGGCGCCTACTTCATGCCGCTGCGCAGCACCTGGTTGGCTGCGATGAGCATGACGCTGATGATGAAGGCGATGGCGAAGGCGCAGATCAGACTCTTGCGCACGCAGGTCTGGCGGATCTGCTGGTTGGAGCAGGCTGCGGCCACCGCCAGGAGCAGAGAGAGAGAGAGGGGACAGCGGAGCGATGTGATCAGGGCCGCCTGCATGCTACACGGGGCTGGTCCCAGGCGCACAGGGGCACGGGCTGGGGCAGGCCTGGAGGCCCAGGCCCCTCTGCCCACCCCCCTGCCCGGTTTCTCCCCTGCTCACACAGCTGGCCCGCACCGGGAGGAGGGGGGTCCCAGCTGTCAGTCACTCACTCTCCACATCCACGGGGCACTCGGCCGTGCCCAGGTGGCTCTCCTCCTCCGTCATGATGATGTTCTCAATGTCCTTCATGGACAGGTGCTCACAGAAGGTGTCGTAGAGCAGCCGCTTCAGCTCGTCCACCGTCAGCTTCTGCATGTCGCACTTCGGGGAGGAGACGCACACTCAGGCCTGCCGGGAGGGGCCTCCCGACTCCAGGAGGCTGGGAGCCACTCGCCCCATTTTCCCAGCCTCCCCCAGGGAGCCCGGGGGACAGAGACTTTACCCAGCGGCCCACCATTCGCTGGCCGCCCCATGGCATGCGCAGCGCTGGGTCCCACCTGTCGCCGCCTACCTTCCAGAAGACCGTGTCGAAGTCAGTGCCGTGGAACCTCTCCGGGATCCCCATGGTGGAGAGCTTGGGTCCCAGGAGGGTCACAAACTCCTCAAAGTCTACTTGGCCGTCCCCTAGGGTGGGCACAGGGCCAATCAGCAGGCTCAGCCTGCACCGGCAGGTCCCCTCCTCCGAGCCTTGCCGGCGTTAGGGGCACCCAACGTGCCAGGCTCCGGGCTGATGGTGAGGCCACGCGTGGTGAGGCTCCATTGGGTGGAGGTGGAGTGGGCAGGTGGCCCTGGGCACGTGGGGACCCTCACGCTTCCCTCAGAACCCCCCGTGGCTTCCCGGCCCTGGTGGGGACGGGTCCTGAGATTACCCCGCCACAGACAGGAAACAGCTCAGGACCGGGACACCCCGCCCAGGCCGCCACCTGCTCTCTGGGTGGAGTCAGAGGGGGGTCTGGAGGGAGCTAAGGGGGGGTCCGGGGGACGAAGGAAGGGACTGGGCGTTACTGCTCCTTGGGAGTTTTTCCATAATAAATGGCAGGTGGCAAACACAACTGAATTCTTTCTGACTTTGAATGGCGAGACCTGGGCTGTTGAGAATATACTTCTACTTTTCTGACTTAAATTTTTCTCAGAATACAGACCAAGACGGGTGGAGCCTCTGACCTCTGGGCGTGGCTGTCAGCAGCCGAGGGCTTGCGGGTGGCTGCTAGTGGGAGGAGCGGGTCCCCCCCCGGTTCATGCCCCAGCTCCCGGTGAGGGGTGAGGGAACGGGGGTGGGGGGTGGTGGGCAGCGCTCACCGTCCATGTCCAGCCGCTGGATGATGACCTCCAGCTCCACCTCGTTGGGCATGTAGCCCAGCGAGCGCATGGCCGTGCCCAGCTCCTGCTTGGAGATGAAGCCATTGCCGTCGCGGTCAAAGACTTTGAAGGCCTCTCGGATCTCTGTGTGGGGGGAGCAGGCGGGGACCTCACTCCTGTTCCAACAACACCCTGCTTCCCAGGCCACGAGGACCCCCAAACCGGCAGCCTGAGCCCAGCACCGAGTCCACCAGAGCCTGCAGGGCTGGGCAGAGGCGACGGGCAGGCGGCCCAGGAGTCCGCAAAGCTCAGGGACTGGAGCTCAGGGCAGAGCGAGCGGCAGAAGGGTGCCCAGGCCCAGCTCGGTGTCCTCTCCCCTCCCCCGTATCTCCCACCCCCACTCCCTGAGGCCGCCCCAGGGTCTCAGTGTCAGCTCGCAGGGCCCTCACAGCCCCTCCAGGCGTCCTCACAGCGACCCCCTGTGGCAGGAACCGTGGTCCCTCTGTGCGGGGAGAAAGCCAGGCACCCACACTCCTCCCACCGCCACGCTCCGTCCCCCCTCCGCACGTCCTCCCTGGCTCAGCAGCTCGTTCAGCCCGTTCGTTAACACGCTAATGGCAGCCACGTGAGGCAGCCTTGCGGGGCGACCAGCTCAGCACAGACCGACGGCCCTGGGAGCCCGAGGTCTGGGGGAAAGGGAGGCCAGGTGGAAGGGCCCCGGCAGGTGCAGGCCAGCTCAGAGGTGGGGGGGTCGCTCCCCTCACTCCACTGTACAGAGAGGGAGACCCGCCTGAGGGCCTTGGTGACTCAGCGTGGGGAGCAGAGCAGTGGGCCGGGAGCCTGGGAGTGAGCACCCCGAGGAGCGACCTTGGGTGGGCCTCAGGCTTACCCAGAGGGAAATGGGTGCAAGTGATGTCAAGACAAGGGCTTTACGGAGGGCACCAGGATCCGCGGAGGGTTCTAACCTTCCCAGCGCCCCCGTTTCCTGGCTCTCCCTTCCCCGGTTCTTAGCCAGGAAGGGCCCTGAGAAGCCTCTTCCTGTGGGAGAGAGCGGACCTCAATGCTCTCACACCCTCTGCCCCACCTCCCCGTCCCTGACTCTGCACCTGCCAGCCTCCCGGCCTGGGCTCACGCTGCTTTCCTGGGCAGGGCATCAGCAGGCAGCGCGAGCTCAGGTGTGCACACGTGTGTGGTGTGTACATACATACATACAGACAGACATACAGTGGTACCTCGAGATACAAGTTTAATTCGTTCCGTAACCTTGAGGCGGGGGAAACGATGAGACGCTAGAGTCGCGGTAACTGATGGGTCGTGTGCAGCCGGCCGATCCGCACGATGACTCCTATCTCAAATGTTGCTCGTATTTCAAAGCAAAAATTGCTCGCTCGAGGGCTCATATCTCAAAAATCTCGTATATTAGGGCACTCGTATCTCGAGGTACCACTGTATCTAGAGCACTGACTGATATCTGGACGCTGCAAAGCTGGAAGAGGAGGCCCAGAGAGATGAGGTGGACAATCTAGGGTCCGTGGGAGGTCATGGGTAAGGATAGACGTTAGGCTGGCCTGGGCCTGACCTTAGGAGTCCGTGAACCCCTAAAAAAACGTAACTGTGGGATCCTCCACCTCGGGCTCATTCCCTGATCCTGCTGACCCCACGACAGCCCAGAGAGGGTCGCCGGGTGCCCCAGGCTACACAGCAAGGCGGCTGGGACCGAGGCCCCAAACTTCCAACAGGTTCTCCCCTCCTGGGGTCTGCACCAAGGCCTGGAGGTGAGACCAGCTGAAGCGCAGGCCAAGACAGAAACTACGAGCAGTGGATAGAGCGTCCGCCTGCGGACTGCAAGGTCCCAGGTTCGATTCCCGTCAAGGACATGTATCCTGGGTTCCGGCCCATCCCCAGTAGGGGGCATGCAGGAAGCTGATGGAAGTCTCTCTCCCATCGATCTTTCTAACTATCTCTCTCCCTTCCTCTCTGTAAGAAATCAATAAAATATATTAAAAAACAAAACTGTGAGCCGCACCTGCGCTGCCCCCACGTGCTCTGCCTGGCTACCTTTCCCTGACCCACGCCAGCAGGGCTGCCAGCCTGCAGGGGAGAAGCTGGGAGGGGAGACCCCTGGACTCGGGGAACTTCAGCCAACTCCCGTCTGGAGGTTCCCTGAGCCACGTAGAGGCAGTGAACCCCCGCTAACCCCAAGGTACGTGAGCAGAGGCCTGACAGTATGGAGGGGGACTTCCATCGCCCAGGACTCTCTGCCGCAAGTTGAGGGTACCGGCCACGTAGCCAGGCACACCGGGGCTGCTGCCATCAGAAGCTCCGGGCTGAATGGGAGGCCGTGGAGGTCGGGGGGACGGTGGGCAGCCAACCGGGCCCCAGAGCCATTTCTCAGCGAAGACCAGCCTCCTAAGACCACCAGATACCTCCCCAAAGACCGCCACTGCCACGTCCCTCCCGCCACCCTTCCCTGGCACACCTGCTCCCACCTGAGGTTTGCCTCGGTACCTTGATCCCTGCCCCTGCCCCAGCCCTGGCGGACTCCTGAGGCCAAGTTCAGGGGCCACCTGCTCAGCCAGAGAGTCAGCTCTGAGTCCCACAGCCACGAGGTCAAATCCCAGCTCTCCCACCTTCTGGCTGGGGGACCGTGGCCAGTGTTTGCTCACCTGTCCAGTGGGGCGCCGGGGGTGACTAAACAGGGAAACGAAGGGTGTAAGTGCTTAAGAGGGCCTGCCGGGCGTGGCTCAGAACAGGACAGGGCTAATGAGGACGTCGCAGGCGGCAGAGCGGGGAGGAGGGGGAGGACGGGGTGAGCTCTGCACAGCAACGTGGCCTTCCCGTTGGCTGGTGCCGGGACCGGGTGGAGGGGGGGTGTTAGTGCGGGGGGGGGGGCTGGCCTGGAAGCCCAGCTCTGCCGCTCAGCAGCTGAATAACCAGCTGGAATGATGCCGTTGTTCCCTCTCTGAGCCTCAGGTTCTTCCCCGTGAAGGGGGACGGTGACTCCCGCCCCATCGCCGCCGAGGCCTGGGCCTGCTGGGGGCTCTCTGATGGGGTGGGGTCACACCCCCTGTCGCTGCTGCTGCTCCTCTGCCATCAGCACATCCGGCCGGCGCGTTCCCCGAAAGCCTCGCTCTGACCCCGCGCTCCGGTCCTGCCCGCGAGGCCTCAGGAAGCTGCCGCCGTCTTGGCAGGAGGACGCCTGGCCTGGGGAAGGGCTGGCAGGGCCTCCGGGTTTCCAGGCCCACGCGGCCCCCCACCTACTGCCTCCAGCTTGCCTCCCCACCCCCTCCCCTGGCCCGAGTCCCTCACGGGCCCCAGGGAAAGCCAGCAACTCAGACAGGGAGTTGGGGTCCAGAGAGGGGGTGCCCGAGGTCGCTGCAGGGGTGGGGCAGCGTCGTCCTCTGCGGCTCCTCGAGACGTGGGTCCCCTGTGCCCCATCCCTTCGGCCTCCCTGAGCTTCCGGCCCGTGCAGAGGCAGCCCCCGGGCTGGCAGGAGAGGAGCCGGATGGCACTCCCCTCCCTACACCCCCCCAATGTCCCCACTTGGCCCCCACTCTCAATGAAGGCTCCCCTTGGTGCCACGGAGCAGGCCAAGGACCCTCCTCCAGCAGGACTGCAGCGTGAGCTGCCCAGTGCCCACCCTCAGGGGCTCAGGGCTGTGGATGCCGCGGGGGCAGGCTCAGTGCTCTGGCAGGCCTGGGGCCTCTGCATGTCCGGGAGGAGGAACAGGGAGAGTCTGGGAGTCTCTCATGGGGAGAAGGGAGAGGAAAGGGGAGGGGAGAGGGGAGGGGAGGGGGCGGGAGGTCCCAGGCCGGCTCTGCCAGGCCATGTCTATCTGCCAACTGCCATCCATCCCATGGCCCCTTCTACCCAACCCCTGTCCACCCTGCACCCCTGCTTCGTGAGCCTCTACGACCCCTCTACCCTCCAGCCTCTCACCCCTGCAGGCTCCCTCCCGGGCCTCCCCCACTGCTGCATCTGTCCCGCCCCCATGGCTCCTGCGCGCCCCACCCCCCCGCACTGAGCACTTCCATCACCACCTCTGTCACCAGCAGCCCTGGGGAGGGGCCATGCCAAACCCCCTCTACAGATGGAGAAACCGAGGCAAGAGAGGCAGGCGATGGCCAAGGTCACTCCCCGAGACAGGGGTGCAGAGACACAGCCCCAGCTCAGCCTGGCTGGAAGCTCTCGCCCCCTCCCTCCCACCCAGGGCCTCCTCCCCCTCGGACTAACCGCCCCCTGGTCTCTGCGCCAGGCACGCCAGGCACGCACTGTCTGCAGCGCCGCAGCCCGAGCTGCCCGGCTCCTCTCCTCGGCACATGTGGGCATCCTCCCAGGAAAAGGGCCCGGGTGATACCCAGACTGCCCTGGGGAGCAGAAGCACACGGATGGGGTGCTGGGGGGTGCAGGGGGTGGAGGGGGGAGTCTGTGCCAGCAGTGATCACTCGGGCCACACAGCCCTGGCATTCAAGCGTCCCTGGGGCCTGCAGAGACTCTGTCTCCTGGAAGGCCGATGCTCGGGGTGCCTGCAGCCGGGAAAGGGGTCGGTCCTGGCCCTCATCTGTAGCTGCCGGGGACCAGGAGATGGGCTGGGGTCTCGCCTGCTCCACGAACCCGGCCTGCCCCCACCAGGGAGGGCCTTGCCCTTCAGATGCCCCCTGTGCCAGGCCCCTCTGCTCCTCGGGGCCCAGGAGAGGAGGACGGGAGGGAGGCAGGGAGGGCATTTGGTGTGGCTGGTGACTAACGCTCCTGGGCCCCTGCCAGTGTGCCCGCCGGGCAGCCCGAGGGAGGCTGCGGCCCGGCCTCCTTGCCCCCAGGCTGCCAGCCCTGCGCCCCGATCACCCCTGTGCCCCAAGTTCCTCTCAGCTTCTCCCCTTCCTGGGGTCTGCATTTCAGAAGCGGGGACTGCCAGGGTCCTGGTGGGGTGGAGGGAGCAAGGGGAGAGAAGCAGGTGGGAGCTGGCTGGCCTGCGGTGTGGGGGCCGAGGCGAGCCCCTGCCTCGGTGGCCAGCAGGAAGAAGGGGTGCGAGCCCACAGAAGGGGGGCACTGGCAGGAGGAGACATTAGGGAAGGCACAGCGTGTGCCCCATCCCCTGCCCTCTCGCCCCGCATCACACCCCCCTCCTCCCTCCAGCCCCGGATGAGGCTCTGGTTCCTGGGCTTCAGCCCAGACAGGGCAGGGATCTGGGTTTGGGGTTCAAGGCCAGAGACCCAGCAGCAGCACCCCTGTATCTATCCTGCCCGCATCAGACACCAGACCCCGTTTCCCCGGCTCTCCTGGCCTGGGAGAGCTTCTGGTGAGGAGCAGGTGGCTCAGAGCCTGTGGTGCCGTTGTGGGGAGGGGGGGGCTGCCTGCTTCCATCTGATCTCCCCCTTAAGCCAGTCTGACCCCCCCACTACACACACACACTAACACCTACCCCCTCCAGAGCTTGGGAATAAGGGGGGCCTCTCTCCATGCCTTCCCCGGCGCTCCCCCCTCATCCCTCACTGCACTGGTGTCTCGGCTGCAACCTTCCCTGCCTAGGCCCTGCTGAACCCCAGATCTCAGAGACCCCTGGACCCCAGAGACCCCCCAAAAGAGACCCAGCTTCTTGGTGACCTCAGCCCCTCCCTCAACAACAGACAAGAAGATCCCAGGGTGGGGGGGTCAAGATGCCCATCAGCCCAGAGGCCCCCCTACACACACACTCCACTCCACAGGGGGCCCCAGGAGGTCTGTGGGGAGTGGAAGCCCCAGCCCCTGCCCTCAGCCCAGCAGAGAAGGAGCTTCCAGGCGCCAGGGGTCCCCCTGCTCCCCAGAACTCTCCACCCAGGGACCCCCCGCGCTCTCCCCCAGACCCCTGCCTGAGGTCCCCCCCTCTGGGTCCGTGCGGGTCCCTGCCTGCCTGCCTGCCTGCCTCTCCTCTCCCAGGCTTGGCCGCTGCTGGATGCGGCCACTTGTTGTCCCCACCAACCTCCCCGGCCGCCTTCCGGGGGGGAGCCCCGGGCTGGGGTGGGGGGGGTCCCCGCAGGGGCCGAGCAGAAGCGGCTCAGGCCGCAGAGCTGGGGGGCGGGAGCGGGGGGGCCGGGGCGGGGGGGAGGCCGCCCCGCCGCAGGGCAGCCGCCCCGGGCGCTCGCTCCCCGGCTCCCCGGCTCCCCGGCCGCCCCAGCAGATTGGCTGCCGGCGGCTACCCGAGCGGAATGTCAATGCGAGCGCCGCCGAGAGCCGCGGGGGAGCCGGCGCCGCGGCAGGAGGAGGGGGATCCGGACGCGGCCGCCGCTCCGACCCGGACCCGGACCCCAACCTGTCGCGTTGCCGCACTGTCGCCGCGGACTGCGCGGGCCCGTGACCCTGCGGCGGGACCCGGCAAGTTTCCGCAGCGCCGGGGGCCGCGCCGCCAGCGGGGATGGAGCGGGGAAGGGGGCCGCCCCTGCGCCTCGGAGACCCCCCCTCCTCCCTTTCCCCTTCCCCTTCCCCTTCCCCGCGGCGTCCCCTGGAGGGGGGGGGTCCCCGTGCGCGCAGAGGGGCCCGGCCTCCCTGCGCCGCGGCGCGCGCCCCCCCTCCCCGCCCCACCGACCTCTCCAACCGGCGCGCGCGCCCCCCGCGCCCCCCGCTCGCGCCGCACCTGGGCGCGCAGGTAGGACACCCGGCGGGTGGCGGGTCGCGGGAGGGGGGGACTCACCCTCCAGCTCGTCCTCGGGGATGTCCACGGGGCGCTGCTCCGACAGCAGGTTGGGCACGGTGTAGATGCCCCGGTACATCAACGCCGCCGTCACCGGGTGGAACGGCATCTTGGAGGCTCCGCGCCGGCCCGCGCGCCGCAAACTTTGAGGTCGGGGCTCATGGGCCGGCGGCGGCCCGGGGGGGCGCGGCGGGCGCGGGGGGCGGCACGCGCAGCGGCGGTGGCGACGGTGGCGGTGGTGACGGTGGTGGTGGTGGCGGTGCCAACAGCGACCCGGCGAGGGGCGCCCGCCCGTCCGGGGCCCTAGAGCCCCCGCGCCCCAGGCCGCCGCGGGGCCATGCCGCGCCCTCCCGCCTCGGGCTGCCGGCCCGGGCCCCGCAGGGTGGCGGGGAGCGGCGCCGCTCGGGCCTCCCCGCTCGCTCGGGCGGCCGCGCCCGCTCCTCGGGGCCCCGCGCGCTCCGCGCTCCGCGCTCGCCGCTCGCCTCCCGCTGGCCCGTCGGCCCCCCCCCCACCCCCAGCCCGCGCGGCTCTCAGGCTCGCACCGCCTCCCGGCTCGCTTGCTCGCTCGCTCGCTCTCTTGCTCGCTCTCTTGCTCGCTCTGGGCCGGGCTGGCTGCGCTCCCGCCTCTCCCGCCCTCCCCCCCGTCCGCGCTTCCCGCCCGCCCCCTCCCGCCCCTGCCCTCCGCGGGCCACCCCCCCCAAGCCCGCTGGGGCTTCCTGTATCCCCCGACCCAGGCTGCGCTCTCTCCCCTGCGGAGGACCTCTCGCCCCCCTACTACGCCAGGACCAAGGTGGGGTGGCCCCCTTTTTTTCCTGCCCCCTTGGTCCGTCTCTCCCGCCCCCCAAAAACCTTTCCAACGGAGAACAGGGAACCCAAGACCTGAGTCTGGGGCGGGCGCTGAGGTGAGGCCGGCCCCAGGCGGCTGGGACCTCCGGGGAGAAGAATCCCAGGTGTGGGTGCCAAGGAGAAGGCTCCAAGGGAGGGAAACTGAGGCTGGGAGGCAAGGGCGTTGGAGCAAGGTCATGCATGAAGCAGGGCCAGCGAGCGGGCGCCTGAGACCCTCCTGCTGACCTCCCCTCCCCCTGCCCCTCCCCATGGAGCGGTGGTTCTCCACCTTCCTAAGGCCGAGAGCCTTGCATGCAGTTCCTCATGGGGTGGTGACCCCCAGCCATGAAATGTTGCTACTGTGATGCGTCATGATGTAAATATCTGCATTTTCCGAGGGTCTTAGGCGACCCCTGTGAAAGGGTCGTTCGACCCCCAAAGGGGTCGCGACCCCACAGGTTGAGAACCGCTGCCATAGAGCCTCCTTCCCAGGCTCCCACCCCCTCAGCTGTCAGAGGAGCAGCCAGGGTCAGTGTCCTGGCCGGGGGGACACTGAGGGTGGCCAGGGTCCTGCAGGGCCTCGGGTGAGGGCCCGTCAGGCCCCAGAGCACGTGTGCCCCTGAGGGTGAGGCGGTCGATGTTCCCAGGAATGGCATCTGCGTGCGTGCGTGCCTCTGTCTGTGACCCACGAGGGTGAGCACGAGTGTTTGCAAGTCCCACGGGCGGGGGCGGGGGTCAGGAGTGTTTGGACACCTGCACGGACCGGGGTTGTGAGCCGCCAGGGGAAGGGAGGGCAGGAGCAGGTTGGCACAAGTCTAAGTGAGGGTGGGGGGCAGGGGGCAGAACCGGGGCACAGAGTGGCCAGTGGGCCTGTGTGCACAGAGGCGAGTCTATATTTGTGGGGGAGGGGCTGACCCCCTGGCCTTGCTGAGGCCCCAGCTGTGGTTCCTGCCCCTGGAGGAACCCCCTGGGACCCCCCCTCTCCACCCTCCTTTGGTGCCATGGTCCCCAGCGGGAAGCAGGTTGCCACAGCCCGGCCTGACCCTGCCCTTCCCCAGCTGATGGCGTTTTTCTGCTTGTTTCTGCGATTGTCGCTGATTAATCGCAGCCCTTGTCCTGGGGCCGGGAGCGGGGGCTCAGGGAAGAGGTGGTAGTCCTGGCTGAGCTGGGCTGGGGGCTGGGCTTGGGCCCCAGCACCTCTCTGGGGTGGCTCTGGAGGGGTCACAACAGCATCTGAAACCTGCAGAGGAGTCAGGAAGGACCCCAACTATTTATGTCTCCCCAGCCGCGGTGGACTGGTCGGATGCCCATGAGGACCCGTGCCTGTGGCTTTAAGAGGCCTCAGAAAAGCCCACACCTGAAGCCCTTCTCAAACCACCCGCCTCTCCCCGCCAACACCCCACCATTGTGGGCTTTGAGGTCCCTGGGATCCGCTGGTGGACAGATGACGGGGGGGGGATGTGAGAGTTTAGAGCTCAGAGCCAGGTACACCCGAGGCTCTGGCATCTCCCCCCTCTGCTGTGGGAACGGGGTCCTTTCGCTTCACCTCCTGGGGCCTCGGTTTCCCCCTTGTGAAGGGCGGGGTGGCAAGCCCCCTCCCAGGCTGCGGTGAGGGCGAAGTGAAGTTGACATATGAGAGGGGCCTGGCAGGGCCTCCCTGGATCTCTCAGGAATTTCCTATTAGCCTGACAATCCCCCCGAGGGATATGAATTAATAATCCTTATAGCTGCCGTGGATGGAGGGGGCGCTCCCTGAGTGGCCAGGCTGTCCCGGCCCACGAGCCAATCCTCAGTCCCCAGGGGAGGGTGGGCTGGAGCTTTCTGAGGGGCTGGTGGGAAACCCAGCTCTGGGGACTCCAGGAGGCTGCGGCAGGCGTGTTAGTACTCGCTCTCCGGAGGGAAGGAGGGAGGGAGGGAGGGAGGGAAGGACGGAGGGAAAGAGAGAGGGCAGGCCACCTCCTGCTGAGGGGCCTGTGGCTCCCAGCCTTGCTGCCCAGGTGGAGGAAGGATGGCCCAATCCCTATGCCCCCTGGCCAGGCCCTGCAGGCGCCACAGGTCTCCCCCCGGCCTCAGCCTGGGTCTGTCTGTCTGTCTGTCTGGGTCAGGCTCCACCAGGCCAAAGGGACCAGACTCACTGGGGATTATCGCCCCAACGCGGGAGCCCACCCCACCGCTAGGGCCGTCTCTGAACGCCCAGGCCCCTGGTGACTCAGTCCCTGTCCTCTCCTCTGGCGCAGAGCCAAGGCCCACAGAGCTGGCTGTGGTCCAGCGGCTTCCGCATGCCGCCAGCTCCGCCTGCTCCCCTCCTCAGGCGGATGGATCGGTGGGCTCCCCCGGGGGATGTGCGTGTACCCCACTAAGTCCTCCGAACCTCGGAGGGCAGTTGGCTTTGTCCCCACTCATGGACAGGGGCCTGCGGGGCCCATGCAGAGTCACGCAGCTGCAGGTGGCGGAGCGGGGGTGGTGGGGAGGGGCTTCAAGCCCACTCGGGAGTAGGGTAGGGCCAGGGGCCAAGGCTCTAGGGGCCAGGCTCCGAGCCCTTTCAGCCTGGGGGAACGCTGCCTTCTCTGGGGAACCATTGTCAACCTCCTGGCCCTCCCTCGCTGCCCATCTGGGGTCGCTGTGCATCTGGGGTCCCTGGGTAAGCCTGGCTGAGCCCGAGGAGGAGAGGGAGCTGCTTGTACCTGGGGCTCACGCAGCAAGCTGCAGAGGGCTGCGCGGGGTAGCTGAGGCTGCAGCTCACTGCCTGCTGAAGGGCAGCAGGGAATGGGGGACAGGGAGGGGCAGGAGGGGGAGATAGTTTCAAGAAGGACGTGAAGACAGTGGTCTGGCTCTGTGGTGGGAAGGCAGTGCCAGGAGCAGGAGAAGCTGTGCGTGGAGGCCCCGGAGCGGAACACTGTGTGACCTTGGGTGCCTGCCCTCACCGGGGACCTGTTAGAGAGGAGCACCTCTCACCCCGGAGTGAACACTCAGGTCCCCACGTACGTACGTGCTCCGTGCACGGAAAGGGGGGTTCTTATGAGGTGTCAGGGGAACTCCAGGAGGAGAAGCTCAGAAGCGTGAGGGGACCACCCTGAACTCTGGGGTGCAGGGTCTCGTCTGCATCCTCCAGACCCTGTAGCTGGCCCCGGGCTGGGCCGGGCCGGGGAAGGGAGAGGCCTGTTTGAACATCTTCCTAATGAGTGAAGGAAAGATTACGCGAATGAATGAACGATCATCGTCCACCCACCCTTCGGCCTTGCAGCTCCGTCCTCTCCTCTGCATGTCACAGGGGAGCAGCTGGCGTGATGGCAGGGTGTGAATTACGTCTGTCGCTCCCCCATCTGGGGGAGGTGCTGTTGCCATCGCACCCCACTCCCTGGGGGGTCCCCAGGAGACTTGCTTCAGGCATCTCCTCAAGAAGGGTCTCCACAAACCTCACCCACCAGTACTTGGCCGGAGACGCGGGGAGAGGTAACCCACCTGTGACTCTGGGAGAATCCGCCACGCGGCAGGGAGGTAGGGAGACAGAAGTGGGGGCCCTCCTGAGCGGGGGGAGGGGGGGGACTGGATCCCTTTCCTGTCAAAGCCAGTTTGCTCCCCACTCTTCCTGGCCGGGAGGAGACGGATGTGCTGAGGCCGCCAGCGTCCTCTCACCACGCGCGTTCAGCACCAGGGAGAGCTCCTGGCAGCCGCAGCGCCCTGCAGCGGAGGGTGGATTTATGGAGGGACACGCAGAGCCTGATCAGGCCACCGATGAACCCATTGTCCAGAGGAGGAAACCGACGTGGACGAGGGCAAGCTCCGAGCTCAAGGTCATGTCAGGACTGCGGACCTCAGCCCAGCCTGAGCGGGGGAGGTCGGGGCTGCGGGGGGGGGGGGCGTCGCAGGAGATAAGCGGGGTGAGGGAGGGGTGTCCAGGGAGGACAGAGGCCCTGGCCCTCTGCTCCTTGGCGAGGGGACAATATTATTCCAAGAACCCGCTGGGGACAGTGTCTGGAGGTGAATCAAATATTCATCGTCTGGGCAAACTCACACCATCATTTGATGGATAACGGGATTTATAGACTTGCCGAGGCAGAGTGAGCCGGGATGGGGTGGAGGCCGGGTCCTGTCTGCTCTGCTCTTGCCCTGCCCTGGGCATCCCCGCCTGCTCCTGAGCCTTTAGATGCCCAGTTCCCACAGGTGACTGGGGTAGACAGGATGGAGCAGGTGACAGAGCTCAGGAGCAGGAAATGAGACGAATGATTCAGGTCCTACAACCTGCTGCTCTTTGAGAAGCAACTGCTGACGGAGAAGGAGCACCGGACTCAGAGTCCAGTGTGGCCGAGACGAATCCCGCCCTCTGTCGCCAGCGCTGTGCCCTGAGTGTGGCACCCGTCCCTGCCTCATTTACCTCCCCTGCACAGTGAGGGGGCTGCTGCGAGGACCTGGGGAGATGCCGAAGGTGACCCTGCCTGCCGCCCCTCACCGTCCCTGTTGCTGAGGCTGGACCTGCAGGTCCTCCCTCCCAGACTCCCCTGAGCCAAGGAGTGGTCTAGACTCTAGAGCAGCGGTTCTCAACATGTGGGTCGCGACCCCTCTGGGGGTCAAACGACCCTTTCACAGGGGTCGCCTAAGATCATCAGGAAATGCAGATATTTACATCACGATGCATCACAGTAGCAGAATTTCATGGTTGGGGGTCACCACCCCATGAGGAACTGTATGCAAGGGTCGCGGCCTTAGGAAGGCCACTGCTCTAGAGGGAGGGGAGCAGAGAAGCTTCTAGCCCTCAGGGCGGGGTTTGTCAATGAGTGCAAACACCTGGCAGGGAGAGCGAGGTGCAGGCCCTCACCCAGGATGCGCTGGGCTAGGCTGGGCCTAGGGCCTAGGGCCTGGGCCCGGGACATTTTTATCAAACTCTCCAGAAGCTGTTAAAGGCACCCCCAGGGTCAGAACCACTGCTCCAGAGGCAGAAGGCCTGGTGAGGGACACGGAGTCTGGGCAGGGCCCGAGGATTTTAGGCATGTCTCCCCCTCCACCCCCCCGAAAATGACAGAGATCCCTGTCTCTCATCTCCCCTGCTGGGAAGTGGGAACCGACCCCCGGGGCACGGCCAGGCTGCTGGCCGGCGGGAGGGAGATGGTGGGTACCGAGGGCCCAGCGCCTGTGCCAGGCCCGCCTCCTGAGTGACAGCTGTGACAGCTGGCAGGAGACAGGCGCAAGGCAGCTCCTAATTGCTCTGGGCTCCCAGATCCCTGTCTCGTCTGGTGCCTTTGACAAGATGCTCCAGCAACCTGCCCGCTCTCCCACAAGAGGCCCCGTCTCCGGCAGGCCTACGATGGGGGGCTGAGTGGGGGGGTGCTGGGGGAGGAGGTGCGTCTCCCTGCAGGGTCTCTCCACCTCTGGAGCCTGGGGGGTGGGTAGGGGGGGGGGGAGACTGGGGCCCTGACATCCCATGGCGCCTGCCCCCTCCTCTCTGCATCTCTCTGGAAGACAGGAAGGGCTGTGGGTACCTTTCCACTTGCCCCAGGAGCTGCCCCGGTGCTGAAATGCGTAGACTCTGTGGGGTGGATTCTGCAACCTCATTGGGCACCCTTCTCCCCCCGCCTCACCGCCACCCCCTCACCGCCCAGGGACTCGAGCCTGTCTTCTGGGATCAGACCCAAGAGGGGAACTATGTGACCTTGGGCGAGTCATGGGAATGTGGCGTGTTGGTGTCTCTCCCGGGAATAAGGGCACCTGTCTGGCAGGGCGAGCACAGAGATGGGGGGACACAGGTGCCCAGCCCAGGGTCCGAGGCGGAGCACAGATGTTCCCTGTCACTGCTCCAGCCGTGTCTCACCAGGACCCCCTTAGCACACCCCTGGGGCTGCGTTTTCAGGTGCCTCCCCGTCTCTGGCTGCCCGCCACCCCTCAAATTCCTTCGCAGGAGAGTCAGCTTATGACCTGGCTTCAGGCATCCGGCCCGGCACGTCCCCTCCCCCGGCCACAAGCTGCTGCCTTCTCCACCTGCTGCCACAGCGCCCGGGCGAAGCCTGAGTTTGCACCCCTCCAGGGCCGGGGACCTCCCCACCTCCAAGAGGCAGCCCCAGCACTTGCTTGTCCCCCGGGTCCCGGCTTTGGACTCCAAGAGCGCCCCTGTTCTGAGACAAGGCATGGAGAGTCCCCCCTGCGTGTCACCTGGGAGACAGACCGCGCTGGCTATGGACGAGCAGGTCATCAGAGTGGCCCTCCTCCCTCCGGCCACACCGTGTGAGGGCGGCACGCAGGGCGGGCGCTGTGGTGGCGAGCGAGGAGGCAGGGGACGTGGAGACCCCGCTTTCCGAGGAGCACCTGGTCCCCGGGCGCAGCCGCAAAGCTCAGCCTCGCCCCGGGAGACGGGGACGCAGATGGGTGGGTTTTGAGGACCAGGGACTGTGGGGGCGGCCCAGACCAGAGGGGCTGGACCTGCAGGAGCCCCTCCTATCCCGGCCACCACCACTCCCGTAGGAAACTGGGCCCTGAACCTGCAGAGTCCCCGGTGTGGGGGACCCGGGCTCCACCGTGCTCCAGGGCTGAGCTGGTCCTGCAGGCCTGGCCCCGAGCTGGCCCCCTACCCCACCCCAGGCCCCCTAATGATCCTCTGTGGCCCGCGGTGCCCGGGTTGTGTCGAGCCTAAGTGATGATAAAATCGACAGCGCTTTAATTGGTCATTTTAATCCTGGACAGAGCAGTAATGGCGTTACTAATTGGATCGTTAGAGATTTGTGCTTTATGGCTGTGTAATTAGAGGAGCTGTGGAGGGCTGGGGTGATCTGGGGGGCCCTGTGGGGCCAGGGGTCCATCCTAACTTAAAAAATTAAAAAAAAAAACACAAAACAGACAGACTACACCCGTTCTCCCACGGCCCTGCTTCATTATCCTGGCTCCCGCTCGCCTTAACGTACTGTGGGCTCTGCGTTCTTGCTTGGGGCTGAGTTCTGTTCATTATTGCCTCCCGGTGCTGTGAGGTGCATTGATGCTCTTACATAGATGTTGAATGAATGAATGAATGAATGGACGAACAGGAGGCTCCCTAAAGAGGCAGCCCTGGCAGGCGAGGGCAGGTTGTGGGGCCCAAGGAGGTTGATGCTGGGCTGGGACACCCTTGCCTCCCGCCCCATCCCTCCCTCCGCTCCCCCTACCCAGTCACTCAGTCAGGAGATGGCACCCAGCGACCCACATCAGCAAATCACTCGGCAGGTGGGGGGCGGGGTGGCACAAGCCGCTGTCCTACTGCCAAGTGCTCAGCCTCCGTGCCTTCCACCTGCGCAGCCTTCATTCAGCCCGACCTACACTCCCCTTCAGCCAGGTCACCTCGAGCCTCCGACCGCCTCCTCCTCCTTCCCGCCGGGGGTGGCTGCTCCGCGGTGGGCTTTGGGACTTTGAAGGGGGGCCCTCCTCTGCCTGGCTCAGCCGCCCCCACCCCATCCCCCGTTCCCAGGCAGGAGACGGTGCCTGAAATCCCACCAGCAGCACCCAGACAGCCACACCCCGGCCCAGCCCTGGGTCCTGTTCTCCCAGCACCCCCGGCCCAGCCCACCCGCCTGGCCGGCTGCCCCCGCCTTCGTCGGGGGATGTACGGCCCAGGGGCCCTGCCAGGAAGCGACAGCAGCTCGATGGGCAGTGTGTGCGGAGGGTGGGCGCAGAGCCAGCAGCCGGAGCGGGAGGAGGGAGGGGCCTGGCTCCGCAGAGAGCCGTTCCCGGAAGGCCACCCACCCTGACCAAGGGCAGGACGGGCAGTGCCAGCTGGCTCAGGCCTGGCTCCCCCTCGGGGCTGTGGCCCTTCCTGTGGGGAAGGTGCCGGGAACGGGGGCTCCTGGCTCCTCACGGCGGCTCCTCCGGCCTCGGTTTCCTCATCGGTAAAATGAATGGCAATGAAGCACCCACTGGGAGTGGGGGGTGGGGAGGGAGGAGGCAGGAAGGAGCAACTGAGAGACTGCGCCCCCAAGCACAGCCCAGGCTCAGGGGTGCTCCGACCCCCACCCCTGCGAGGCTCGGTGCTGGCCCGGGAGGCCCTGTCCCTACAATTCCACTTCCTCCTCCCTGTATCTCCCCCCACAGGCCCCTTCCCCCGCCCCTCTCCTGGCTTTAGGGGGACTCACACAGCCAGAGATGGACGGGGGCCTTGGACCTGCCCCCTGCTTTTCAGCAGGGAATGCGGGTCTTGAGAGAGGCAGGCCCTGCCTAAGGCAGGTGGGAGGGCTTGGGTGACCCCTCCTGGTGATGCTGAGAGAAGCGCTCTCCCCACGATGGACCCAGGTGGAGAGGGGGAAGGACGGCAGGGCCTCGCCGGGCACAGGGAGGGGGCGGAGCTCTGCGGTTCCGGGACTGAGTCAGGATGCGCCAGACGCCTCCGTGGGCTCTGTCTGTGTCCAAGGAGAGCGGGACACCGGGCAGACGGACGGCGTGTCCTTGCTGGCTGGCCCGGAGGAGGGGCGGGGAGAGGGGGCTCGTGCTGGGAACCTCCCGGCAGCTGCTCACCCGCCCGCTTCCCAGAAGAGCCGGACTGCACCTGGGGCCCTTGGGGGCTGTGCACGCGACACGGATGCACACACACACACACGCACACGCACAGGTCTGGTGGACGCGTGCGGGGGTGTGGACACGTGGGCGTGTGTGTGTGTGTGTGTGTGTGAGTGTGTGCATCCGTGTCGCGTGCACAGCTGGGGCTCCCTGAGATCTCAGGGTCTGGGGCACAGCTGGCGCTCAGTGGGGGCGGACACATCGAGGGCACCTGTGTCTGCGGCTCAGCGAACTCTGCGCGCGTGGGTCTCTCGGCACGCGCAGGCGTAGATGAGATGTGGGTGGAGGTGGGGAGAGACCTGTCCTCCCCCAGCAGCCACCAGGCCCTGCACAAGCTCGGCCTCAGCCTCAGTAAAAAAAAACAGGGTCTGCACCCCCTTGTCAGAAGCAGGGGGCAGGGTAGGGGGGCTGAGGGCAGCAGCCTGCCTAAGGCCTCCGGGTTTCCTGCCTGGAAATTTAGGAGAAGGACCCCTGCTCCGTCCGTCCATCCGTCCTCCACAGGTTGGGGCTCAGACCAGAAAATGCCCCCCCAAAATGGGAGACTGGTTTGACGCCCGCAGAAAGGCTCTGTAGCCAATCACGGGCTGGGATGCTGTTCTGGAAGGTGAGGGTCGCTTTGGACTTGTTCTGAGGAGGGGGGCGGGGCATGGCCGTGGAGCCCCGAGGTCAGACAGGGCCCTTGGGGTCACCTGAGCACCCTCCGCTCCCTAGGGGTGGGTCCATGGCAGGGACCTCCCCGCCCCCCCCCGGCCAAGGAGGGAGCCCCAGCCGAGGGCCTTGACCCTGTTGGAGCCCCTTTCCTCAGCTGTGGAAAGCTCGCCCGCCCCTCACCCTGCTGGAGGCCTGGAGGTCACCCAAGGTCATCTCAGGGACACGGCTGGGGTTCCAGCCCCACTTTCCGGCCAGGGGGGGCCGCAGGCCGAGGCGGGCCGAGGGATCGGAGGCCAGAGACAGGCCTTCCGGTGCGGTTAGTGGAGGGATTTGTCATTTTAATGATGCGATCCTTCTTGCCTGGCTCCTGTCCGTGGCAGCGGGAAGGGCCAGCTGCCTCCCTGAAGGAGGAGGTGGTGCCGGGGCAGGTGGTGGGGGTGTCCTAGGCCCCCGAAGCCTGGGCGCTGGGGTTCAAGGGGCATCGACCCTACCTCCAGCCCGGCTCCGCCTCTCTCCCCCTAGGTGACCTTGGGCAAGGCCTTCCCTGTGGCCGAAAGGCCGGTTCCTCATCTGTAAAGTGGGGCTCATACACTCGCTCCCTCCCCCCCCTTCCCCCCCCCCCGCGGCTTCCAGCACTGGCTGCTGTGGGTAAACAGTCTTTCCCCTCTCCCACCCCCATCCCCAACCCCCGCTCCAGCCCCTTCTCCTGCTCCTCAATTTCAGCAGATACCCTTCCCCCACACCCCAGCGGCCAGATTTTCTTCTTCTTCTTTTTTTTTTAAGGATCCCGGAGACCTGTTTATTTTATTGTTTATTTTATTGTTTATTTTATTTATTTTTTCAATATATTTTATTGATTTTTTACAGAGCGGAAGAGAGAGGGATAGAGAGTTAGAAACAGTGGTTCTCAACCTTCCTAAGGCCTCGACCCTTTAAGACAGCTCCTCATGGGGTGGTGACCTCTAACCATAACATTATTTCCGTTGCTACTTCATCATTGTCGTTTTGCTACTGCTATGAACTGTAATGTAAATATCTGATAGGCAGGATGTATTTTCATTGTTACCAATGGAACATAATTAAAGCATAGGGATTAGTCACAAAACAATATGGAATTATACATTGTGAAATATTTCTTTCTAATTACAAATAAATGAAATTTTTGTCTTGAATCGTGGTGTAGCATGGGCAACAGTCTTCATAGGACAACAGTAAACTACATGGCTACACTTTGCTACACTGAGGAGCCGTGTGTTGGTTCCTAAGACCATGGGAAATAGGTGTTTTCCTGTGAAAAGGTCGTTCGATCCCCAAAGGGGTTGAGACCCACAGGTTGAGAACCACTGGTTAGAAACATCGATGAGAGAGAGACATCTATCAGCTGCCTCCTGCACACCCCCTACTGGGGATGTGCCCACAACCAAGGTACATGCCTTTGACCGGAATCGAACCTGGGACCCTTCAGTCCGCAGGCCGACGCTCTATCCATTGAGCCAAACCGATCTCGGCCATTTCTTTTATTTTATTGACTGCATGAGGGACCTCGGAGCTGCCCTCTGACCCTGGAGCACAGCAGTGAGGATTCGGGGGGCTGGGGGCGAGCCACCAGGAGGGTGACCTGGCTCAGCCTGGCACGGCGCCGGACCAGATGGAGCCGAGACCCGGGGAGGGGAGCGAGGAAGAAATGATCCATCACCCGACGGTTGGTCCAAGCACCTGTGGGCATCACACCTGCCCCCCACCACGGAATCCCATCCATCATGCTGTCCCCGGGTCCCGGGGCATGGGACTCTGGGATGGAGGGGGGGGGCAGGCAGCAGCCCCTCCACCAGGCTTCCTGGAGCTGGAAACATCAGGGAGTCTGCAGCTGGCTGCTGTGCCGCTGGGGAAACTGAGGCCGGGGGTGGGGGTGGGGAGAGGCTCTGGAACCAGAGTCAGCGGCCGTTCTGAGCTCGGGCGAGGCTCTGCGAATCAGTGTCCTCCTCTGTAAGAGGGGGGCCCAGCAGGGACCTCACCCGGAAGCGGGGAGGGCGAAGGATGCCCACTGAGGCTCGTGCCCGCCGGCAGCCTCTCTCCGGCAGGCGGGCCGGCTCGTCGTCTGGCCGTCAGATGGAAGGGGACGGTGATGGATGCTCCTCCGGCTGGAGGGGCGGGAGGGGGGGCGCGGTGAGTGATGACCGGCCCCGTGGTGATTACAGCTCAGCTGTCCCGGCCAGCTGGCAGGGGGGAGGGTGGGGGGGCGGGACTGGGGATGGACAGCTTGCCCCAGGCTCTCACCCAGCCCCACGGTGTTTGCTGGGAGGTGTCTGCTGGGAAGTTGCTGGCTCCCTGCTCCTCCTCCTCCTCCTCCTCTTTAATGATAAAAACAAAAGTCACCTGATGACACCGTGGCCTGGGGGTGGGGTGGGGAGGGAGAATAGGATCCCCCTCAGGCGCTTTAAGGCCCTCGTTCCACAGATGGGGAAACGCAGGCAGGCTCACTCATTCACTCAGCCAGTCGGTGCTGAGCCCCTGCCCTGTGCCAGGCGCTGTGCTGGGCAGGAGGGGTCAGGCAGCAGGTTCCGGCCACCTGCTCGCCCCAGGCACGCTGCCAGTGACAGGTGGACCCGGACTGAGTTTTCATCCATGAGACCGTGACGGGCCTCCCCCGGCGGGGGGGGGGGAGATGGGGGAGACGTTCTGGGGTGACTATGGGGTGCTTGGTGCCAGGCACAGGGCTGGGCACCGGAAGTGCACTGTCTCACTCCTCCAAGGCAGACCCTGTGACCCCATTTTCCAGCTTCAAACCCTGGAGCCGCAGCCCAGACCTGCCCCCAGATTTTGGCTCTTTCCCCTCCATCAGGGTCCCCCGGCCCCACTAGCGATCCGTTCAGCGAGGAACTTCCCAAGTGTGTGTGGGGAGGGATGCGAATGAATGAGCATATGCACCCCAAACGCACCCAGCCCAGCCCCCGGGACCTCCTCCCCCAGAATCTGGCTCTGCCTCTGGACAGGCTCTCCCACGCCTGGGGTTCTCAGAGGCCCTGGCCACCCAGGTCACGTGAAAGAGGGCTTGGTCCTGCCTGCTCTGAGCTGGGATTGAGGTGTGTGTGTGGGGGGTCTCCTCTGACGCCCAGGAGCGGAAGGGCCCAGGCGGTAGGGCAGGATGGGGTTCTGGTTCCGAGACGTCACTTGGCCTCTCGGAGCCTCTCCTGCCTGTGGCTGGCAGGGAGGGGTCTCCTGGCACCTCAGGATGCCACCTGGGGGTGACCCACGTGGGAGCCGCCCCCGGGACCCGGGCTGGTGTGTGCGGGGGGAGCATGGGCCTCCTGCGTCTGCTGAGGACTCAGAGGCAGATGCGGCGTGCCCAGGCCGACCGGCATCACCGTCGCTAGTATTTCTTTTTTTTCTTTTTTTAATACATTTTTATTGATTTTTCACAGAGAGGAAGGGAGAGGGATAGAGAGTTAGAAACATGGATGAGAGACATCGATCAGCTGCCTCCTGCACGCCCCCTACTGGGGATGTGCCCGCCACCAAGGTACATGCTCTTGACCGGAATCGAACCTGGGACCCTTCAGTCTGTAGGCTGACACTCTATCCACTGAGCCACACTGGTCTTGGCCTTTGCTAGTATTTCCCTTCTCCTCCAGGCCTGGCCCGGACAGCGGCTCAGGGGATGGTGTGGCCCGACCCCAGGGCCGGGGTGAGGGACAGGGGCCTGACGGGGCCTGCGCTGACCCCCATGGCTGAGCCGAGCGGAGCGGCTCTGATGGAGTGGGCCAGCCTCGGGCCGGCACTGATTTCACGTCTGGGTGGCCACCTCCCAGCTGCAAATGTCAATGGGAGCGCAGCCCTGGCACCTGGCAGGGACCCAGGCTCGGCCGGCTGCCCGAGGGCCCGGATGCCCGTGGAATGCTGATGCCAGCCCCAGCCTGCAGGCCCTCCATCCAGACCCCCCGATCCAAGTCCCAGGGGGCTGCCCGGCCCCTCGCCTGCTGTCAGCCCTCAAGAGCCTGAACCCCAGTGCTGAGAGGACTCTCCTCCCCGTGGTTCCATCCTGCCCCTCTCTTCATGCTGGCGGGCTGGGGGCTGGGGAGGGGGGAGCTCAGGCTGGTCCGGAGAGGAGCCCAGCTGCCTGGGGTGCAGGAGTGGGAGGGAGAGCCGTGGGGGAGCCACTCATAGTCCATGACTACTCCTGCCTCCCTGAGCCGCCCCCTCTGCACGAGCTCCCCGTAAATGCTGTGTGACCCCCACAGCACCGGCTCAGAACCTGGCACCCGCAGTCCCATTCACCCCACCGTGACCCTGTGGTCGGCAGGAACTGGGTCCATCATGGGGGGGAGGAATGTGAGGGTGGAGAGGCCAAGCTGCCCCCCTCGCTCCCCCTCAGTCCCTCTCTCTGCCTGGCTCCCCACCGCCAGGAGAGATGGGGCCTGCACTCTGCTGTCTGCCCTCTATCCCTCCACCTCTACCTCCACTCCTGCTTCCCTAGGTCCTGGGATGATGACCAGCAGGTGGGGGCTCAGGGAGGGGGAGGTTCCCCTGCTCATTGAGGACTCTCAGCCCCCTCAGATCCTGAGCCGGAGGCCGGAGGGAGGGAGAGAGGGAGGAGGGGGCTCATGTCCAATCCAGGTCTGGAATCAGGGGAGGAAATGGGCCTCGGGGAAGGCTACGGGCAAGTGGGCGCAGGGCCGGGGGGCGGGGGGGGCTGGGGGCGGGGCCTGCTTCTGGTTTCCTCCTGCCCTCGGCCTGCTCTCCTTCCGGAACCTGGGTCTGAGATCTGCCCCATCCACACCCGCCCCTCGTCAACATTTCCCAGGTGCGATCGCCCCAGGTTGCATGGACAGGCTACTGAGCTACTGGCCCACAGGATGGGAGGTGGCCGAAGGCAGTCCTGGTGCGGAGGGTCCAGGCCGTGCTCTGGGGACAGCCACAGGGCAGCCACGAAGCCAGGCCCCCCTGCAACAAACACAGTGGCTCCCACATCACGACCTCGGGGGGCCGGCCAGCCTGTGGGAGCATCTCTGAGGGACCTGCACCTCCCGGGCCCTTCCCTGCCTCCGGGGCTCCTCACAGGGGGCCACCCCCACCCCCCACCCTCCACGGCTGCCTTCCTGGTTCTCTCCACCCGGCGCCAGGCATGCACTGGCCTCACAGGGGCCCTGAGTTTGGCGGAGGGGGAGGCCTCAGGGGAGCCTGGTGGCCTGTTGGGGGGAATTGCTCCCCCCACAGGGAAGCTGCCCCTGCTCCCCCTTCTCGGCATTTCTGGGACCTTCCTTCGCGGGGCAGGGAGCCCTGGCATCCCCGGCTGCCCCCCCCTCCAAACCCCGTTCCCCGGGAAAGAGGAGGAGGAGGAGGAGCGAGCCGCCGTATTAATAAAAGACGAGGATGCTGCAACGAATCCGCAGCGCGCAGCTCAGAATAGCAATGCGCCTTCTCCGGGCGAGCAGAACTCCCCAGGTGTTAATGCAAATGCACCCCGTGCGGATGAAAGAGGGCCGCCTCCCCTCGGCGGGCTAATGGGAAGGACTTAATAGATTCCGCCTCAGCGCTGGGGCTGGGGGGGCCAGGCTGGGGAGGGCTGGGGAGCGGGCCACAAAGGGAGGTCCCCCTGGGGTTTAGGGCCCAGTTCCTGGCCTCACCGGCCCGGCCGTCACCCCACCCTCTACCTTCCGGAAGAGGCGGTGGCAGCCGCCTGCCCCCTTGCCCCCAGCCCTTCCAATGGACTCAGTGTGGGCCAGAGGGGAGCTGGCCGTTCGGGCAGGGCACCTGGTGCTGGTCCGGCATGTGCCTGTGGCCGTCCCGGTGGTGGGATCCCAAGCCGGGTCCGTCCCCTTTCGGCTCCCTGGGCGGTGACACCGGTTAGCCGGCGCCTGGGAGACCTGCCATTCGCAGACCGTGGGGGCAGGAAGGGGCCTCCGAGTCCCCGCGGCCCCAACCTGGCCCTTGAGAGCGGGGGACACGGAAGCCCAGAGCGGAAGGGACTTAGTCAAGGCCACACGGCTGGAGGCGGAGAGCTGGAGAGACAAGAACTCCTCTGGGGTGGGGGGAGGGAGCGGGGGGGCTCTGCCAGACCCCGGACCTCTCCCTCCCAGAGGAGTCGGGGAGCCGTCCCCAGCCCAGGGCCCCTCTCCGCAGCTGACCCCAGAACCATCTTCACTGAAAACCCTGCCTACGACGCAGCCCTGGCCGCTGTTGTCGTCGGGAGGGTGGGCAGGTGTGGGCTGGGGGCCCAGGATGTCTCAGGCCTCCGCTGGGGATCCAGGGGGGAGACTTCAGGGAGATGGGGGGGGAGGGGAGACGGTCCCACTGGACCCCTCTGCTTGCTGGAGTCTGACTCCTCGCTCTCAGGGCCCATGGCACAGCGGGAGCCTCTCTCCTCCCCCCCCCCTCCTGCTCCACTTTTGTTTACTGACTTAATTCCCGCCGATCAAAGGCGGCCCCCTCCCCCGGCGGGCGGGCGGGCGGGAGTTACATTATTTATATTGGAAATGGGCAAGGCTCCCCGGGGAGGGCTTCCTTCAGGTGGCGAAGAGGAAACTAGGTCGCCGGGGCCTCCGGGTGCCTCCCGGGGCCGGCAGCCGGCTCTCCCGGCCCCTCTCCCGCCGGAGCCTCAGTCCATTATCGACCGGAGCGGCGGCGGCCGGTGCTAATGTGACAACCGGAGCCTCCTCCCCGGCTGCCCCGCCCCCCGGCTATCCATCATCCCGGGCCTGGCAGCTGGCGCTGGGCAAACACAGTGGCACAAGCTGGCCAGAGGCAGGCTCCTCAGGCTCCTTGGCCCAGGTGGCGGGAGGGGGCCCGTGTGGGGGCCACAGGTGGGCGGGGTCACCCCTGCTCTGCTCTCTGCTTCCCCCTGCAACAGGAAGCACCCCGAGAAAGAGCCATCCTCCTCAGACCCGGCATTATTCATCCCCATAACACCCTAGAACAGCGGTTCTCAACCTGTGGGTTGCGACCCCTTTGGGGTCGAACGACCCTTTCACAGGGGTCGCCTAAGACCATCGGAGAATGCAGATATTTACATCACGATGTGTAACAGTAGCAACATTTCATGGCTGGGGGTCACCACCACGTGAGGAACTGTATGCAAGGGTCATGGCCTTAGGAAGGTTGAGAACCACTGAGATAGAAAACCCCTCTTATTTTCATGTATTTATTTATTTTTAAATATATTTTATTGATTTTTCACAGAGAGGAAGGGAGAGGGATAGAGAGTTAGACACATCGATGAGAGAGAGGTATTGATCAGCTGCCTCCTGCATGGCCCCTGCTGAGGATGTGCCTGCAACCAAGGCACATGCCCCTGACCGGAATCGAACTGGGATCTTTCAGTCCGCAGGCCGACGCTCTCTATCCACTGAGCCAAACCGGTTTTGTCCATGTATTTATTTTTAATTGGTTTTGGAGAGGAAGAGAGAGAGAGAAATATCCACGATGACAGAAAACCATGGATCGGCGGCCTCCTGCACGCCCCCTTCCTGGGGATGGAGCCTGCTACCCAGGCAGGTGTCCTTAACCAGAATCGAACCCGGGACCCTTCAGTCCCCAGGCCGATGCTCTATCCACTGAACCAAACGGGTTTTGGCCATGTACTTATTTTTAATTGGTTTTGGAGAGGAAGAAAGAGAGAGAGAAACATCCATGATGACAGAGAATCATGGATCGGTGGCCTCCTGCATGCCCCCCCCCTCTGTTCCTGGGGATGGAGCCTGCCACCCAGGCAGGTGCCCTTGACCGGAATCGAACCCAGGACCCTTCAGTCCCCAGGCCGATGCTCTATCCACTGAGCCACACCGGCCAGGGCTGATGACCCCCGTTAGAGGAAGACACTGCTGGGTCCCAAGCTTAGCTCACTTGCCTGGGATCACCGGCAGCTGAGTGGATGAGCCGGACCTTGCACCAGGTCTCTCTCCCCGAGCCCCTCCGCTGTGGCTGGGTGCAGAGAAGGGACCTCCCGTGTCCCCACGCACCCCGCTTTTATCACTTGTAAGTCATGGTGATGGGGAGGCTGCTGCCTCTCCTCGCCCCTTTGGTCGCAGGGATCGGAGTGTTTTTTGCACCTGCTCTTCCTGTGACCCGGACACTGTCACAGGATGTCCCCGAGGGGCCCCGGAGGCACCGCTGACAGCCCTCTTTACAGAGAGGGAGCAGAGCACCCAGCCCGGCAGGGACGGGGTGGCACAGAGCGAGCGTGCGGCTCAGCGGACGGGCCAGCGGGCTCCGGCGGAATCAGAGAGATATCTTGATTTCCTCGGCTCCCGGGCGGCCTGCCAGGAAAGCTATTCTGGGGCGAGCATCCCAGAGAGAAACGGGCATCGCGTGGAAACGGGGAGAGGACGCGGTAGGGTTCCTCTGAGTCAGCGAGGGGTCCTCGTGGGCTGATGGCTGGGGTGCTCTGAGGCCCAGCTCAGCTGCCTCCCTAGAAACCAGCTCCGGATTCCTGCCCACCCCCTCTTTCCTGAGCTGGGACTGAGGCCGCAGCTCCTGCCATAATGCAGCAAGGCCAGGCTGCCAGGGTGCCCCGGGAGGGGCGGGAGCCGGCGGGGCCTCCCTTGCCTGCCGCCTGGGCTGTCTGAGCAGGAGACGGAGAAGGTGCGGGCGGCTGGGCCGTCGCTGCCTCGGACGACTGGCCAGAACCTGGATTGGACACGGTTGCACCAACGCCTTGTCCCCCACCCCCCAGAGGCCTGCCTCCTGCCGGCTCCTCGTCACCCCTGGCTGGCTCCCTGCTGGACCCTCCAAAGTGGAGGCCTCTGGGGAGGGACAGCCCTGGCAACAGCTGCTAGGTCCTCGGCTCTCGGCTGTGGGGTGGAGGTGGGGGGCAGGGAGGAGGAGGGAGACAAGGACCAAAGGCAGAGGATCAAGGGCTGATTGGGGGTCAGGGGAGCTACTCAGGGGTCCCTGGGACCAGGTCGCAAGCACGGAGGGCGGTCGGCACCTTTGGGTCGACAGCATATGGGTCCAAATAAACTTAAAAAAAAAATAAATGAAGCAGAGCAGACCTCCACCAGTCCCCCCACACCCAAATGGCAGGTAATATTAATGCTAACCCTCCTGAATGCCAACCTCAGGATCTGTGGGAGCATATTACTATCTTTAGGGGGTTGTGAGTTGGCTTTAAAATTTTTTTTGACAAAACCGGGTTGGCTCAGTGGATAGAGAGTTGGCCTGCAGACTGAGGGGTCCCAGTTTCAGTTCCAGTCGGGGGCATGTACCTAGTTGCGGGCACCTCCCCAGTGAGGGACGTGCAGGAGATGGCTGATCAGTCTCTCTCTCTCATCACTGTTTCTGACTCTCTCTCCCTCTCCCTTCCTCTCTATAAAAAAATCAATAAAATATATTAAAAAAAATTTTTTTCCAGGTAAAAATATGGTCTGGACTCCTTCCAACGACCAGTGATGTGAAGGTCTCTCTCAGGCTCAGCCACAAAGGAAAGCAAACTGCTGCTGATCACGCAGAACCACGCAATCTGCATCGAGGAAATGAAGCCGTTGCCCATCAGTTAGCTAATAAAGATGTCCTCATGGGTTACGAGTTCTACACACTTCAAGCTACAGAACGTTGTCACCAGCTGGACAATGTGCTCCTTGTGCCTCAAACAGGCTCTTCCCAAATACCAGGCAAACTCCTGACATGGAGCTCAGGGTCCTGGAAATGTTTGTATGGTTTTTCTTAAAGGAGCCTGCCTTCTGCCGCCAGGCTGGGGGCACCGAGGTCCCCGAGCAGCTCTGACCACCACAGGTGCGTCACCCGCATCTCTGAGTTGAGGAGGCGGGCCCTGGGACGGGGCACCCCTACAGCCGTTCTGGTCGCGATGAAGGACTTCTACTGATGACAGAAAAAGAGAAACGAGGCACAAAGCCCCAAGCTCTGCAGCAAGCAGTGAGCTGCCAACCTTTAAGTGCAAATGTGTGGCCCGGTGACAGCTGCTGGGCCTCGTCCATCCCACAGACGGCGCCAGCCCCAGAGGCTCAGCGGGCACCATCCTCCTCTCTCCCCACCGGGAACCGGGAAGCAGAGCACCTGCAGGGATGGCCCCCCCAGCACCCCCTCGCTTCCAGGTCTGGAACTGAGGACGGGTGGTGGGTGGGGAGAGGAAGCACAGGCACTGGGACTGGTCTGAGGCCCTCCCTGGACTCTGGGTGCCCCCCAGGGAGAGGGAGGAGGACTCCCAGGTGGAGGCGCTGCCGTCAGCCCGGGGAAGGCGGTCCCTTTACCGCAGAGACCGGGGCTGGAGCCGAAGCCCTTGGCAGGCAGGGAGGGCAGAGGCCCCGCTTCTTCGAAACCCCAGAGGCTCCCGGCTGGCGTGGCTCAGTGGTAGAGCACCGACCTTTGAACCAGGCGGTCACGGTTCGATTCCCGGTCAGGCACCTGCCTGGGTGGCGGGCTCCATCCCCAGTGTGGGGCGTGCAGGAGGCGGCTGACCCATGATTCTTTCTTGTCCCTGATGTTTCTCTCTCTCCCCCTCTCCCCTACTCTCTGAAATCAATAAACAGACAAACAAACAAACACCCAAGAGGCGTCACCGAGCCCAGCGGTCTTGCCACCTCCCTGGCCGGAGCAGCAAGCAGACAGAGGAAGCCCCAGACGAGCGAGTGACAGCTTAGAGTTTTTATTAAAACAATCACTTAAATTACAACCATCTCCCCAGACAGAAAACAGCTTCCCGGGGTCTGGCCCCGACCGGAGGCCAAACTCAGGCCCCGTGGGCAGACGTGGGGTTTGACGTCTTTGAAAAGGGACGGGCTCCCCTGGAAACCCACGGCCTGGCCCCAGGTCGGCCTCCCTCACCCCCTACCCTCCCCAAGGGCCATGAGGCTCCAGCCCGGTCAGCCATCACCTGTCCGTGGTCGTCAGCCCCTGGACTTGCTGTTTCCATTTGGAAGAGCGAGAAAGAGAGAGAGAGAGAGAAACCTGCACCCAGATCACAGCACACGCCGCTGACAGAGCGCTGCGTGATGCCATGGGCGTTGTCGGCGGGGCCTGGCGGGACTGAGCATAATGGAGTGGACGCCCCAGGTCAGAGCGTGGCTGTGGGAGGTGAGGCTTTGGGACGCACCAGGGGGGGCCGCACAGAGGGTGCCCCCCACCCCTCAGTGGTGCAGGCGATGCCATCAGCAGGCCGGGGCCCCGTTCTCCGTGGGAAGTCGGGGCTTCCTCCCTGGGGAAGCGCCCAGCCCTGACCATGGGCACTCGGAAAGGACCTGGGCGCCCGTGTCTGAAAACCCAGCTCCGCTCTCCCCCCGCTCCTTCTGCGGGGGCTCCAGGCCTTTCTGAGGGCCGCCACCCCCTCCGCCCGGCCATCTGTGGGGGCGCCCACCAGCTCACCCCTGAGGACAGCCTGGTGGGGGCGGAGGGTGCTCCTGGTGGAGCCCGCTCCCCGCGCCCCTGGGGGCTCCTACCCCAGCTCAGGCACCAGCCCGGCTCCCTGGTGCCCGCCGAGCTGGGCCTTGCCCCCCAACTTCAGACAGACCCTGGCAGGTAAGGAGCGACCGTGACAAAAGCCTGGCCATGTCTTTACGAACCACCACCCTGCTCCGTGCCCACGCCATGTGGAGGGCGGAGCTTACAGGTGAGGAGGGAGGGGACTCCTGGGGGCACAGGGACGGGCCGAGCTGGAGGAGACAGAGCCTCACACGAGAGCCGGACCTTCCATTGCAGACTCAGGGAGCTCTCCCCACGTCTCCAGGATGGGCTACACCGCCATCCACGCCTGAGTGTCCGGACACAAAATCCCACCCGGTGTGTCCGAAGGGCGGGGTGACACCCGGGGCTGGCTTCCTGGGGGCAGGAGGCCGGAGAAGGTGGCAGCCAGCCAGCCAGCCGGGGACACTGTGGGGTCAGCCTGATTGTGGGGATCGGGCTCTGCCGGGTGCTGGGTGCCCCTAGGCCTCTCCCGGCCTCGGACAGATGCCTGTGCCCTGGTGAAGGCCGGTCCCCGCTCTGCTCAGCCGCCCCTCTGGGAGGGTCCCACCGGCCCGGGGTCTCAGCAGCAGCAGCAGCAGCACCCAGTGATGGAGGAAAGAAGGGGCCTGGAGGTGGCCCCACACCAGGGAGCCAGGCCGGGCCCTAGGAGGTCTATGCCCCGTGGCCAGCAGGTGTGGGTGGCTGGGTGCCAGCTCGCCCCGGCAGGGCACACAGGGACCCTGACGGCCCACAGGGAGTAGAAAGTAAAGGGCCCCGGGACCAGGATGGGTGGGGAGGGGCCTGCTGGCAGGCGGGGCCAGTGCAGCTCAGAGCCTGGGCTGCTGAGCAGTGTGTGTGTCGTGGGGCCTCCGAGCCTCCTGGGGGCCCCCCGTCAGGGCGGGGCGACCCGGTGCCGACCAGAGCGTGGCCAGGGAGCCCCCCCAGGCCCAGCCAGCGGGAGGCGCTGAGGCCGAAGGGGGTGAAAAGGACCCCGGTTTGGGGAGGCAGGAGGAGGCGGCGGCGGGTGTGGTGTCCGGAGCGGGTTCCCACCCCGGATTCCGGCCTCCCAGCCGGGGAGGAAAGGAGTGTTCTGGACACCGGGGGGCGGGGGACACACCAGCCTCCCAGCCAGGGGCCGGGGCAGCCCTGGGCCTCGCGCCACCCCCAGGGTGCCTCGGCTGCGGGAAGTTTGGGAATCACGCGCGCTTAGACGAGGAAGACCTCTGAAGGCTTGGGTCAGGAGAACCGCAGTCCGTGGGAGGAGCCTCCGCAGCTCACAGTTCAAGGCCATTGCACACGAGAGGGCGGGCGCTCCCGCGGGGGTCCCAGCCCGCACGGCACCGGCTCCCCGGAGCCAGGAGCAGCAGCAGCAGCGGCGGTGGCAGTGGCGGCTGTAGATCCTGGGGCGGCGGGTCCCCCGGCTAGAGCTCTTCGAAGAAGGCCACTCGGGACTTGGCGCTCTGCAAGGTGAGCTGCAAGGAAGCAGAGAAGACGCTGAGACGGGGGGAGGGGGGGGACACAGCTTCTGCACCCTGCGGGGAGCCGGCTGCCCCCTCTGAGGCAGCTGGGAGGGGCAGGGAAGGGGGTTCAAACAGCCAGCCCTTCCAGGAGCGGGTGGCCACTCCCGATCGGCCGCCAGAACTCAGATGAGGAGGTGACATAGGAGGACATGCCGGGGGAGGGGGTTGGCGGGGGTGGGAGCAGAAGCATGCCAGCGGGAACATGTCAGCTGCGTCGCCTTTCTGGGGGGTGCGAGGTCCCCGGATGTTTGAACAGATTCAAGCGTCCCCGGCTCCGAGTCTCTCCGGCCCCCGTGGGGTACCATCTGCCGCGGTGCCAGCCCGGGAGGCTCGCCTCCCCAGGGCTGGGGGCTCAGTCCCCACCTCCCGGGGGTGGGAGGACCCGCTGGGGCGAGGGGACAGCCTCAGGCCAAAGGAGCAAGAGCTTGTCCCTTCTGCTCCCGGCTCCTGGGATCCCCAGAGCAGGCTCCCCCCAGACCCAGCAGCCGAGGGGGGCCACGCACAGCCAGGAAGGGGCTTTCCAGGCAGAGAAAAGACAGAGCTCCGCCTGGGCACTGTGAGCACCCCCCATCCCCGAGGGAGCTCTCCGCATGGAGACGAGGCTGAACCCCAACTTCCTGCCTCTGAGGCTGTGGGACACGTCCCAGGATCGCCCCCAAATGGGAGCATCATGCCCCGTGCCCTGCTGAACCCCAACTTCCTGCCTCTGTGGCTGTGGGACACGTCCCAGGATCGCCCCTCAAACGGGAGCATCGTGCCCCGTGCCCTGTTCAGACCGTGGCCTCCACAACCAGCCCCAGACGTCGCAGAGGATCGCGCTCAGGGAGGGAGGGCCTGGAGGGCCTGCGTCCGCCTCTGCCTGCCCCAGACCTCTCCCACCACGTCAGGGTGGGGCTCCCAGGAGGAGCCCCCCATGGCTGCGGGTGAGAGACGCCGGCCACCGCGATCGGGAAAAGCGAGAGGGACGTGGGGCCGCGGAGGCCTCCGTGGACACCCGGCCCGCTCTGAGCCTCTCTCCCCCCGGGGGGCAGGGGAGCCTGGCCCCATTCCCTCGACCTCTGGGGGCCTCGGAATCCAAAAAGCCCTCAGTACCGTCCCTGGCTCTTCGAAGGCGCAGGGCGGGGGGCGGGCGAGAGACGGAGGCGCCCCATCCCTCACTCCACCATCCAAGACGGGCGCATCCCTGTGCCCAATGCGGGGCGGCTGGAAAGCTGGCGTTCTCTCCTGCCAAGTCGTCCGGCCTGGACGCTCCCCACTAACAAGCTAACGGGAGGCACCTGAGCCGGCTGAGCTCTTTCCTGCAGCGGAACCAGCTCCCCAAGCGCCTCGGAACCCGGGCTCCCATGGGCATGGAGAGGGCGCGCGTCCCTTTGCCGAGGCAGAACCCCCCCTGGAAGGGCGCCGCCTGGACGGGCTTCTCCCAGAATGCAACCCGGGAGGGCCAGTGGCCTCGTGCTCTGGGGTGAAGGGGACCGGGAAAGAGGGAGGAGAATCCGGGAGACAGCCTTTCAGGAGAGAGTTTAGGTCGAAAGCTGTGAAACCAGCGCCCCGGCTGGCGTGGCTCCGCGGTGGAGCGTCGGCCTGTGAAACCAGGTCGGGGTTCGATTCCCGGTCGGGGCATGTGCCCGGTCGGCAAGCTCCATCCCCAGTGTGAGGCGTGCAGGAGGCAGCCCATCCATGACGCTCTCTCATCACTGATGTTTCTCTCTCTCTCTCTCTTCCTCTCTGAAATCAATAAAAATATAATTTGAAAAAGTAAAGGGAATTCCAGGTTTTTTTTTGTTTTTTTTTTTAAAGGTGTAAAACCCAAAGTCTCCGCTCAAGTTTCCCCACTCGCCTGGAGGAGACCCCAGACCGGCTCCTCAAGGGACAGGGGGCCTGCAGGGGTCAGGGCCCTACCCCCAGCCCTTCCCACAGCCGCGTCCAGGCTGCCTGCCTGCCTGACCCCAGAGGCCACGAGGGCCAGCTGGGTGGTGCTGGGCAGATGACTCGCTGTAGCCTCAGCTCCCAATCGTGAGGCAGAGGTAGGTGGTGGCAGCCCCTCACGGGGTGGCATGTGGAGTAGCTGGAAAGCGTGCGGAGTAGCTGGGAAAGATGTGGAGTAGCTGGGAAAAGCGTGGAGTAGCTTGGGAACCTGTGGAGTAGCTGGGAGACCTGTGGAGTAGCTAGGAGACCTGTGGAGTAGCTGGGAATTGCTGGGAAGCGCTCAGCACCGGGCCTGGCGCACAGCAGAGCTCAACAGCTGTTGTTACTAACAGCAGCGTCACGGTCCAACCCCCTCCGCTCCCCCTGGCTCTGGCTGCTCTCCTTCCAGCGGGGAGCGGGGCCGAGGGCAGGGTAGGAGAAGGTGCCGGGGGAGGCAGGGCTGTGCGCGGGCCCGCGTGGCCTCTGGGGCAGGGCAAGCGGGTGCCCCCAAGCGAAGCCTGGCCACTTCCCCAGGCAGGGAGCCCAGGCTCCGGGGGCCTCTGCAGGCCTCGCGCCCGTGTGCACGGCGTTGGCTCCAAGAATTCCTGGATGCTCTGCCCGGGCTGTGCCGTGCGCTGGCTGTCCCCACGAGGTGCCCGGGGAGGCTTTGGCAGCGCCGGCGGCACCAGATGCCAGTCACTCGCATGCGCTCGTTGGGATGCGAAGCCCTTTTGCAGAGGGGGGAGCGGGTTAGGGGCAGATGCCGGTCCCCACCCCACACCGTGGGGCTGTGGCTCAGCCTCCCCTCTTATCTGGCAGGAGCAGAAAGTTTTGTGCCTGAGCCCGGCTGGTGTGGCTCAGTGGTTGAGCATCAACCTAGGAACCAGGAGGCCACAGTTTTGATTCCCGGTCAGGGCCCAGGCCCAGGTTGTGGGCTTGATCCCCTGGGGCGGGGGGGTGGAGGGGCATGCAGGAGGCAGCCGATCAAAGATTCTCTCTCATCACTGATGTTTCTCTCTCTCTCCACCTCCCTTCCTCTCTGAGATCAATTAAAAAAAAAAAAAGCTGAAACCGGTTTGGCTCAGTGGATAGAGCGTCAGCCTGCGGACTGAAAGGTCCTGGGTTCGATTCCGGTCAAGGGCATGTAGCTTAGTTAAGGGCACATCCCCAGTGGGGGGCGTGCAGGAGGCAGCTGATCGATGTCTCTCATCGATGTTTCTGGCTCTCTGTCCCTCTCCATTCCTCTCTGTAAAAAATCAATAAAATATATTATTAAAAAAAAAAAAAGAAGTTGTGCCCCAGCCCCAGGAAGGCACGGAGCGAAGCCAGGTCCTCTGGCCACGCAGACGCAGGCAAGCACCGCAGACACAGGGCCTGGGGAGAGGGGCGCGCAGGCTTCCATCCTGCACTGGCCTGGCAGAGGCCCTGGCCGAGGCCCAGGCGGACCACTGGCACGAAGTGGTCCCGGCAGCCGCCTGCCTCTGCCCATGGCAGACCTGGCTGCCGGCCACGGCCCCCGTCTCTCGCCCCGACACCCAACGGCTCCGTCAGGAACCCCGTTGTCGGAGGAAGTCACCGCACGCGCCGCCGCCGGCTGCCGCTGGAACCTCTCCCGCCGCCGCCCGGGCCCGTGTCTGCGTCCCCCGGGAGGTGGCCTTTATCTCGGACAGGAACATGCCCTCCTCCTGGGCCCGCCGGCCGCCAGCATCTCCTCTCACCCGGGAGAGAGCGGGGGAGGGCGGAGGGTGAGCAGGGAGGCGCCTGGGGCCGCTCTTCTCCAGGTGGGGATCCGGAGGCCCCAGGCCCGGGAGGTTTGCTGAGGGACACCACCCCCCCTCCCCGGGGCACAGCGGGACAGTGTCTGCCCAGCTCAGCTGCCCTGGGGCGTCGGCTCAGCCTCCCACCGCCCCCGGGCACGCTCCCCTCACCCGTGGCCTCCTTCTCCCCCTGCTCTTTCCAGAAAGCTCGCCGAGTGTCCCAGGTGCAGGGCAGCTACGGGCAGGAGGCGTTCGTGAGAGAGAAGAGAGAGGCTCGGAGGGACTGGCACGCAGCCAGCTTCTTCATAAAGGAAACGCTCTCTGCGGCTTTTTAAAAAAAATTATTATTGATGTTAGAGAGGAAGGGAGAGAGAGAAACATCAATAAGGAGAGAGAATCATTGATCAGCTGACTCCTGCACGCTCCCTCCTGGGGACCAAGCCTGCAACCTGGGCATGTGTCGTTGGCCGGAATCGAACCCGGGACCCTTCAGTCCCCAGGGCGACGCTCTATCCACTGACCCACACCGGCCAGGGCCCTGTGGCCTTCTTTATACTCACGGGAACTGGCTGATAGGCGTTCTGCTCTGCCCGCCACCCCTCACGATGTAAGGAGTAAGAGCCCACATCCGTGTGGGGTCTAGCCTTTAAATATATATATATAGTGGTAAGTCGAGATACGAGTTTAATTCATTCCGTAACCTTGAGGCGTGGGAAACTATGAGACGCTCGAGTCTCGGTAAACTGGTGGGTCGTGTGCAGCTGGCTGATCGGCGCGATTACTCCTATCTCAAATGTTGCTCGTATTTCAACATATATATGTATATTGTTGTCAAAGAGGAAGGGAGAGAGAAAGAGAAACATCCATGATGAGAGAGAACCATGGACCGGCTGCCTCCTGCACGCCCCACACTGGGGATGGAGCCCGCAACCTGGGCCTGTGCCCTGACCGGGAATCCAACCCTGACCTCCTGGTTCCGAGGTCACCGCTCAGCCCTCCCGAGGGCAGGTGAGTGACCCCATCTGGCGCGCACTGTCCGCAACTCTGAATCCAGCGGGGCCGGCCACGCCAGCCCTCACACCGCCCCGCTCTGCAGGAAAGCAATAAACCCCACGGGCCGGCGCGAAGCCGCCAGCCACAGCCCCCTCCCAACCTCCCCACGGACACGGGCCTGCCGGCTCCTCTGCCAGCCGTCTCTTCCCGTCTGATCAGAGCGGCTGCGTGGGTAATGCGGGAGGAATTAAGTTCTCTCTTGACTGAGCGGCTGCTTAAGTCTGTCACTAATCCAATTCCCCTCCGAGGAGACAGGTTGCTCTTTCCGGTGCCGCTGCAGAGTGGCGAGGCTCCATGGTACCGGACGGGGGCTCCATCCACCTGCCGGTGTGTGGGGGGGCCCTTCCTTCCTGTCCGGTATGGCCTGCGTCCCGCTCCTCCCGCTCCCCGCTCCACCAGACTGCCGGCTGTCTGCGGCGGCCCCTGGGCGGGGAGAGGAGGAGAGGGAGCCGCCGGGAGGAGCTGGACCGCCTCACCCTCACCCAGACTGTGCGTAGCGGGACCCCACCGCACGCCCACCGACGCTAAGCAAGTTCCCCTTCGGGGGGGACGCGCCTGTCTCCTTAAAGAGGAGGAGGCGGGGCCCTGGCCGGTGCGGCTCGGGGGATGGAGCGTCGGGCCTGCGGGTGGAAGGGTCCCCGGTTCGATTCTGATCGAGGGCATGTCCCTGGGTTGCGGGTTCCCGGGCCCTGGTCGGGGTGCTGTGCGGGAGGCGACCAGTCAATGTGTCTCTCTCACATCGATGTTTCTGCCTCTCCCTTCCACTCTCTCTAAAAACCAGTGGAAAATGTCTTCCAGTGATTTATAACCAAAAAAAAAAAAAAAAAAGTAGGAGGAGGAGGAGGAGAAGGAAGAGGAGGAGGGGGAGAAGCAGAAGGAGGAGGAGGAGAAGAAGGAGGAAGGGGAGGAGGAGAAGCAGAAGGAGGAGGAGGAGAAGCAGAAGGAGGAGGAGGAAGAGGAGGAGGGGGGAGGAGAAGCAGGAGGAGGAGGAGGAGCAGCAGCAGAAGGAGGAGGGGGGGGAGGAGGAGAAGGAAGAGGAGGGTGGCTCCTCTGAACCCCAGGAGCGGCCTGGTACCCACAGCAGGTTCTCCTGGCCACAGGCCCGCAGGAAATGCACAGAGGCACCGGCTGCTCCTGGGAAATGGCCCCGGGCCTGAGACAGAAACCTGCAGGGCACCTGTGACAGCTGCCGACCCCCTCCGCCCAGCTCCTCCTCTCCCCGCAGCTGCGAAGGCTCCTCCAGCATCAGCCCCGGAGTGCCCCCTGCTGGGAGGACAGAGCATGGCTGGGGGGGGGCAGGGGGCCTTGCCATCGTGTTACCCCCAGCTCCCCTCTCCCAGCCCTTTAGGGGGAACTGCCTCCCGGAGTGCCGGCGGGACGGGAGGTAGTGGGCGCGGAGCCTGCCGCAGCGAGGCTGCTTGATGAGGAATGAATTGCGTACTTTCATCAGCAGGCGCGCGGGGAGCCGGGTTCGCAGGCCGCACTGTGATCAAGTGGCTCTTTAGGCAAAAGTGGGGGCGGCATGGGGGGCGGGCACAGGCAGGACACAGAGCTATTTGGGCTATCAGTGATGAGAGAGAGAGAGAGAGAGAGAGAGAGAGAGAGAGAGAGAGAGAGAG